>VXAV01003321.1:104403-201318 GCA_013399715.1 Alectura lathami
GGGGGGAGGCTGTGCTGCGCACCCCGCTTCCTTGGTGCGCGCAGCATGTGGGGAGCGGGAGCTGTGAGCGTTGCCGGGTAGGGGAGGGGGGTGCACGGCCGGCGTTGGGCGCTGTGGTTTGTTTTCTGCGCCGGGAGAGCTAACCCCTTCCTCGGTTTACTGGCCGCAGGAGAGTGCGGGTGCGCAGAGCAGCAAACTGTCGAGGGGCTTGGTGGGCGCAGGAGCGGGCACAGCAGTTGTACCGGGCACAGGAAGAGCAGGAGAAGCTGCGACGTGATGCGCTGCGGAGGGAGCACAGCACAGCACAGCGAGGGCTCGCTGGGAACCTGCTTATGGGTGCTCGGCGCTGAGCTGTCACCGTGCTGGGAGCTCGGCTCCCCAGCTGGCCTCTGCCAGCTGAGGGCTTTGGAGGGCTCTGGGCAGCCGGAGCCGGTGGGTGGCAGCCAGCTCACAGCAGGGGTTGGGGCTGGGGGGGCTGTAAGGTTCCTTCCAACCCCAGCCGTGCTGTGGTTCTGTAATGCCTCTGTGGTTCTCAAGGAAGGGTGGTTGGAGTTACCAACTCCTTGTGTCTAAGAGTGAAATCTCAGTTATTTTGAGGCTCTTGGAGACTCATTCCTAGCGCTAGAAGGCTCTCGCTCGCTTACCATGGAACCGCTGAAAGGATCCTGCTCGCTCTCATTTTGTAAGAACCGTGCTAACCCTGGGCACCGTGCCCCATCCAGCCCAGCCTTGAACGCCTCCAGGGATGGGGTGTCTACTGCTTGTGGTGGGGTGACAGCCACGAGAGTGGTAGATCCAGGAGAGGACGTCTACCTGGGACACCAGTTTTCTGGGTGCTCCGCCATACGCAGCCAGCAGGACTGCAAAGGGCTGTCAGGTTCTGAAAGCACAGCCTCTGCAAACTGACCTGCTTGCGTGGAAGGGACAAGGCACATTTAGCGGTGTATGGGGCTGGAGTCCTTCCTTGTGGAGGGGAAGGAAGCCATACAGAACATGGAGGTGCCAGATAGGTCTCCAGCTGCCGAGGGGCTCCTGGGGTGCTTTGCTGGGTGTGCTTGCATCCACCTGACAGCCAATTAATCTCATTCCTATTGGTCTTGTGAACATGCAGCCTTGTTCGGGGCAGCCCCTGAGCTAAGGCTGGGTAAGGAACCTGTGCCCAAGTCAGCAGCTCTCCTGGGAGACAGGGTGCTGCCTGGCTGGGTTCCTGGTGGTAGCAAAACACCTGATTTCTGTTTGTTTTAACACAAGGATATCAGAGCTGTTGATCTGGTTTGAGTGAGAGCAGGAAATTTGCCCAGAGGTGCTTCCCTGCTGTCCAGGGAGGTCAACAGGTGGCAGCTCTGTTGTGCCTGCCCACTGGGAAGATTCGAGGTCACCTCTGGTATCTCCTTGGCAGTGGACACTCACCTCCCCGTACGGCACACACTTGTGTCCTTGGGAGGCAGGGACAGCGCTCTGGAGAGCTGCTTTGGTGTGGGTCAGCTTCCTGACCTGGCCTGTTGTTTTGTGGGCTTGGGGCTGGAGGGTTGGGCTGGGACAGGGGGAAACCTCTCTGCATTTTGCGTCTGAAAAAGTGCAAAACTGAAGAGTGTGTGGTGCGCGAAGGCATTGAAGTCAGAGGATGCTGGCAACAAACCATCTCTCCATCGTGTTAGACAGCAGCCTTGTCCTCGGCCTTAGGTTCTGGTTGGCTGTAGGGGGCTAAGCCCAGGAGCAGGGACCTTGGGCAGCCCGAGGCACTGAGGAGCCATGGCCCGTGGGTACGGCCAGGCCCAGGGGCTCCCCACTTGCTGCCCGGTGGCTCACCCCGGGGCAGGAGGCCACTCTCCATCCCTGTAGCATCATCTAGTGGCCGAGGGCACATGGAGACACGCTGGCTGCAGCCGTACCACAGGGCTGTGAGCGTGGCCGTAATGCTCCGGGCCTCTCTTCTTGCAGGGGGTTACGAGCGTTTTGCCTCAGAGTATCCTGAATTCTGTGCGAAAACCAAGACCCTGAGCAGCGTTTCACCCCCCAGCAGCGCTGAGCCCCTGGATTTGGGCTTCAGTTCCTGTGGGACCCCCCTTCACGACCAGGTAGGTCCAGAAACCCCGCGTGCACGGGCTTTGCCCGCTCCCCGGTCGCCTTCCCGCCTTGCAACCAGGCCTTGCTGCTGTCCCCCTGCCGAGACCCTCCTCGGCCTACAGAGTCGTCCAGTTTGGCATCCTGCGCTCATGAATCTGTTGCTTTCCCCCATCCCAGGGCGGCCCTGTGGAAATCCTCCCCTTCCTCTACCTTGGCAGCGCGTACCACGCGGCCCGGCGCGACATGCTGGACGCGCTGGGCATCACGGCCCTGCTGAACGTCTCCTCCGACTGCCCCAACCACTTCGAGGGGCACTACCAGTACAAGTGCATCCCGGTGGAGGACAACCACAAAGCCGACATCAGCTCCTGGTTCATGGAGGCCATTGAGTACATCGGTGAGTGCCCGCTCGGAGAAGCTGGGCCGTGGTTTCCACACAGCCCGGGGGGAGGCTTCAAGGACCTGGAGCTTTTGGCTCAGAGGGGCCCTGCGGCCTGGTGGGGGGGCAGCTGTCACCTGTGGGTTTGGCCAGGGGCTGGGCCTCGCTGGAAGGGCGCTGGTCTCACGTTGTCACCCCGTTGCCCTCCAGACTCGGTGAAGGAGTGCTGCGGCCGGGTCCTCGTCCACTGCCAGGCCGGCATCTCCCGCTCGGCCACCATCTGCTTGGCCTACCTGATGATGAAGAAGCGCGTCAAGCTGGAAGAGGCCTTCGAGTTCGTCAAGCAGCGCCGCAGCATCATCTCCCCTAACTTCAGCTTCATGGGGCAGCTGCTGCAGTTCGAGTCGCAGGTGTTGGCCACCTCGTGTGCGGTGGAAGCCGCCAGCCCCTCAGGGACACTGCGGGAGCGGGGCAAGGCCACCTCCACCCCTACCTCCCAGTTCGTCTTCAGCTTCCCCGTCTCCGTCGGCGTTCATGCCACCCCCAGCAGCCTCCCGTACCTGCACAGCCCCATCACCACGTCACCCAGCTGTTAGCTCGGGGCTAGGGCCAGCCGGGCGGGTAGCGCAGGGGGCACGGAGCCCCGGGATGTTAAGCAATAGTGCCGGACACTGCCGTCACCCTGGACTCAATGTCTTTTTCGTAGAGAAGTTTCTTACCTCATCTTGTCTTTTTTTTTTTTTTTTTTTTTTTTTTTTTTTTGGCTTTTTGTGTTTTGGAAGCATGGAAGTTGTGAAAGCCACAAACCCTGACATTGCCCAGGCTCTGTTCTGGGGGAGGAAAAAAATAGTGTACTGGGTTTCCAGAAGTGCCTGGTCTTCATCTGTTCCCACCCCCGTTTTTAGCATCTTGTTTTTCAGGAAAAAGTAACACCTCCCCTTCCATCCTAGTTCTGCCCCTAATTCCTTTGGGTTTTGACCTGGGTTGAAAAGGGAGCAGAAGCTATCTCTGTTGCACAGCACTTTCCCCTTGCACAGAGGGACACTGGTGCGTGCAGCAGCTGCTGCGTACCTGAGCCAGTCCCCGTAACAAGCTGCGGGGCTTCAGGGCAAGCGGGAGCAGTGAAGGGACCGCCTGCAGCCAGCCTCGCCCTGCCGTGCCCGCAGGAGCTGGCAGAGAGCTCCAGGTCAGTGGCTGAGCCTGCTCCTGGGGGACAGCAGCCTGGCTGGGAGGCATCTGACATTAGGAGATGCAATCTTAAGTGATTTTTCTTTTTTTTTTTTTTTGTCACTGTGTCCCTGTGGGTCTCTAGTTCCTGTAAAACTTGTGCCAAACCTCCTGCAGTTTAAAGCAGAGAAAGAAGGGGTGAAGGCAGCAATCCAGGCTGCTGGTTACTCTTGCCATGTTCCAGTTTCCTCACCCCCCCATCCCACAGCTGCTCTTCTAGAAGGAGCAGGGTGGGACACAGCTGAGCTGTGATGAGGAGAGAAGCAGTGTGGTGGAGGAGAGGCACAGAGGTGTCCCCCATCCCATGTTTGCAAGGTTTCTGCATCCCAGGAGCAGTTGCTTGCTGCTGGCTGGGCTCTGCAGAGTATTCATTCCCCTGAGCTGGGCTGCAGGGTCTCACTCACCTGGGCAGCTGCCTCATCTCCAACACACGCGTAGCTTTACCATAGCTTTACCTCTCTCCTTCTCCCCTCCCACTTGAATACAGGATGCCTGTGTGGCTGATGTACATATGTAGGGTTTTGTTCCTTCTGTTGTGTGGTTTTTTTTTTGTTGTTTTTTTTTTTTAGAAATCACACTTTTTATTTATTGCCTGAGGGAGGGAGAAAAACTGTTTGGAGAAAATAATAATAAACAGTTTTCAACAGTTGTGGCTGGTGCAGGTTTGTCCTAAGGCCAACAGAAGCATCTCTTTCCAGAACAGCAGTTAGCACAAACACTCAGCTTTTACAGAGCAACTGTTAAAAATGTATTTATTGAGTTTCAAACTATTACAAGTATTGCAGATCAGACATTTAGCCAAGCACATTTATAGATCAAACTCAGTTGTTACAACGATCTTACCTAAAGTCCACCATGGAGACAGGCTGAGAACCTGCCCATCATCTTCTCTCAGAGAGAGGGTAAAGGAGGAAATAAATAAATGATATCCCTGCTCCAGGTAGTCAGAAACCAAGAGGGGAAACAAAGGGCTACGTGTGAAGGGAAGTTTTACAAAAGTCTAAAAACTCAGCCCCAGGTACATCACCATTTGGGGCGGCAGAGAAAGCAACCAGAAATGGAGATGCACCAGCTCGCAGGACTGTGGCACAGAAAGATTCCCCACTCTGAAGCTGAAGCAATTCTGCAGCTGTTAAGAAGAAACAGTGTCAACATCACCTTGTAATACAGGTACTCTAATCAAACTACATTAGTCACCAGCTTCATGGAACCACCACTAGCAACTGCCACCAGCAGGTTCAGTGAGACAGAACCAGGTGCGCAGAACAGTCTGCTAACACAACCTGACAGGCACAGGGGTGCTGATTTCACAGGAATGCACGGGTTGCTCTCGTTCCCTGCTGACTCACAGGCTCGCTCACCTTCCTTCAGAGGCTTCAACAAGCACGTGCTGTCCCTGCTCCCCTCGGTTTCATGTTCAGGTGGGTGGGAACATTGCCCCCCGCCTGCGCGTCTCCTGCCTCGGAGGGATCAGGGCAGCGAGCTCTTGCCTGTGCCAAAGGCACCTCTGGCCAGCAGCGGGCTCCAGGCTATGAAGGGTCCCACACTGAGGCTGTCTGGGGCTGAACTCAATCCGTACTTGCCCACATCCTACCCAGCAGGGCGGCAGCTTAGCTTACAATGACTGAAGCACACAGGGGTGTGCATGTTTTTAGATATCTGAGCTGGATTTTCTAGGGTCAGGCAGCATGGAAAGGGAGAAATCCCATTATAAATAAGTTCACCATCTTGCTGACCTTCAGCTTCTGAGAATGATCAGCAGTGTTCTAATCACCTGCCTATTTCGAGCTTGGGATCCTTCCTTTTAACCCATCTTTGGAAAAAAAAATCTGTATATAGTCTGCACGCAGTGGGATCTGATCACATCACTCGCAAACATTCAAAACACAGAGGTTAGAAAAAAACAGTTCTCATTCCTTGGACTACAGAACAGCAGCGGCTGGAAAACTGCGAAACCAGCCCAGGAGTTTGTAACAGCCTTCATGGAGCTGGGATCAAGACCAGCAGACAGGAGGATGAGAAAACGAGATGCCCCTCACCGTGGTCCTGTACCTGGCTTCAACTCCAACATGAGTTTTGCTGACAGCGTTCAGACTGCCAGGCCACTCGCATCTGTCTCACGGGAACAGCTCCAGCACCGGAGCAAACACACCTCCCGTTTGCCATGTGGGGTGAAGCACCCTTCCTAAGAGAGAGAGCCAGCAGCCCTGACCAGCCGCTGCCCCCAGCGGGTGCCACCTTAGTCCCAAAGGGCATGGCTCTGCCTGGAGCCACCGAGAGGTGCCAGGCTCCCAAACCTGGCTGGGGATGGGGCACTCTGCCACGTCCCGCTCTCTGGAACCGGGAGCTCCCGAGTCAACTGCCCCAGCTAAAGCAGCAGCCAGCTGCAGCTCCGCCACCAAACCTACCGGCAGCTTTTCCCCGTGTGAGTAGCTTTAACGGTGGTGGGCAGATCCTCGCTTTGCTCTCCACCACAGAAGGGGCCACGAGACGCCAGGCACGGGGCAGCACCCACGCCTGGCCACAAACAGGGACGGGACCATGTCGCCACAAGACGAACGGCACAGCAAAATGACTTTTTCACCCTGCACAGAACACCAGGTACAGCACACTGGCAGTCCAAGGACGCCGAACGGAGATTGCTGTGCTCCAGAACTTCAAGGCTCCTGATGAAATCCAGACTTAGTTCAACTAGCACACAGGAAACAGCAAGCAAGAACAAAATCTGGTGCGGGCTTGGGGGGAGGGTTTGTTTCTAGGTTCTTGTTTTTCAAAGATGGAAAGCTTTCAACTTCCACACCCACATCAACCATTCTGCTCACCTAAGCAGCACAATTTCTTTTTTAAACCATTTAAAGCTATGTCTAATGGGGATGGCGAGCCACACTCACCACTCTCTGAAACCCTCATGTAGACAGGCACATCCCCCACTCCATTATGAACTAAGTTAACAGCAAACCCCAAACTTAAATGATGAATACAAAACCTCAAAGCCTAGTGGTGATCTTTGCAACCCTAACACTATTAAACAAGTAGCCAAAATACAAGCATCCCATTTTATCAATGAGATTTGATTCAAAGGACAACTAGGCTAGAGCCTGGCTTGGACTTGAAGCTACGTACTTCATCAGGTCACAAAATGAAGTGAAAACCGCAGATCCGGTGCCAGCTCAGGAAAAATAAAACCTGAAGCTCAGGATCTGCTGGAGTATTGCTATTCCTAAGGTTCCCCTTACAGACATTACGAAGAGTTGATGTGCAGGCAGCCATCAGACTGCATCCGAGGACTGATTTTACAGTGGGTGCGATTCCTCTATGAGGATAACTTGCTTCAACAGTAACACCCTAATGCTAAAAATGAAAATTCCGTGTCTTGAAGCTGAAAGCGAAAAACTCTCCAGGTTTGTTTTGTCCAAACACGTCAGCAAACCCCACTCAGAGGGAGCACACATTTTCATGCACCAAAAGCACACTGTTCTGTCATTTCCTTGATCAAAGGGCGATAAAGCCGGAACGCACGAACTGGATCCTCAGCTGTTCAGCAGCGCTGGCTGACAGGGAAGCGCACAGCCCATTCCAAGGAACACGTCACCTCCAGTTACTGTGCTCAGCAGCGAAACATCTTGTAATAGTGTTCGCTTGTTTGTTTTTTAAAAAAAACAACCTAATATGGCTTGATCTTCAACCTTCTCTGAAGTTGTAAAAAAACAACTCAAAAGAAAGAAATTGGTTTCTGCTCTTGCTAACTGTATATCCTTCACGAGGGAGACTTTAGGTGCTGTGCTATGCAATGCTTAAAGGTAATTTTCTCTTACCCAGCAAAACAAACCTGGGAACTGGCACGGAGGGGGATTAGGGTGAGTACCTCCTAGCTTTGTTCTCTGCTATACCTGCGAACAAATCCAGTTGCCAATTGATTTTTTTTAAAAGCTTGTTCTCAAAAGGTAAAAGTCCTATTTAAAAAAAATTATTTTTGTAACTCGCTTGAGCTGTTCACCCAGACTGTCACACAGAGCTGTGACACGACGCTCCTGTAACGTGTTCTCCCCCACCAGCCTGAGCACCGCCTCCCGGGGCTCGTATCACGGAGGGATGCGACCCAGGTACATCGTCGCACGTGCAGTCTCCTGACTTCTCACCTGCTGTCACCCAGCCAAACCACATGATGCTGTGGCCGGAGAACACTCCACCATCTGCACGTATGTAACAGCAGCCTTGCAAAGTGTTCTTTTAGAGATATCAGCAGAGGGCAGTGACCTGCTGCATGAAGTTCTTCCAAGCACAAGGGTTGGTTTTACACTTCTGACGGGTTCCCTCAGAAACCTCACACAAAGCAGCAAGCTGACTCGTGGTTTGTTTCCACCCTAAAGTGACGCTCGCATCTTAGTGTCGTTGGATCAGAGGCGTGCAAAAAGCCCCTATCTTGAAGAACTGGACCTAGCCCCTTCTCAGATGAAATTCGTCTTGCATTGTTAATGATTTTAGTCGACTCGACTTTGTGCAAAATATCTTTAAGAAGGTTCTGGCTCAACTTCAGAACACAAAAGGAAAATAAATAGTTGAGTAAGATTTCCTGAAAACACAAAATGAATGCTGCATGCTGAAAAGAAAATTATGGGCTTAATGCAATTTATCTGTAAATAAGCAGAAGAGTAGTGTCTGAAATTTTAACATGTGAGATGGCCTTGATAAAGATCTCTGTTTGCACAATGTTCCCAAAGTCTGGATCAAAACAACGTTATTTTACACGTGGTAACTGCAGAGACTAGGAGCCTGAGATATGTTATTAAAAGGCAGTCCCTTGTAAACCTTCCTCAAGAGGAACAGTAGCAGTTGAGTATGCAAGAGTTACTCGTATTCATCAAGACAGCAATGCTTTATAAAAGACATACAGCTTACTTCCAGATTAAGAATTTTATATGATACTGATATTCTGAACACATATCCATCCAGTCCCAGATTGAAGGCATGTCCCTCTTCACCGCTCTGTAGCTACTAGGTCTTTTGCTCCGCTGCTGTTGCTGTCTGTGAGGAAGCTTCTGGTTTCACAATCTGGTACGTAATGAGATATTCTGGGTATGCCTGAAAGTAAGTCAAGAAAAAAACAAAACTGCTTTATGCAAGGGTACACTCGGCAACATTTCGGATGTCATGAAACGCTGACCAGGAAGGACAGCGCAAGAATCAGCTCTGTGTTCGAGGAGCGCAGAAGAAAAAACAGATTTCAAGCCCAGCCAGCACTCAGCACTGAGAACAGCGGGACCTACTCGACGCAGTTAATGCCTCAGTTGATATACTGCTGGGAAGAAAGACTTCAGAAGCTTCAGGAAAGCCATCCAGGGCAAATGCAGCCTCCTGAACCTGGGACGGACTGGCTGCTGGCTGGAAGCAGCTCTGCTGAAAAGGTGCTGGGGGTCCTCAGCTGACAGCAAAAGCCTCACCAGGACCAGCAGCATGCCCCGCACGCAGCGACTGCTGCCCTTCATTCAGTGCTCACCGCACCACAGCGGGACAGCGGCACACAGCTCCTGGGCCTCCAAGCCCAAGCCAACAAGCTGGAGACCAGTCCAGTGGAGCAGGAAGATGGCCAGGGAAGAAGGGAAGACAGGGACAGAGCCACAGCTGGGAATCCACAGGCAAAAAGCCCAGAGCACTCCCCATCTGTAAGAGCCCCAGAAACGCACGCTGCTGCAGTAATGGCCAGCCAAATGCAATGGGATCTACACCTCGTACTGGGCTCTAACAGTGCTGCCAAGGAGGAACTGGGCCATTCTCCACGATGCAAATCAGAGCAGCCCAGCAGAAAGGAACTGTGCTTCCTGCCTTGATACAGCTCACTGCTTAGTTTTGCATTTCAGTGAAAAAATCCAATCAAGTAGCTCAGGAGAGCACACCTGGAGTGGAAATCATTTGCATCCCTTCTAAAACTCCAAGCTACACCCTTCCACAGACCCAGTCCCTGCTGACCCACCGACCTGCTCTCCTCTGTAGATAACATACTCGGCGTATGCCAGTCCGTTCACACTCGGCCTGCCGATAACCGAGTGATGCCCTGGGGGGGCGTGGGCCATCTTCATCGTACTGAACTGGAGAAAGGACTTTCCAAGGGTCACTCTGCAGAAAAGCATTTGTCTAAAAAGAGAAGAGAAGCATTGCATTAAAGGATCTTACTGAGAGGTGTAAGCTTCCAGGATTTCAGACTTCTCAGTTCATTTTGTTACAGTTCATTTCTCAAAGGTTTTTGGAGAAAGGAATTTTAGAAACCAGTTCTAAGGCTGTGTTGTAAAAATTCTTTCTTGACATGCAGAAAGGAAACCACACACTTTGTTTAGCCTGTGCATGGAGGTTTGTTCCAGTTCATTTTCTATAAAGCTGTTGCAAGAAGATGACGCTCTGTTCCAGCCAGCAGGGTGGGTGTCAAAGTACAAAAAGCACACTGATCTGCTTCGGTACAAAACAAAGCTGTGATTAAGCCCTGCTCACTAACCTCCAAAATTACCTGCTCCGTGGTACAGAACTGTACTGCTGATCTCCACTTTGCACTGCAGTTTTGTTCTGAGGGTGCCTGGAGTTTAATTGCTCTTTTTTTGCCTGACTCTCCATTTTCAAACTTGCTATTTCAAGTCTCCTTCCTGAGCCACAGCTCACTTTGATTTATGCTCACTTTGACCTTTCTGTGGGACTCACTGCACTTATGTATATATTTTTTTCAGCCTTGACAAGTGGGAAACTGCATTTTCTCTACCATGACCAAGCTCTAAGTGTCTGTTTTTTCCCCACAATTCGACCTGGGCTGGGGTTATAAAGCCCAGGACAGCCAGGGTTACCTACAGGGATCTCTGCTGGAGACATACCTGTGGCAGATGTAGCAGGACCTGTCTTTATGTGTGGGACAGCCTGTTCCTCCCCCTATCCCATACACGTACTGGTTGCTTTTTGAAGAGTTCTCTGCAAAGTAAATTCCAGCTCCAAACATTCCTCCAATGTACGCATGCCTTTCATCAAATCCTTTGTGGATGATAGCGTTAATAAAAGGAGACCCTGCAACACACAACAGGACGCGTTACCACACACACTTGGTAAGACCTGTAGCAATACCGGACTCTGTGCCAAGAGGAGTTTTTTCTGCCCCAAACAGACCACTGAATACCAGCCAGCTGGAAGGGGGCGATACCCAGCGCCACGCGGGGATGTGTGGGATTTGTCGTTATATACCAACATCCCACACGTGACTCACCCATCTTACTCACTCACAGATCTCAGCCAGCGGCCTTCCCCCCCACCCACGTTTCAGCACAATTTATCTCGTCAATGCACACCTTCGCCAGCAGCCAACACTCACTGACACAGGGCAATTTTATCAGGACAACCGAACCCCCCTTTCAACACCAGCTCATACAAACAGGTGGCACTCCGTTACCATGGAACAGCATGCGCTCATTGTGGTGGTTGTGATTCTCTTCCGACACCTCCTTCTGCCTGTGACAGAATCTCTCCCGCAGCTTCTTATTCACAACCTTTTGAATCTGCAGTGCAACAACAGCTCTAAGCATACAATTCAAACAAAGTGAAATACTGCTTCATGGAGTCTGCAGAAATACTGTCGGGAAACTGACAGCAAGACACGCAAATGGCACAAAACCCTTCCCTTCTGCACACAAGGCTGAACTCTTAAAACCAAGTCAGCAACACGTGCTTAGAAGGCTTACACTCCATTTTCTGGTACGCCAGTACTTGCGGATAGGTATTTTTCTAGGTGGCAGGGGCAGATGAGGAGGTGTTGAGATCCAAAGTAGCACACAGAAGATAGAAACTTTTAATAAAAAGTCATACTCATCCCTTCCTCCTCCCTGAAAGCTTCCTTTTAAAAAAAGATGGAGATCAACTTTTCACATGGGCAGATAGTGACAGGACAAGGGGGAACGGTTTTCAACTGAAAGAGGGGAGGATTTAGGTCAGATGTGAGGAGGAAATTCTTTACTCTGAGGGTGGTGAGGCCCTGGCGCAGGCTGCCCGGAGCAGCTGTGGGTGCCCCAGCCCTGGGGGTGCTCAAGGCCAGGCTGGGTGGGCCCTGGGCAGCCTGACCCAGTGGGTGGCAGCCAGCCCACGGCAGGGGTTGGGGCTTTAAGGTCCCTTCCAACCCAAGCCATGCTGTGATTTCTTTAGACTCCTTTGACAGCACAAGTAGACGTTTCCTCACTCCACGTGCCAAGCACACGACCAGCTTAATTTTAGTCCTCAGTGCTTGCTTTAGCTCTGTACCTGAATACCAACTTTAAATTTAAAAGGCTGATCCATCAAACCAATTCTGTGTGCCTGCCTAAGTACCAACTTATTTTACTACCTGGAAGTAGGAGGCTTTGAAACTTACCCTGATGACGTTGTACCTGTTGAAGACCCCGCCAGCATTTCCACCATCCCTGTGCTCCCGGATTGTACTCTGCATCTACAGAAACCAACACAACGGAACGCTCACCACACAACACTCGCTAGCAAGGAAAAGTATTCGTGCAGGATCTGAATGCATCACTGGTAGCAGCAGACAATCTCAGCTGAATGGGAACTAAACAGGGCACCCAATGCACAAAGCAGTCCCACAACATTGTCTAAGTAGCTGGATGTTGCAATTATTCAATCTTCTAATAAAAATCAGCATAGGAAGGAGAAGAACATTGGCACTTGCTACCAAAATTAGACAACTGGAAAACTTGCTTTAGATTAGAAAAAAAATTAAAAAGTAATGCATATACCAAAAGACCATTTTGAAGTAATAACATATGTGTTTCTAATGACTACAATCTGTACTTTTGTCAGACGTGGTTACACAAAAAATCCGCACAAACTCTACTTTGCAGAGTTACTAATCAAAAAATACTCAAAACTGGCAGCAATCCCGAGTATCTAGCCTTTTGAAAAGCTACCAACACTTCTGTGATACAAGGCAGGAACACCACACAAAGACTGAAGGCACAGTAAAATGTTTCTTTCAAACAGCTCCTCAGAAAGCCTCTTTTCTGTTCAGCTTTTTCTTTCAAAATGGTACCTGCTTGTAGTTTACTTGAATAAAAGAGCATATGTGTGTGGGAGGCAAAATTGCAGTCAACTCTCAATTATCCAAGAGCTGCTTATCTGGGTTACACATTAACTAAGCCACCCAGACAAGAGAAAACAAGCTGGTTCACATGCGGAGACAGCCTGAGCACACAGAATGCCTTGTAAGGCCTCGATCCCTGAGTCTTCACCTCTGCTTTCCACAGATCTGCCTTCCTCTGGTAAGCTGTGGAAGCCCTGGCTAGGAGATGACATCCAAAAGACAACATCAGCAAAGCAAAACTAGGATAGCAGCAAGTGAGCAGCAAGATCACTTGTTAAAAAAAAAAAATAAAATTAAATGATCAGTATAAATTGAAACAAATGCACGCTCTGCACTCCACATCAGACCTGTGCAAGCTACCAAAGCACGTTTTATCAATTTAAGAATGTGTTGCAAGATTTAGCTCTAAGGATTAGGTGAAGAGGGAAACACTGCTACCGAGAAACATGTTTGCACTACCTCCTCTTCGACGGACTGGTACTCCTTATCATCAGGTGCAAGGTCAAGGAGAATGGTCCCCTGACTCACGCAGTGGAAAGTTAAATAAGGATTGGTGCCTGCACAGAGAAGGAACAGAAGTAAAAATCAACAGGAGAAAGCAGTGCCAGCCTAATTTTTATTAAACATCATCATTTTTCTGGTTCTATCACCCCCGTACTGCAGGAAATACAAAACAAACACAAGGTAGAAAAATAACCTTGAAAAGATCAAGTACTTCATTGGCAGCAGGAATCTTAAAAGAGAGAAGGAAAAGGCAGGTGTGGCAGTTACACTCCATCATCTCTGCTTTCAAGAGAAGCGCCCCAGAAGTGTAGGCAGCAAAGAACTCCCCCACTCCAGGATACAGCTAGCCTGTATGTAGGGCAAACCAAGCCCAGATCTCCCTCCTCAGCCAGAATCCCCGCAAACAGGCACAGCTTCCACAGCGGCCTCAGGGGTGCCCATTCCCTGGGAAGACACGCGGTCACTCGGTCCTGTAACAACCCCACCTGTTCTTGACCTGTCACAAGCCACCAAACCAGCAGCAAGCACGTTTTCCAGACCACCAGATTCCTTCAACTCCTGGTATCAATGCCTACATTTATGGTGGGTGACTGCTGGGAGCCTGCTCTGTGCTACTCAGACTGGCAGGTGGAAATGTGACATTTACCTTGCTGGCCTCCCAGAAGTCTCTCCACACCTTTTATCAACTTGTGGCGGTGTCCGTAGGCGTTAATCCCTATTTCTTTAAGCTCCTCGTGTCCCATGTCTGCCAGCACATCTAGGGTTATCTGGAAAGGTGAAGAACCACAGAGGTCACCGGCCAAACCTGGCCTGATTGCCACGGCTAATGACGCATCAGTTCAGAAAACGGACTCTATTCGTGCTGCAGCCAAGAGGGGGTGCACAGTTCATGTTTGACTGCACTACTAATTGCTGCCACCTTCTGGCAAGCCTCTCCCTGACACGGCTGTGCCCAGGCTGCTGCAGTTGGAAGTTGTGTAGAACTTTGACTTCTCTGACAGCAAATAACAAGAGCTCACAGGAGGCTGTTAAAAACATTTTTACTTATAAAGGAAGAGGATGCATAGAAATGCTAGGACAAGTGAAATCATGGGAATCTTTCTGAAGCACCCAAGGTCTCACCTTGTGTAATTCAGAATTCAGAACACAAAAATGGGTTTCACATGTGACAAGCCAAGCTCATGTATTGCAACTGTTTCCCATGCTCAACTTTGGGAAATAGTTAGCACTGTGAGGACAGGCCTGACTAGTTATTTTGTTGTAATATGCACAAGGACCTGACAGGATTTTAGATGTCAAGGTCATGGAGGCTACTGGTGGAAGCAGAAAGACAAAATGCTACCAGAATTTAAGTTAAAAAGAGCAGGAAATAAGCGCAACGTGAAACAGACTATTTCCTAATTGCTGGAGAGCAATTCTGTGCAAAGGTTTCTGTGAAACACACAGATTTAATGTGAAGGAGGTAACTGTATAAAATCTGCCTCCAATTTTACACACTCCACTGGAATTGGAAGCTCAGCGAATAACCCATACACCTCGATTCAAAAGCAGGCAGATCATCAGCGCAACTGGACTTGCAGATATCAACAACAAACTGAGCACCACTAACCCAAAGGAAGACAGCTCAAGCAAGGAATTACAGCCACCCTGAACGCCTGTCTAGGGAGCAGAAACACCCCTAACGAGACTGCTGTGGAAAAGCCTCTGAAGGCATCCATCACGAGCACAGAACATTAAAAAAATACAGAGGTAACACAGATACTAGCACCAGCACAGACCCAATGAGACTAGAGGCAAGCGGAAGAAACGAACACGGAGACACTGCAGATCTTGGGATGAGGAGCTCACTTCCACTAGGAAGACAAACCTACAAGAGGAGCTGAACAGTTGAAGAAATTATCTGATTGACGTTGCTACATCCTGTTAGCAGGGGGAGATCTTAAGAACAGGTTAGGAGTTAAGGAAGCAGAAGCAGGACAGAACAGCAGAGCAAGAGGAAGGTGTGAAAAATAATGAAGAGGGAGAGAATACAAGAAACGTGAGTACAGGCTGGTTGGGGGTTGGCTTGCTTCTTGCAAGAAGTAGTTCCAGGTTAAGGGAGAGCCTGTGCTTCATGTGTAAGAAGGGAAAAAATGTTACACAGCGTGGCAGCTTGGGGGAGATACCTCTGTAATGTTTCGTGGAAGGATTTGGAGCTTTTTCTGCAAGTAACACATTACATTTCAAATACTTATTTCCCAACTCAGCACAAAATACTAGCAGCAGAGGTCTGAGAAAAAAAACACCACCGAATCCAGCCTCCTGCACTTTCACTTTTCACCTCCACCAGTGCCCATCTTGTTCACACAAATAATCTTTTTAACTGTAACCCATTAAATCTAAAAAGCAGTACGTAAAACCAGGCCACAAATACCTTAAATAACGCAAGCTTGGGAAGCTAATGAGCTGTATTCTCTTCACATACTGCAAATTAGTGATAACTCTGCAGTTCCCCCTGCACCTCTCAATTATACTTAAAACTTTTTAGCTCTGCAAATTCAATTAATGCTATAGTCCCAACCCACTAGGAAGCTATGCTTCTGCATTCTCTAGACTGACCACACTCTAGTACACTGGACTTTTAGTTCAGCTCCTGAGTCAAACTGGAGGGCTTCCCTAGATCTAACCTTCCCACCACACGTAGTGGTGCAGGCAGTGAAAGGCTTGTTGAAATATCAGGATTGCCACAGGACAAGTGCAGGTGACATTCCAACCTAAACTTTGTTACAGCCACTACCTCCAACGTTCACCCAAAGTTCGTATGTAACTCTCAGGATACAAGCCAAATTAGCAGCCACCATTGTTTAAGAAAGTGAAAACCACTGATATCTGAATCAAGCAGCCACAGAGATTTTCATCTCCACTTCACTGAAAAGCATTTGCCAATTCATTCAGCACTGCACTTCTCCTGGATATACGTATTGTTTTCTGTAGAGGCAAAGTAAGCTTTTTTGCTCCCTCGTTTAAATTCAGAGAATTAAGATCTATTACCTGAGTCTAAAGCACACGTAAAACACTTGCCACTTACCTGTTCTGTCTCAAAGATGTCCCGCAGGTGTTCAAGACCCAGGCTTTTCAGGAACTGGGTAATGTTCATGTCAAGACCAGAAACTGTAGGAAGAAAAACAAGTCATTTTACTATCCTATGCATCCGATTCAAGTAAACAAACCAGCCAGTACCACTTCTCTTAAAATTCCAGTCCCTGACTCTTTGTACAATCAATTTGTCTATGTCCTAAGAATCAATCCACTTCCACTGCGCGAAGCCTCAGTGCAAAGCCCACCACTACTCCCTCCTCAGAATCAAATATTAAAAAGCACCAATGAGCTCATATGGCCACGAGAAGGAAGACTGGGTGTATTTTCACTTCTGGCTAGCCAGAAATGCTTTTCAGACAAAGCCAGAGCTGTTGGGAATCTACCCTACTGTACTTCTGGCTATGCAAGCTTGTCCAGCAGCAACTGCACCTTCTCCCTCCTTCCTTTCGCTTCCTGCTGCTCCGTCACCGGCGTTGGAGGCCCCTCCGACCGCCAGCTCTGCCAGCGGCCCGGTGAGGTTGTCTATGCTGCTGGCAGCGGAGAGGCAGGATGGCGTGGATGCTGGTGAGATCAGGGAGGCACTAACAACAGTGGCTTGAGGCTTGAAGCACGTTGGCAAAGCTTCCGGGGGCATGGCATCGATCAGCAAAGCTCGGATGTCGTCAGCCTGAAAAACATAAGAACAGCCAGGCTGAGGCTCTGGTACATCACAGGGCGCTGATCTCTGCAAGAGAAATTTAAAAAAAACAAAACAAAACAAAACAAAAAAAACTCTCAACTGATCGCTCTCTTCCCCCAGTTGACAACAAAATTGTCAGTTTTTGTACCACGGGAATTCATAGGTGCAAGAACATTCTGATTCATTGCTCGGACATGTAGAGATGGAGAACCCAATTCACCTCCATGCAAGAAGGTTCATCTGATTTCTTTCCAGGCAGAGTGACTTCATAGGTGTTAAACGCAGAGACAGCAATGCAGCAGCCTTGTCCTTTGCAACTAAGGCCATAATTTCTGTATCAGTCTCAACTTCTGGTCGAGCATTTTGCACTGGATCAAAGTTTTAATGGAAAAACTCTACCATACTCTCTGCTGTATCAATCCTCTTACAGTGTTTGAAACAAAACAAAAAAAAACAACAGGGACTACAGGAGGAGTATGAACTCAGCTAACAACTGGACTGCAAAATGCCTTTGCTGACTAAATTAAATCACAAACCATGTCAGAATCTCAGCCAAAGGAAACAGCCCGGACCTGTGGGTAAAAGCAATCACAGGCACACCCCGGAGACGTTCGCTTCTCTCTGCCTCAACACAGAGGACTCTGGGGAGCGCTGCTGCCACGGAGGCACAGAAACCCATTTACATGCAGAGGAAATCCTCCAGAGCACTCTGAGGCTGGAGCACTCCAACAAGAACTTACTGTTGCCAGGTCTAGCGGTGTCTGACCCTCTTGATTCTTCATGGTTGGATCTGCTCCGTGAGCTAACAGCAGAGCACAGAGCTGCGTCCTTCCTTTCTGTGCTGCCTCATGCAGGGGGGTGAATGCCCACTTATCTGTTGCATTGACACACGTGTTGTATTTGATCAGCAGTGCTGCAATGTCCACGTGCTAGAAAACACAAAGACACCTTAAGCAATGTGACACTGATAAGACATTTCCCAATCTGTGGAGCTTAAGAGACCCTTGTAATTTCTTTTCCCCACCTACCTGTCTCCTCATGCAGCAGTGCAGCTCTGTCCCGCAGCTCCACACTCACTACACCTGGATCAGAGCCCTACCAGATCTCCCACCAGCACATGTGGGCATACAATTGTATTTCTGTCAAACCACATGTGCTTGGGCTTGCTGTGCTTAAAGAGAAAGTGTGCAACCTTTGCATCAGAATACAGCTCTGGATCTCAGCAATGTCCTGGGCATTTAGTACCTGTGGCAGATGGTGATGAATGAAATTGCTTGGCATTAGGATCCAGAAGCACAAAACCATTTTGTGTTGCATTTCCAAACCTTCAGCAGGACTTGGGGCTTTTTGCTCTTTGGGGCGCTGAAAGCCTGGGCTGACACAGAAGCACTGCAGAGATGCATGCTGTGTTTCACGGACACGCTCTACTTAGAAACAAGGGGAACACTGCACTTTTCTTTCATTCAGATTTCAAAGGAAAGCAAATCATGTGGATCCATTAGGACCACCTCTCCTAGGTTTCGCTCTTCTTGTGCCATGGCCATGTGGTAGCAGAAAAAGCACATCATCAGACCACCAAAAACACTAGGTTTTGAGCTTTATGTCCTCTGTCTGACCTTAAGCATGCTGATGGGATCTTCTCAAGCACCATCTCTGTACAACTGCTTGTGAAAGATTTCTTTCTTATGTCACCTGCCATTAACAGCTGCTTGTGAGGCATCTACCAGGCACCTGTGCAAGCAGTAAGCACACAGGGGAAGGAGGGCCTGCCTCATCCAAAGCGGTTTGAATCAACTGTTGCAGCCCCACTGCAGATGATATCATCCTCTCTTCCTTCCACACAAGTCTCACACCACCAACTCGAGATCTTGCCTATTTCAGTAGTCACCCAGAACTTAACGCTGTTCAACGCTTTGCATCTGCTCGCTTGCATAAAGGCCACCTCCAAGTGATCTTTCCAAACTGTGACACCTGAATCTGTCTTACTCAGCTAGACCCACAGGACTACAAACTGGATACACAACAGCAACTTAGCCCAGCAAGTATTTCATGCCATCAGAGGCTGAGGTTGTTCACAGCAAGACAACTGCAAAATAACCAGCTTTGGATACGACTTTCAGGAGTTCCTTCTTGGTCTGCTCACAAGCAAAAGTGCCTGTACCTACCCCATAGGATGCCGCATTATGTAGGGGTATTAATCCTCCCTTGTCCTGGGCATTGACGTCAGCACCATGCTCAAGAAGGTATTCAGCTACTTCCAAATTGTTGTAACCAGCTGTAGAAAAGGCACAGGGAAAAGAAAAAAAAAAAACAAACAAACAACTGAGCATTAGGAGAGGTTCACCAAACAAAAATTGTCAGGCAGAAAAGCTAAGCAATTTTTTAACTGCAAAAGCTGTAACCACAGTCACTCCTGAAATACAGCTGCCACCATTAACAACACTCTACAGGACAGTTCTCTGACAAAATCTTACTATGCCAGATATGCATTTTGGGATTAACCTCTGCAATCCCACCATGAAAATAGAAGCGTACAAAACCTCCGGGCTCTTTCCAGTGGTTTCCAGTGCCCGTACAAGAGGCAACAGGCACAAACTGGAACACAGGAGGTTCCACCTGAACATGAGGTAACACTGTGTTACGGAGTAGGTGACAGAGCACTGGCACAGGCTGCCCAGAGAAGCTGTGGGGTCTCCTCCTTGGAGATCTCCAAAAGCCACCTGCACAGCCTGCTCTGGGTGTCCCTGCTGGAGCAGAGGGGTTTGGCCACATTATCTCCAGAGGTCCCTGCCAGCCTCAGCCATTCTGTGATCCTGTGAAGCCTGAAGAGTCACCCACCTGCAAGATGGAGTGGTGTTGAATTTCTTCCCTGGGTGTCTCTGCAATTGATGTTTTCTTGAGTACACAGCTTCTGCACTCGTGCCAGACACCCCTTCTTGGCAGCATCCAGCAGAGCAGCATCTCCTCGCAGCAGGTCTTGGATATCCGTGTCTCCTTCTTTCACCAGATCTAGAGGAGTGTTCCCATCTCGATTTTTCTTTGTTGGATCAGCTCCATGCTGCAAAGAGCAAATTGGAATGCCACTGTCACAGCCACGAGCACTGCACGAGTGTGTCACCGTTCTGTGGCACAGGTGAGGTGAGGGGTTTTGCCATCACGAAGTAACACCTGGGTGCGTTAGTATGTACACAGCTTTACACAATAAATAAATCCAGAAGGACAGTATGCCAGTTCTCAAGGTTCACTACAAGCCACCCTGCTATTGAAAGGCATTTGTTTGAGATAGGAACTAGAAAAATTCTCAGTTCTACACCTTCCATGATGTAACAGCACCATCTTAAGCTGTCTGCAGGTCCTGCAAAGCAGTAGACAAAACATTTTGGTGGGGCAGTGGAGAAGGTGGATTTGGAAGACTGCTGGAGTACACCTGTGCTGGTAAAACATGCAAATCAGCCACAGGTAAGAACACGGTACCGGAGCACGGCACGAAGAGGGGAGCAAACATCTCCAGCCTATGGCATGAGTCACGTCCACGAACAATTATGTGGGAGGAAGGCTCCTTCCCTCTTCATCGCCAGCAGCCATGGAACAAACAAGCACAGATAAGGCAGAGGCAGCTGCTGGCATTGCAGTTCTTCGGCTGGCTCCTTCAGAATAACCAAGCCCCATGGTCTAACACCTGCCAGCAAGACTACCCCACCACTTCTCACCGGTGATGCTGGCAAAGCTATGGTACCGTGAGCCACAGAGAATGAGCAGGGATGGGAGAGCAGAAGGCATTAACCACCTTGTACCTGGAAGCATTGCAGCAATGCTCAGGGTGGAAAGGGTGAGCAGCAAGGGACAGTAAGGGACAGAGCACCGACTGCACAGAAACAGCTCTGCAGCTGTAGTGCTTTTGCAAAGAGAGCATTTTTTTGCAAAAAGCTTTTTCCAAAACCTGCAATGACTTCTCCCAGAAACAACCTTAGATCCCTTAATTTTAAATTCGTCAAAAATGGGATTGTTCAAACAGTCTCCAGAATGAATATCTAAGCACAGCATCTTCACAGACTCTTTCAAAAGCACAGAAGCAAACAAGGGGGTCATTTTAAAGAAAGGCATCGAAAAAGAAAGTCTCTCCAAGATGTCTGCATGGTTTTGTTTCATTCTTTAAGCAGGACAGGACAGAAAGAGCACAAGTCAGGAGAAATGAAGCTCAACATCCACAGCTCAGCAGAGCTGACAGCACTGCCACTCGGCATGAGGCACACAGCAGGAGAAGCCCTGAGTAAACTGCAGCGTGAGCGTGTATGCATGGACACCCAGAGCGTTCACAAAGCCGTGTCATCTTAGGGGCACGTTTAGCTCTTGTGCAGGAGTGAGTTCCAAAAGAAAGATGCCGGCATTTCTCTATTTCCTGTGGCACATTCACTCAGGACCCCTGGAAGCTGAACATAAAAGACAGCTATATTCCCAGTGAAACCATGAGAAGACTCCAGAGGCCTCCGGTGCCTACGAAGTAATGCTGTGCTCCAGAGATGAGGGCTCCTGCAGCCTGGGCTGACTCCTGTGTTCAGGGGGCACCAACACAGCCATCGCCGTGCCCACTCCAAAGACATTTCTGCAAACATTCTAGTTTCTGCTGCAGCTGAGTTTCAAACTGAAGTGCTATCTATCCCTCTGAATGCTGTTTTGGTAATCAAGTGAAATAACTGCTAAGTGAGAATAGTGGGGCACTGCAGCTGCAAAAGAAGGACAAGGGGAGGCTTCTTTCTTCAGACTGTCCATATTCTTACTCATATTTTCAATGCTGTGCTTCAGAGACATGAAGTCACAGGGAGGGCTAAAGCAGGAAATAGCATTGGTAGGAAACCCACTCTAGTAAGAGATACCACCCCACACCAGGACATGACTTTCTGCTAAGAAGTTTCCCAAACTCATGCAAACATGCTGACATTACCTCCTGCTTTTTACAGCTTATCTGTTGATGATAATGAATATTTATCACACAATATATTAATATGTACTTTCTCCAGAAGCCTGGTAAGATTGTACATTAACAGGTTTAAATCTTCTATATGTCAGACATGATGCAAGACCCACCCTTCAGTTATTGCTCTGTAACATGCTCTGGCATAAGAATTTACAAATGCTTACTTATCTGCATTAGTTGTTTCAAAAAGGGACGAATAGGGTAAGGGTTTGTTTGTTTGTTTAAAACAAATTCAGCTTTTTTTTCAGTTTGAGAGTCTTGTCTTGCTTGGCTAATAGTATCAACAGGCCATGTTAGAGGAAGGCAATAAAGCTACTAGAAAAAGTAACCCTTTGATGATTCTTGTAAGTGAACAGCCATTACACGAGCTACCTGACCACTGTAAGATGAAAATAGATTGAAAGACACCACAAAGACTTCACTGAATGCAATTAGCTTTGAATCTGATCTTCAGCAGAAACAAAACACAGACCCCTTCAGAGACATACACGGACTCCAGATCACATACTTTTAACAGCAGTTTGCAGATTTCATATTTTCCTTTGGCTGCTGCTTCATGCAGAGGAGTGAATTTCCACAGGTCTGCTACGTTGACGGAAGCACCGTGCCTCACCAGGAGTTCAGCCACCTCGTAGTGTCCGTAAGAACAGGCATTGTGCAGGGGGACCAGGCCACTAATCAAAGAGAAAGCTTTAAGAGCTACAGAAAATAAAATCCCACCTGCAATTACGCAAAATTCCAATAGACAAAACACCCACTTCCACCAGACAGTGATCTGCACGTTTCAGACTTTCAAGGCTTTATTTCCTTGCTATTAAATAGAACAAGTGTCACCCTCCTCCCTCAGATCTCAACCAGGAGGCTCCTAAATGCTCAACAAGCACCAATGTTGCTACTGCTGCAAGCAAGTGATTTCAGGGGTGTTAGCAGCAGCAAAAAAAAACCCTAAACTGCATTCTGACTTCAGGTATTTGAATGCAAATTTAAAAAAAGATATATAACTAGACAATGGGCTCGAAGCTTAGTTCTTACTAACAACTGCACACGTGGTAGCCTGTCCAAATGTTTCTTTCAAGGGAGAGCCTGAAAATTTAGTGCTGGAAATGGCTCAGCATTGGAAGTGAATTACACCTCACCCTGAAGTCCAATCTATTAGAATGAAAGATCAAACAATCACACGATCACGTTGCAAATCATCAAATAATGAAAGAACTTGTAAATAATTTATCATATTTAACTGAATAAATAACTAAGATAAAAATAAACCATAGCAGGATCATAGAAACAACCAGAGAAAACCCTGGTATTTTACCTCATGCAGTTCAAAACCAATTTTAGATCACCTGCAATAACTGAGAGGCTGCTTTTAAGCACTTCAAAGTCTTTGAAGCAGACAAAAGCGGGAAGGGGAGGATCATGGATTACAGTGTCAAGACTTGCGCTTGACTGTGGCAGGTGCAATGTAACCTGGAAGTCCTTACTCTCCATACAATGAATGTCAGGAGCAACACAGAAGAAGAAAAGAGGAAACTTTTCAAGCAAAAAACCATGACAGCTGCTGAAATCAGAACCAAAATGAACAGAGGGGGCTTGAAATCTCACACTAACAGAAAACAGTAGAGCATACCATGGAATGGCAACATACCCCTTATCTTTGGCATGCACATCTGCCCCATGGTGCAACAGATACTCCACCACTGACACGCGGTTATACCCTGCAGCGAAGTGCAGTGGTGTTGAGTGACGGCCTTCCAAATCTCTACAATTCACATTCTGAGGGCTGCAGAGTTGCTGTGAAGGCAAAAGAAGAGATCGACATCTACTACAGGAGGCAAAAAAACAAACCAAAACAAAACAACAGAAGAAGAAAGCACACAAAACAAACAAAAACCCTCCAACATCCCACCACAGAAATCTAGAACTATTGGGCCTGGCAGCCAAAGGAGCTGTTGGTGCACAGCACGGTAGCTGGTGGGATATTACTGTCTATGGATATTAATGTGTTGAAGTTCAGAATGGTCGGTCTGCCTGCAGGCTCTTCTGCCCACAGATCAAGTTTGAAACACAAGACCAGCATTCCGTGGCATAACTGTTCATCTTCAGGTCAGGGTGACGTAAAACGCAAAGTCTGTAGCCTGCTAACAGTTGTTTACTTGCTTGCAGATTGAGTTGTGCACCTAAGGCTTGTTTCCACTAAACTGTGATTCTCAGGTTCAAAGAATTGTGGCTGCATCTGAAAAATTACATCTGAGCCCAACAGAGACATGGCTGCGTGAAGGACTCAACGAACAACTCCAAACTCAGAGAACGACTGCAGCACATCTCAACGCCCAGCGTTCTAGAAAATATACGAAGACACTGTCCCCCACGTATTTAATGTTTTACCTCCCACTGGGCACTACTTCCACAACCCTCACAGCAGAGGCTTCCAGGAGCCTTGTGTAGCAATCAGGTGAAAAATGAACATGAGTTGCTCAAGCCTACCTTCACAGTTTCCAAGTCTCCAGCTTTGGATGCTTCTAATAAGCGATAGTCCACATCAGATGTACGCACGGGTGTACTTTCTACACACAGAAAGAGATGATTTAGGATTGTGTTGTATTTACTTACACTCAACATTTTCCAAACCGGGGGAAAGCATCTGCTGGCACTTGCAAAAATGCTGCTGCAGTTGTGATGTTCAAATTCATATTGCCTAAGTGGCTGAGTAAGAGGCCCTAGTTTCAGAATAAACCACTCAGATGTAGGCTCTGGAGCTGACATCCTTCTGCCAAATGGAATTTTGATGCTTTACTAATCCCACGTATTCCTGCATTCAAGAAACCTGTGTGTTCACCGAGATAGATCGGTGTGAGATGGGCTCATTTCAGCACCGAGCTGCATCCTCTGCACTCTGTACCTGCGGTAAGTCTTACGCTGTGAAGCAGTGACAAGAGGATGGGGTCCCTCTGACAGCTCTGGCCACTGATGGGCCCGGCCATATGGCACCTGCCTGCCTGGAATCCCTTTAGGATGCTACAAGTGCATGCTGCACTTGATAGCAACAACGAAATCCACCCGTGTTAAAGGCACAGGGTGGATAAAACGAGTACCTGAAGGAAGAGACTCCTTTAGACGTCCAGAACTGGTACTGCGGAGCAACATGCTCCTGTCTCAACAGGAAACTGCAGAGACAACTCTCTGTGACAGAAGGACCAAGGCCATTACACGAAGGTACTTCTTGCAGACCAACTCAACCTGTAGAGAATCCAGTCATTCCCTGGCTTTGCAATGAGATTTGTTACTGCAGCACAGGACTGGAATACCAGTGGAAATGGTATTTATTCTCCCAGCTAGCCATCCTTACAGAACGACATCAACTTACTCATTCAGTCTGAGGTGGAAATTCCTACCTGCCACCCTATTTTTATTCTTGATCAGTGTCTGCCTGCCCCTGCAGCCAACATTTGTTACCTCCTTGCCTCCACACTCAATGAAGGAAGAGGAGGAGGAGGAAGAAAGAGTCAATTCCTACAGGCACAACTGCGAAGTGAAGAAATGGCTGAAGGAAAGATTGATAAAGCTCAGGGAAAACTGACAGCGGCATGTTTAAAGCAGCCAAAGCTGCCAGCTCCTCTCCTAAAGTCTACCTCTACCCTCTGGAGCATTTCCACTAGCAAGCAATTTGAAGACACGCTGCAAGAGAAGGAAGGCAGCAGACGCAAACATTGGTGGCTGTGGGCAGAATACAGCACACATCAAACTCCGGTTGTTGGAGTCGGTTAAGGTTTCAGGTCACATCTTAAGTTATTTGCTTTCTCCTGCTCTCCCCAGCAGCATCACCACTTCAGCATCCTGCGGCAGGGATGAGACAGATGAGAGGCTAAGCCCTACACTGGATCCACAGCTCCACTCCTTAGCAATACTTCATCTCTTCTCTGGACTGCTGTCCTTGTCTTCACAAGACAGTCAAGACCAGAAACACAATGTAATTACTCAAGGAAAGAGAAATCAAATTCCACTAGAGCACCAAAGGACTGCACAAAGAAACAAACGAAGCAAAGCCCGTAGCATTCTCTAATAATAATTTGAGGAAAACAGAAAAACAAACCAAAACCAGCTCCCTTGATGTCCCTTCTTAAAACTGCAGAGTCACACCGTACCACTTGTAATCAAAGTTACAAGCAGCTCAAGTCACATCTGCTGGCCATCAGGACATCAGAAGCCTGTTTTCATTGTCACCTCACAGTTGTCAAGCAGGAGAGAAAAGGCCAATACTACATAAAAAAATATTGTAAGCTATGAGCTTCAATATGGCTCAAGAGTCAGGTGACAATATCTATCAAAGTAGCTCCAACAACTGAGAAACACTTCTTTAACTCAGTCTATAGGAATGTTTTGTAAATAATTTCAGCATTCACTTGCTGGCTTTGAAATACACAGAAAATGTCAACAACACTACACCAGTGATGCCACAAACTTCTAGCATGCACTTTTTCAGCTTTCGAGTATTTCAGTCTTGAACAGCTTCATGGTTGTAAGAGAAAGGCTGCAGTACAATACAACATTTGAAATTAGTTTTCATAGAATAGACAGATCAGTGAAAATCAGTTTATAATTCAAAATCATGTGTTTCCTGAATAATTTCAAGTTTACAATAAAAAAAAAATCTTAAAAAAGGGATATTTACTTTTCTGATCAATCTCTACCATTCTTCTCTCTCCATCCATCCGTAAAGTCAAACATGTTTTAAACGCGTAATCCTATCCATCGAGAGGGAGCACACTTTTAACAGCAGTACAGGGAACGACTGTTTTAACACTTTTTTTGGGGGCCTGTTTTAAGGTAACACAACTGAAAGCACTGCAGGAAGTGAAACTTCTAGCTTCTGCAGGTCTTCTCATCAATCTCTTCCTGAGGCTAAATGCACATCCCACTGTGAGGTAAGCCACCTGCTTTCCAGTAGCTACTGATGCAATCATTCTTCTCCCTGCTCACAAACATTCAAAAATGATGTGGATAAAAGGATGCAAATGCTCAAGCACTTATACGAAAAATATGGGCACCCTCTTCAATCATCTATTCACCTTTTTAATGCAAGATATAAAACACACTTATCTAAGCAGTATACAGAGCACTTTTGCAGTAAAATTCTCCCTTGTTGGGCAAGCAAGAGATTGAATGGTTTAGTAACTATCAATATTTTTCTGCTTGTGCCCTCAATCTGAGGTGAGCAAAAGCTTGCAAAACCTTCAGCAGTTTAAAGATCATTTAAATGGTATCAGTTTTGTGTACTGAAATACGTTCCCTCTCCCCTCTGCACATAATTTTATCATGAACAGTTTCTTAAAAAGACCAGGAATTCTCTTTAGGAAGCAGTTATGATGTTAAAAGCCACCTGTTAACTCTGGGAGCTTTTAAAAGAGAAGCATCTCACTCTCTAATGACTGATCACACAGACACACAGCTTGTTTTTGTATCTGATGCAAGTGTCTTTATCTCAGAGGACTCTCTTCCCACTCTGTACAACAGCAGTAATATTCTGCTTGTGACTGCTGAAGTATGGAGCACCTACAGTGTAGCTGATGAGAGAAAATGGCTTCTCACTTTCAGTAGAACTCCAGTTTCCCTGGAGATTGTTACAAAAAAAATGAAAAACAAATAACAACAGCGAGCTTCCCTTCAGTCTTCCCGTACAACAACATGCCACAAATGCACAAGATAGTTTCTGTTTTGCACAAAATCTCTGAATTGAGTAGCTGCAGGCTGTTGTTTCCTATAGAAGGACCACGCAGAACATACGGTAGACAGGTGCCCATGATGACAAATGGGAGGGACGAGCAAGCTACAGCGAGTCTCTTGCATTGAAAAAGAAGCAAGATCTACAGCTGTAAAAGAAAGGGAGAAGCTGCAGCTCAAACATACCACCCTTTATTTCTACCTACCACTTAGAATCTGTTGCACTGCTTCGTTGCCCATCTGTGCCGCCGTGAAGCCTTGCAAAGAGATGATGGAGGGGTCGGAGCCATAATTCAGCAGGAGCCGGCAGGTCTGCAAGTGGCCTGCGAGAGCAGCCCTGTGCAACGCTGTCTGTCCAAGCGTGTCCAGTGCATTCATCTGAAAAACCAGCAGCAATGTAAAGCAAAACCTTCTCAGAACTAAAAGCCTGCACCTGTCCCCACCCTTAACAGGAAGAGCAGTATCAACAGCCTCCTGGCAGACAGGTTTATCTGTCAGCCCCTCTGCCTGGCAACTAAACAAAACCAAACCACAAAATATGCAAACGCTCCAGCCTAAAGATCACTTACTGCAGATGCCTTCTTGTCTTTTAAAAAAGGAGGGTTATTTGTTTGCATGTCTGTTGCAAAACACAGGATCCCCCTCCACCCGACCTGAAATAGCGATCAAGCTTTTGACAGGTTTCACAAATACTAACCCCGTGCAAAAAAAAAAAACAAAACTCTCACAGAAGAAAGAGGCAAATAATTAACAAACAATTCAAAGAAATTACCACCTGTCATTTTCAGAAGAGGAATTAACATTACTCACTACCAAGAATTAAAGGTGTCATATTAAGAATTCTGCGGAGGAGGGGGAAAAAAAGCTGGATCCAAAATCCTCCTATTTTTTTTGTAATTTTACAGAAATAAAGTGGATACAGATCTATTCAATACAAGACTGCATAAGCAGGCAAAATGAAGTAAAATCATGAGAAGGTATTGCTTTCAAGGAGTGTGCTATAATGGAAACCTGTCTGCAAAGATCTAATGGAGCATCTACATCACTGGAAGCACTGCCATGGGCGCCAGGAAGAGAATAATAAAGAGCTTGAAAAAAAGGGGAATAAAATCACAAAAAATAACCTTTCAGGAAGATACTTTGTACCTAGCAACCTTTTATTGACAAATTTAAATGCAGATGTCCCCCTGCTGCTTTTTTTTTTTTTTTTTTAACCACTGTGAAATCCAGAGCTACTCTGTATTCTCCGCAAGTAACTCGGCGCCTGTTATCTATTTCCAAGCCTACAGTCTGCAGGCTGTGAACCGCATGCATAATGGCCTCTGTTCCTGTAAAAACAACCTTTTTACCTTCTCCAAATCTTTGTGGTGGCAGCAATCAAAGGGTTTGCTAGGTTATTTCACCTAAAATGCAGCCAGCAAATCCTACCACCTTTCCATGAAAACTACTGAAGAAACATTTTGGTTAAGACTGTAACTAAACAAAATTTAATTGGAGTGAAGCAAATACACAGCAAGTATCTGCTACCTGAGAGGATTAAAAAAAATACACAAACACTTGCAACACAGTAATTTCAAGGCACCAGAAAGAACACAGAACTACCACATACATGAAGGAGACTACCACTGGATGTTGTGTGAAAATTTTTACTCTCTTGAAACAATTCTACAGGCTGGCAAAGCAGAAATTTCTTGGATCGCAAACCTCTCTTGCAGAAAGATGTACAGGAGAACAGTTCTGTCTTCTTCTAACCGTGCTCGGCTCATGATTACCCTAAAAGCTTTGTTTCGAATAAAAACTTCCTGCTTTTACAAATATGAACTAGATGCTGGATGTCCCACATCCCCAGTTTGGTTCAGGTGATGACCCTCCTCTGTTTCAGCACACCAGATACCTTCCACTACAGGTAAGGGCACAGAAGAGCAGAAGTCTGGAGCTATGCATGGTTAGTGACAGTAAAGGCAGAATGAAACGAGGCTTGAGGATGCTGGAAGGAGATGGCAGCACTGTGCTAGCCCGAGAAAGAGAATCACAGTTAACATTTTCTGTAACACCGGGTTCTTGTATTAAGTATTCTGGCACTGAACCAACTGTCGGAGAACAGCAGCAAGGCATCCACACTGCACAAACTGAAACTGTGACCTGGAAAAAACGTTAACATTCACCTGAAAGGGACACTGGCAAGGTCATGGGATCCGCCGTGTCACATGTCTTACACAGGTCTCCTTTCACCTCCAAATAATTATCTTTGCTGACAATCAATGCTTGTGGCACAACTGTGGCATTTGGGGATGTGTCTGGTCACTTCTGGGACAAAGAGGGCTGCAGGTGACCAAGAGGAATGCATGCACCAAACGAAGCTCATCTTTCCCTCAGGAAAGAATTAGACTTCCAAGGGGAATATGTTCTCTTTGAAGCACATCTGCTCTCACCAGTCATGTAGCTCTTGTCTCAGACAAACCCAGGAATGTATTGCACTAAGGCTGAAGGCAACAGGATTCATTTCCAAACGAAAACCAGTTTGAGCATTTAACACAGCCTCACAATCAAGAGGTGCCAAGAGAAATCTAATTCCTGAAAGAAACTCAAACAGGGACTAAACCCTCAAAAATCAAACCTATTAAGATGTCAAATTATTGTGTAAGGCTTCTCATGGAAAGACATCACCCTACACAGCACTTCCCGTGAACAATTCCTACTGCTATTTCATCTTCCTCATCCTGGCTATGTATTGGGTCGAGAAATCGGTGTTTGATGATGTGACCATTTTGAGGAGACTTTTCCTCCCTGCACTGCGGTGACTCAGAGCGGCACACAGAGCTACAGCAATATTCCCTTGGCTGCCAGGCACGTGTTGCAGCTCAGCAGCTGTTCAGGAACCTTTGCTGCAAGACACCATAAGCATATCAGCTTTCTGCTGGTATCAGATGCCCTGAATATGCTCCTACTCCTTGACACGACAAGGAGCACAAAACGCAACAGCTTCCAAGCTGTTTCTCCGAGGTCTTTCTAAAAGATGCACGTTCTGAAAATCAGAGGCGAAGCCCATCCTCAGCCTGCAGCATGGGAAGCAAAGCATGGAATTATTTACCTTGGAAGAGAACCTTAAGATCATGTCCAACCAAACGGTCACTACCAAGTCCACAACTAAACCATGTCCCTCAGTACCACCTCCAATATATATTAAGCACCATCTGAGTCTGCTGTGTGGCTCTGGGTGGATGGTAACTATTTTCAGAGCCGGGATCATGAAACCTGCTACTCCAACACACAATTATGGCACCAAAGATGGTTGGAGGATTCTTCACAGGTCCTCTGCTTTTACTTTCCACAAGGTGCTTCGAAGATATTCAAAGGAGGGTTATAAGGATGATGAGGACGATTCTCTTATGAGGGAGGACCAAGAGTTGAGAGTTTTTAGCCTACCAAACAGAGAAAAGCAGAATCATTTTGATGACTGCAAATACCCCAGCAAAGGAAGAAGCATAACAATGGGAGAGATTAAAACTGCAGTTGAGTGCTGTTCCAAGAACGCATTGACATTCAGTGTGGAGCTGCTGTTGCAAGGGAACTAGATTCACCAGCTCATGAGAACCCTCTCCTGTCAGAAATCCAACTAGACAGGTTCAAAGGGCTCAGCATGCCTGAACACAGTTTACGCAGCAACTAGAATTCCAAGGCCCAGAGAGAGCAAACAGGAAGGGAACACTTCCAGAAACACAGCAAACTGCAGAATTAAAAACTGTGCCATGCTTCAGGGGTTAAAGCTGCCATGTTCCCACAGTCAATAACAAACGAACATCGATGTTCAGGGAGCCTGCTGCACTGACTGAACGCCTGTCATCGAAGCGCGAGGTCATACGACTACATCCAAAGGCAAGGCAGACATTCTAGAGTTGTCAAATATGGCTAGCAAACTAATTAATACTACACAGCACACCCCATCTGGGAACTTCGCAGTGCTTCATAAAGCTTAACGACCTGCCTCTCACTAGATAATGCAATCACAGCTGTTACAGTTTCACAGCTAAGGAACTTTGGACACAGAAGGAGGGACTTGACCCAGTGCAGTATGGAAATACACACTTAATTTGGAGTAGTCTCCTGTCAAGGGCTTAAGTGCTTCGCTGGATCACAAACATGAGTGGATTTCCTCAGAATAACACGGGAAGCATGTAACAGGACAGGAGCAAAAAAGGAGTTTCAAGGATAATAAGCACCTGTATTTGCATACTGTCAGCTGAACAAAAAACAGCTTCGGAAAACATCAGTCAGCATGGCTCTTCAGAGAACTGTGAGTCATTCACCACGATCACTCAGTCCTCAAGTGACTCGAGGACCACAAGTGAGGAATTCCTGCTTGAGGACACGAAAGAATTACAAGCTATCATCAGAACGTGCTACCGGAACAACACATTGGGCCACTCCAGAAAGCATGATGTTTTTGAGTTTTGTCCTAACCTGGCTACACAGAGCTAGATTTTCAAGGCAGCACCAATCTAAATACCGACAGCGTAACAGCAGGTTTTACAGAAACCCTCAACACACAGGAACTCCTTACATTCTCAAAGCGGTTGGGTACTGACACACTTGAAACTCCACCGGTCAGGTTCAGTGCCCAGCCAAGCACCACCCGCACTGAATTCAGCTGCAAAACCAGACCTGCAAAGCCACGAGCTATCTGTTCCTATGGGACACAAAAATTTTTCATTTCTAATGCAAGGAGAGGTTGCTGGGAATGAACGTGAGGAAGTGACAATTATGAGTTTCCGTGAATACAAACGCTGCCTCTCCGTGTCCGCTTCCCCCCTGGGAAATCTTGGCGAGGCACTGCTGCATCAGGACACCCGAACGCAGCAAACGGTCATGGCACTGCTGTGAAGCTGTTGTATGATTCCATTAAACTACTCTGGAAGGGAATTAGATACTAAAATCTGGCAAGAAGCTCTCATACAAGCCTATAAATCACAGCTCAGTGTTTCAAAATAAAAAGACTTTGCATTAACTATGCATACAATTACACTGTTCTCATCTTCTAGCCGGACAGGAGTGACACACTAGGTTGCTCTTCAAGGCATGTATCTTAATTTCTAGCTACCTGAACGAAGACTTAAAGAGAGGAACCTCAGCTCCCATAGAAGCAAAAATAAGGAGATCATTTATATTTTAGCCAAAGCAAAGAAAGTATCTACAACGAAGAGGTTTTGAGAAAATTAACTGGTTAAATGTATCATTACCATAAATGTCGTTTGCTGCTAAAACTCAGAGAAAGATAATTCTGAACTACTTCTGAAAGATGCTTAGAAAACAAATTAAATAAAAAAAGTTTATGCTTTCCTCTGCCTTTAGCTAGTAACTTGCTGCACATCAGCTTCAGAAGAGGCTCATGAATTACCTGGTCAGCACCAATCAAGGGCTAAGTGTGATGCCAAAACAACCTGACCAAGAAAGAAAGAAAGCAGCAACATGTGCTAAAGGATGACCAGCACTAGACTACTATATTCAGTGCCAGCAAAATCAGGCATTTGATATTTTCAAGCTGTCAACAGAAGGCACCCACAGGACCACAGTTATTAGAAATGAGTAACAGAATTCATTCAAAATGAGTTAGACCAACTCCTACAGCCTACATTCAGTTTCTTGGTGAGAAGATTTAATTTTCATATGGGATTCCTGAACATCCTGTACTGACTTCAGACAAATATCCTTTATGGTTCACATGAGAAGCAAACGACATACAGAAGAAAAAGCAACAGCTATCATGGAGCCTAACGTTGTATCTAACTGATGTAATTCTCCCTTCTGCCATAAACAGCATACATTTAGGCATATTTACCTTTGCTCCATGCTTATGCAGAACTTCCATGACGTCGTTATGAGCTTTCTCAGCTGCAACATGCAAAGGTGTCATGAAACTAGACCAAGAAAAAAGATATTAGTTTTACATCCCTCTATGACAGAGTCCTCTGAAGAAGTTAAACATGTCGTGAACCTACTCTTTGTTCTTCTCGTTAACATTGGCTCCTTTCCTGAGCAGTAGTTCTGTAACTTGCTTCCGCTTGGGATGCACAGCAGCCACAGCACAGTGCTGCAAAAAGAAATATGAAGCACTGTTTCAACCACACAGATGACAAAGAGCTCCAAGATTTCATGTCTTAATTATTCTGCTAAACGTCAGACTACGGAACTTTCAAACAAAATCCATCCTAGCTCTGCCTGAACATGTAGCACTCTGAACAAGATACAAGCAAGTGGTCAGTGCTAAATTATGTGAGTGGAAAAACAACTTTTATTTTAAAGCCGTTTGTCACCAAAAAAAGCAGTAAGCTCCCAACTGCATTACCAAGATATCAGCGCCAGAGCAGCACATAATGCCCAAAGGGTGTAAAGCAAAGGGCTTTAAACATCCTGACTTCCTATGGAGGAATTCCAAAGGGTTCCATTAAGATTCTGCAGCTGTGCAGTTTATCATTACTTTTCAAAGTTCTCTTCCATTTCTATGTGTACTGAAAGCTTTAACCTAATAGCAATTCTGTTATGCACCTGGTTACAAATTATGTAATAAATGAATACGCAATGAAGTTCTCTGAGTAGCCTTGTTCCCCTGCTTTGAGAAAGACGTTCCACTTCTAACAGGCAAAAAAAGGAGAACAATGAAATGTGGACAGATGAGCCCTGCCCAGAAGGTTTCCACGATCAATCATGAAAAAAATAAAAATAAAAATTATATAGTGTTATTTCGGTAACTGTGATTTATTTTTAAAGGTGCTTGATGGCAAATCCTTAATCTCAGATGATGAATACATTTTCGTAATGTAGAAGTTGTACACCTGAACGAGTACTGCCACCACATTTATCACAAAAGAAATGGATTGACTCCACAATCTCACCAGTGCAGTCTCATGTGACTGTGGCTGCTTAAAATTGATGATCTCCAAAGCAAGCGTCTTCTTCACTTTGGCTAAATCCGCCTCTCTGGCTGCTTGCAGTAAAGAATGTCCTTTGAATTCATCTGTTGGAAAAAAAGAGATGCATTTATTATTCAGCAGCATCACCTTTACAGACACTGCTTGGGGAAGGCAGCTGTAACAAATTAGGAGGTAACCAGAACACTTCTGTACGTCTCCAGATGGTAGCTGACCTGGGATACAGACATGAAACAACACGGTGTACTGAAACCAAGAGGATATTCCAAAGCACAAGGGCAGTGATTCCCTGAGCAAAATTCTTCCAGTTTTTCTCCCTCTCATTCTTCACCTTTTTGATACTAAAGGCACATGTGACCTCCCAGTTAGCTACACATGTGCTCAAGTGAGCACACAGCTCCTACTGCTCTGCAGAAAGAAAGCTGTACAGCTGCTTTTCCAAAACCTTACTGCATTTGCAGCTACAAATCATTCAAGGTAAAGCCTGAAAGCATCATTTAAATATAACTGTTCAACTACTGGACTTAAAGAAAGCTAGCCAGCTAAGCCTCTGAAGACAGTCTGCTCCGAGGATTTTGGTAGCAGTTATATCTTTGCAAGTGCAGAGTCATAATTCTGGTATTTTGTGTCTCAACATTTTCAGTTCAGCAACTAGCTCATTTAAGCTAAAATTCTTCTGAAAAGGATGAAAAGCATTTCTCTTAAGGTGTACAAATGAGAGGAAGGCTATCAAGGATGAGATCTGAACTTGGAAATGAGAAACAAAAAGCTTAATAATCTCAGTAGAAATATCAGTTCTGCTTTCATTTCTTCTTTCATAAGTAGGCTTGAAATGCCAAACTCGTTAAGCAGGGCTTTCTTCTCCCACCCCCCTTAACACCCAGTGCATTTGTGTTTTTTTTTAAAAAAGCTTTCATTTCAAATAGAGTTCTAATTTATTTTTAAGCACGGCGTTACACACAGCACAACTAAAAAGAAATCTTGACATAACAAACATTATTCCTGAGGTATAAAACCAAAGAACTCAAGAATATGCCAAATGTTGAGTATGCAAATATAGCTTGTTCCATCAAAAAGATGGAAAAAGATGGAAAATTTGGCACAGTGTTTAGATTTTTGTACCATTCTAGTCGTTATTAATGGATATGAATCCTTCCCCAGTCCCCTCCAGAAGCTATAAATAGAGAAATAAATTGCATGCTTGTTAGTTTCAACAACGGGTAAATCAACGTGCTTCAAAGCCAGAAGCATCATCTCCCAGGCCAGCCCAGAACAGAGTACACAATAGCTGAAATCAATTAATCCCCTCCTTTTTCCTCCTGGAGGAGAGGTTTCTGCAGGTCGTGATCTCCTTTCTGTGTTACCACCTTCACAGGCAAAGAACAGTGACAGCCAGCACCCTGTCTAGCTGTGATTTTGATCACACTCCTAGTGTGCCAGAGGGTTTCTGCTGTATTCAAAAGGTGACAGACAAAAATCAAAAGCTTACTCACAAGTCAGCCTCTCCCTCAGCTCAGGCGTGGGAGCCATGTCCACCGCGCTCTTGCCATGGCAGTTGACTAAGGTGGGGTCGGCGCCGTGGCTCAGCAGGAGGGAGCAGACCTCCACGCGGTTCTTGGAGGCGGCCTCGTGCAGGGGGGTGAACTGCCAGAGGTCCATGGCGTTAACACAGGCGCCGTGCTGTGGTGGTGGGGGGGGAAGCCTTTTGTTAGTGAGGAACTGCCTTCAACAGCACACATTGTCATTTCATGATAAAAACTAGCTCTGTTCTTCCAAAGGTGAGCACACACACAAGGGAATTCTGAAAATACCTGTGTGTATAAAAAACCTCATGAATCCTCAAACAAAACTGGAATTTCTATATGACTTGTTTTTAGTACAGCAGATTTTTCTGGGGGGAAAAAAAAAATCAAACTAATGAATCTCTAGTATCTCTAAACAAAATCAGATAGGGAAAAAACACATAGATCTGAAGTTGTGGGCATTTGAAATTACATACAGGATGTTTGAAACCTGACACTGAAAAAAACCAATCTTTTCAGCTCTGGTATGAACAGTCCACCTCGCACCTCCATGTACAGGAGTCGCTTTCCATCCTTCTGCTTACCTTGAGTAGCAGCTCCGTAACCTCATAGTGTCCGTAGGAACACGCGTTATGGAGAGGCACGAGACCACTGTACAAAAGAAAGCAAATGACAAGGTCATTCAAGCAGCACTGTTGAAGCAGGTACTATTTTCCCTTTACTGAGAGATGAGCAGAACTCAAATGAAACCTAAACATTTAAATACTTAAAAACTAAGATTGACAAACTACTGGAAAAACCTAGCATTCCCAAACAACACGTTATTAAAGAGAGGCATTAAGGCATTTTTTTCCTAGTAGGCCACACAATAAGCATTAATTACCTTGGAAATGATCTTTCTTGAAGCCACTAAGGGGGCAAAAAATGTCCCATTCCACATCCACCCAGGGTTCTGTTTCTGCCTAAACATGCACTTCTGTTTATACAAAATGCTGTGTGAATGCAGAACTCCTCGGATAATGCTAATGTAACTCCTGGGCACATTCTGAAGATGTACAAATATCCACAGACAGCAGACTCAAATTGCTGCTCTAGACTGTGGAATGACCTGATTTTACTGCATTTTTTACAGTCAAACCTATTTAACTGTGTAAGATACTTATAAGAGGCTCCATGTATTTTTTGCACAGCTCTATTACTGGAGGCCATACTTAGAAACGATACTAGTGAAGCAAATGACAGGGATCTAGATACAAGCACAAGATATGTCATAAAAAAATCTCATGCACTGAAAGGGAGATGCAAAGAGGACAATTATTACAGAGAACCAGATGAGTTTAATTCAAACCAAGCAAGCTAAGCGAGTTATGGCTCAACAAATCAGAATGCATAATGCATTGACAACAACAATTAACCCTTCACTACTTATGAAAAATAGTGGCTGTTTCCCAGAATTGCAAAATTAGCAAAAAGAGCATTGGGAAAGCAAGGACTAGACTAGCTTGCTTACTTATAAATTATGTACAAATACGAAACAGCCAAAAACAAACACAAAAAACCAACAACCTCCTCTTCCCCAAACATTGTAATCATGTGATGCCACTAGAATAGAAAACAGGGAGCTCACTGTGCTGTTACACATACCTTAGTACCTTTGAACTGTTCACAGGTTTAATACAAGGATGTCTAACTGTTTTTCTTTTCTTTCCCTTTCTTCTCTCCAGCTCAAGCTCAACAGAACAACTTTTCACACGGCAATACTTTCCAAGCAGACCATGCCAACCTCTTTACAGCATCTACACCATAATTTTCTACCGAGCTGCACACAAATTTCTGAAAGGTGGAAACTGCCTAGAACTCGCTTAACAGTTCTGGACCTACACAGCCTTACTGTGTTTTTGTGCCCTGATGCACTGCAAAGCAATTCTAATAAAAAAAGCCACTAAGAGCAAATGCACACATTAAAGTGCTGCAACAAGTACTTCACAACTAAGTATGCTTAAGAGTAGTTTGGGAAAAAAAGAGGAAAAAAGCAAAGGGTGTTAATTTAAAATCTCCTTTAACACTGTGGAAGTCTGCTGATGGCTAGAGAACACACTGGTTAATACACCTTTGTAAATTCTGAATACATAAAAGCTCACCTTTAACAAGGAGCCTGACTTCTACAACGTTAGGACTAAGCCTTCCTACCTGACCATTGTGAGAATTGACCTTACATTTCAGAAATGTACAGCTAACAACGTAAACGTGTAGTTCCAGATTTCTGCCTGCTGCACATTTTTTGTTGTAATTTACTTAACCAGCATCCTTGCTGCAAAAATGCAATAGTTTAGCTTCTATGGTATCTTGCTTTTTGCTGGCAATGTTAATCAGGGTAGGTCTCCAAGGACCTCCAGTTATGAACATATTGATGTTACCTGGAATTTCATTCATACATATGCCACAAGATAACTTCATTATGGAGAAATATTTCAGTGTCTTTTTTTTTTTTTTTCCCCCACTAAGCCCATGCATCTTCTCCCTATCCCCTTTCCTAAAATAATGGTAGAAGTTCATGATTTCACAGGGACATCTGTGCAGGGAAGCGAGGAAAAAGAACTGGAAAAAAAAAATTCGAAGTGTAATAGAAAACATAAAACAAGGGCAGCTACAGCCAATCTGTAATTGGGGCTGTAACAAAAGTTTTCTTAACATGAAACAAACTCAGACTTTTGAAGCAAATGTCTCACTCTCAGCCAACTGTTTAAGATTATGTTGCAACATTAAACTAACATAAAACCATTGCTGCAAACAGATAATAAACCAATTCTTTTTACATACCCTTTGTCCTTGGCGTGAACATCTGCACCGTGCTGAAGCAGAAGCTGCACTATTCGCACTCTGTTATAGCCTGCTGCTAGGTGTAGAGGAGTGGACTGCAAAGTAAAACAAAACACCATGAAGAACGGGAGGCACACAGACCCAGGTTACAAAAGTGTTTGTGTGTACTCTTCTTCTAGTAAGCGTACAGGAATCAGCCTGCAGAACAAAATTACTGCACTCATCCCACAGCAGGGATGCTCGTCTCCAGCTCTGCACCAAACAAGCAGCAGCACCTTGCTGGTGCACTATGCTATGCTAAGACAGAGCAAGCTGCATGCAGTTTGCAGTTTCCTGCACAAGATGCATCTTCAGTCCTAACGCGTCTTACAGCATAGTAACAGGAATAGTAGCACTTTCCTCCATAGCTAATTACTAAGCTTATTGTAAATGAAAGCTTTTCAGAGTTGACAATAATAATTCCTGTCAAAGTTCAACTATTTTAAAGTTTTTATGATGAAGTAAATTTTGCGCTGTCTCAGCCTGAAGGAACTCATTCTTACGCAAGTGGGTGATGCTGTTTGCTCCTTCCCAAGCCTGACAAGCAGAGCAGTTTAGAGGGATCTCTGTCACTATTTATTTTGTAGCACACAACAAAACAATGCACTTCTACTCCAGGAAAACCCCATACTTGAAATAGCTTGAACACATGGCAAGACTTAGATATCTCACAGTATTAGGCAAATTACAGATTTACTGCAGGCATTAAAAAAATCACTATGTAGTATTACAGGTGAGACATCACATTCTCGCTATTACTGAGAATAAAAGAAAAATCAAGACAAACAGCCTCATCTGTGGTAAGCAGCAGCAAGTGCTATGCATTCATAAACGAAATAGATCTCCAGGAATTAATACACATTTAGTATGACCATAACTTGGATAGTCTGAATTTACCTACCTTGCTACTTTGCTCCAGAAAGAGTACGTACTTGGACACCTACCAAGTGTCCTGTGTGCCAAAGTAACAACACAGCTTGTACTGCCAGTAATGACAGCACAGAGTGTCTCTAAGAAGTACATGGAGGTAACTGGAAAAGCAGATATGCAAGTTTCTACAGTGCCCACTTTCAGAATTATCCATGCTATTGCTACAGACAGACACCCAAAATTAGCAACTCCAATGTCCCTAACCTGAAGGTTCTTGAAGTGCTCCATAGAGCAAAAAGTCACCACCACCAAAACAAAATCTTTCAAATTGTTAGAATCTACTACTCTGTTCCAGAAAGGTTTCTACTACTGAATTTACAACCAGGAATTATCCATAAGGTATTAAATTCTTTCACTTCTGCTTCCATTATAAATTAGCTGGCTACTGCATATCATAAAAACTAATGAAAATATGGATAAAGGTTATGCCACCGCTCATGTTAGCAAAATGTTTATTCTGACCACTGCCTTGGTTGCCAAGTGAAGCAACACAATGACATCCCAAATCTCCCGACAACTTACATCACTGCCTTTCAGGAGCGTGAGCTGCTTCCTCCACCCCGAGCAAGGTCTCTCAGACTCCACAGTCCCCTGAACAAACCATGTACTCCCCAACACACCAGGAGTTACTGGGCTGCAGCCAAGCTCCCGATATTTGGCTGGCTTGCTTTCTGATCCACAGCACCTTCAATGCAGCTGCACGCCATGCCTCTACAAGGCAGCGACAACTGCTGCTCCCTGCCCTCTTCTGGAGATGGGGCTGAAATCTGCCAGCGATAACACTTTGAATCTGCAAACAAGCCACACAGCCTGGAAGACCGTAGTGATGGAGATTCAGGCAGCTAGAGGGTTGGTAACACAAGGTAGAAGCCATTCCCTTGGCCCTGTCGCTGTCCCCAGAAAGCAGAGATCAGCGCCTGCCCCTCTGCTCTGCTGTGAGGGAGCTGTAGGCCGCCATGAGGCCTCCCCTCAGCCTCCTCTGCTCTGGGCCCAACAAACCGAGGGACCTCAGCTGCTCCTCATACTCTTGCCCTCCAGACCCTTCACCATCCTCGTAGCCCTCCTTGCGATGCTCTTCAACAGTTTTATGTCCTCCTTATACTGTGGTGCTCAAACCTGCACCCAGAGCTCGAGGTGAGGCTGCACAAGAAGGGAGGACGGGCTTTACAAAACACTGCTGCAGCGTACCGCTGCCAGCCTGCGCAGCTCTAGTAGAACAAAACCCACACGCCTCTGCTGACAGTTGCCCTTTATGTTGGCTAAAAGGCCACTATAAATGTTGCACTTACATATGCTTCAGGAAGAAGGAAGTAGGAAGCATCTACCTCAGTGATTTTTAAGGACTTCCTTTCCTTTCTCATGAGAGAACATCCATTAACAGGAAAGATTTAATCGTTTACAGCACTTACCCAGCACTAAAAGCTTGCATGCTAACCACAGGAAAGAAGTACCTAAACTACAATGTCGTGCTACATGAACCAGTCGTCATGTGGGGGTTGTGAGTCCTCCCCACCACACAAGTGAACGATGTTCACACGGACACCACCACTTGAAACCAAGGCTCTGTTTCTACAGCACTATAAAAGTAAAAACTAGCCACCACAAACAACAATACTGTACACTGCACCTGTGCAAGGCCTATCAATCTAATCGTTTAATAATAATAATAATAAAAGAAATTTAATTGAGGTATCAATTAACCCCTCCTCCCATGCCTTGCAATACTTGGCAAGAGACTTACTAACGAGAATCCCTAGAGGGCACTTACCTTGGAAGACTCACATTCGCAATTACCAGGCCAATCACATTGTCTTACATTCTAGTGTAATTAAAAAGAGTACGACTCTGCTTTTATTAAGTAAAGTAGATTCTCATGCAAGACGCTCACATTATTTTAAAGTTTTATGGCAGCTGTAATTGAGTCAAAGTAGGCGCTGTGCATTTCAAGTAAGATCCCAGTACAGAAGATAGCATTCGCTGTCAGTTTGTATTCCTGCAATTTATACTCAAGCAGGTACTTTTTGCTTGCAGCCTTTTTGAAAATGTATCGTGTGGGAACATGAGAAAAGCATTTTCTGATTTAAACAATGTACATACAGCCATGTGATATTATTCCCACTGAGCCTTAGGTGTTTTCACAGTACTTTGTTACAAATAGCTGGTTTGATGACCTTCTGCTCAAAGTCAGCTGCCTTTCTACTGTCCCCTGCCCACCTGCACCAAATCAAAGGAGGCACCAAGGAATCACCATATACAGGCTGCTGAGCTACTTCTACTAAAATCAGAACATAGGTTTCAACAAATCATCCACAGGCAACATGGGAATGCTGGCTCTAAGCACCACCAGCTTCCCTGCCCGTGTTGCTAAAGAACCTTTTAGATGGGAACTGTCCTAAGAACTAGCAGTGCTTGTTCTTGCCTGTTCTTGCTCTGTGCTAGTAGAATCTCTGTATTATACTATGCGATAACAACCTTAATTAGTGTGTTCCCCTCATTCACAAGTTGTCATCCTGAAGGCTATTAAAACCAACAAACAAGAATCTTCTTAGCACACAGACGTCTTGCCCTCCATCTAATTCACAATAAGATGTAATGATTTAGAATTACCAGCACTTAGTTTCCTCTTCTGTGAGAAAGGAAACGCTGCTACTGCTGCCTGGGCTGCTGGGCAAGGGTAGCCAAACTCCTGCAATTTCTGAAAGCACTTTAGTGCCAGCCAGTACAGCCCACAGTCATAGCCTTCTGCCTGTAAGAGTGCAGCTGCAGGAGCTTATCGCTCCACGAGAGAACGACGAGACAACTCTCTTCCCTGTTCCAGAATACACACGTACATTTGACATTTATAAAATCCTGTTCTTTAGCTACTTGCTCATACTGCTGTTCTTTCTGAAGGAGTATCTTGATGGCAGCACAACTGTTAACAAGAGCACCCTCTTCAAACAGCCATACCAGACGACTGCAGAAAGCCTGCATGCAGCATTAAAAAATCTGAAGAAGATGCACACGGGAACATCAGACAGCCAATACTGAACTGTTTTTTTGCTGTTTCAGTCTCCTCCTTTTCCACTTGCCATCAAAGTCTTCCTACCACAGTCAACTATCTTCTATTTTCTTTTTACATCTCACTATTTTTTACCACTTCTCCCACTCTGTCTTTATGTATTTGCTTTGCTTCTCTATCCCTTTCCAACTATAAACACTCCAGCCTTAAGTTCAGAAGATTTTCATATTAATAGGAAAGAAGAAATACCTCTCAGTATACATCGCCTTGACTGCTCCCCCTGCTAACACAACTTTCCAGCCAGTACTTTATTGATTTTATTGAATGTGGGTGAGAATGAACTCTGATAAGAACAGTACTTGCAAATTAATTGCATTTCAGTTCCACTTTTCAGAGTGAAAAAAAAAATCATACTTCAGATTTTGGAATCAAATTAAAATAAGTAAATTAATTCACAAAATTAGATACAAAAATTGTTCTTTTTGAATTACAGCGCTAATTAGCAAGTTTCAGAGTTTAATGCATTTATAATCCAGTCAAGTAGACTTCATTGTTCCCTTGCAGAACTAATACAGCTTTACAAGACAGATTCTCTATTTTGCACTTCCTTTTCATATGCTTTGAAATTGAAAAGTTATGGTTATTAGAAAAAGAATACTCTAAAGAATTCCATCTGTTGAGAGTTAAGTATTTTTATAAGTAGAAGTGTACTATATTATCTTAGGAAAGATTAATCAAATAACCTCAATTTTCTTGTCCATCAGCGACACATACATCATTAAGAACAATGTCCTGTTTTGGCACGTTTCTCCTCTTTTATTGCTCATCTCCTACCTGTTCTGTCAGCTCACACATAGTTTTAGAAATGGTGATGGAAATACTTACATGCCAGGAGAATTGTATTTGCAGTTCTTCTCATTTAGCATCAAACCGATCACTAAATTCTGCATCTAACCCATGAAGTGAATGACGGGGTTATGTTAGCTGAGAGAAAATGAGAAAATCCTTTGGGGCTCATTATTGATACAATAATGAGCACGACCATGCTAACCTTCAGAAAGGGGAACTACAAAAAAATCTGGAAGTTTGGTAAAAAAACAAAACAAAATCTAAAAGTGGTTGCTAAGAATTAAGTTTTGACAGAGAGCATGAAGACTTTACAGAGACAATACCAGAAACACAGTGCTAATGCACATTCTGTTAGGAAATGCTTGATAAAGCAAAGGAAGTCAGCGTGATTAAACAGCAAACCAAAAGAGATTACTGGAATTAAGAAGGAATTATTCAAAAAGCTGAATTTACAAGCTAAAGAATAATCACAAGGATCACAAAATCCAGCAGATTAAAATACAATTAGGCAGGCAAAAATAGTTTGAGCACTGAGTAGTGAAAGGCATTCCAGCTCGCAATAAATCCTTCTTCCAGCCCACCAGAAGCACAAAATCCAGCAGACTGTCCAGTAGGACAAGGTGGTGCTAGGGCGAGAAGTCTGTCAGCAGAGCTGCCACAGCATGTTCTAATACCACATCCAAAAGAAAAACAGCAAGGAAGCAGAATGACTGACTTTCTCAGCAACTTTCACGTGCAAGGACTTTGAGAGGGAAGTGACACCAAGGACAGAAATGGCTTCAACAGCACTCCCTAGAGTCACCCACACACAGAAATCAAAGGCACGCAGCCCACAGACCGATCCCCTACATCTCAACTCAAACAGAAAACTCTCTGAAGGGAAGAACTCCACTCTCGGAGCTGTAATAGAGGAAACATCACCACTGCTCAACCTCTGGATGCTCTGTGAACAGGCAGAGCCAAATCCAGACCGCAGCATTTCGTTAACGTGCATAAAATATTAAATGGCTCTGCTCAAATCTGCTCTGCTGAGAAAACAGCAGATGAATAGCATAAAGCGAGAAGCTGTCCCCTGGGGGAAGTTAATCACCAAGGGGAAACAGTTCAGGTATAAAAAAAGCACCTCTAATGAACCTGGAGGTTTCCTGAAGATCACACTGATTAGGACCTAACAAACGAGATTTCCTGATATTCCGGGACTCATACAGAGAGAATGACTACAGACTAAATATTCTCTTTCTACCCTTCAGGCATGCTTGCTCTCTTCCTGAACATGATGGACTACACTTGAATAATATCTGAAGAAAACTAGAAGCTGAAGGGATACTTACTGAAATATTTAAAATAGTTAAGAAAAATTTTATGAGCTCATAACAGAACCTTAGAGCAGGTAGATCAGTTTCATGGAGAAGCTATCATCTTGGGCTACGCAGGGTGTTAGGTGACACCAGAGATGGGAACGAAGCCAAGTCATTCATACTTTCAGAAACTCGGGGATGGGATTATTGTCCTCTCTGCCTTGACTGGGATGGTGGACTCACCACCGTCGACTGGGACCACGCCACAGAGGAGTACAGCAGCATGCCACTATTTCTGACATACACGAACCCTGGGAGCTACAGAATCCAAACGGCCTTTTAAAGGCAAAACACAGTCGTGACCATTTTAAAATACTCTTCTCCTTTTAATGTACATATTGCATTGGGCACTTCTGCTCCAAGCACATCACATAAGTTATGGCGTTTGCTTTCTCACCTTTTTGTTATTTCGGAAATGTCACCTTTTTCACAGAGCCACGTTACTCAAACCCAGCAACAGCCATTAATTTTGAAAGCAGGCTTTGATTTAAAATATTTGACCGAATTACAGAGAAGCACAGCCATAACTAAGAGTACAACAACATCTGTGTGTGACCCACGGTGCTTATTTTCACCAGTCAGGTACATATCCAGTAAGACAGAAGGAACTGCTTAGAAGGACTTCAGTCCATCTTCCCCCTCCATTATCCCACCTCATATCAGCAAACTCAGGGCTGGGCTCTAAGGCAGTGAAGGTGGGATAAGAGCACATACAGGTCAGCTGGCATGGAGCCCTTTCTGAATGCAACAGCCCAATATAAGTTAACCCACACCTTTCAAACCCCAAAAGACAAGAAAAATTGCTATCAGGGATTTTAACAAATACACACATTTCTAAAACAACAAGCTTTCACAATAACATTTCTGTTTTCAACAGACACAGACGTGCTCTCCATCCCCCCCCATTCCCCAGGAAACTAGCTTGCAAAACCAGATGTGCACTGGCTCCTGTCTTTCCCCAGGCAGCCACACAGTGCCCAGCCTTGCCTCTGAGATGCACACACATATATATTTAAATGCACACATGCACATACACCCAGCCAGGTACATATAAGGGTGTATATCAGTACCTGTGAGCACATAAAGGTGTACATACACCTATATAATTTCAAAAATACATAGAGATGAAGATAAATGTACATCTATTTGTATATCTATTCTATAAATGTATATCTATTTGTATATATTGCACAGCCCTTCCCCATGGATGCACCTTTCATACCCACAGAAGTGGTTTACAGTGCTTCATCAAAATCAGACTGAAATTTCATGCAGCCAGCGAGCAGATTCAGCAAAGGTTCATCCACACAGTTATTCTGGAGCAACTGTTTCGGATTCACTCCATATGGAACTGGCCATCTTCCTGGAATAAAATCTTTTCTAGTGAAATGACTTTTAAAAACTATTATTATTAAACTAACCAAGGAGAAAGCACCTGCTCTGAACCAAGAGAACACACGCACTGTCAGCTGCTCATCTGGTTGCTCCTCTCTTCACAAGTTTTTTGTTGTTGCAGTTGAGCCTCCAGCCTGAAGACTTTTGATACATCCACAAACCATGCACATCAGCAGAAAAAGCCCATAAAAGCTTGGGGAGGAATAAATGTAAACTGTGACTCTAAATAATACATTACACATGAGATACACAAATATATACCTGTGTAGAGTTCACACACATTCGTAAACACTCTTGGCTATGGCATAATTGCCTTGTGTCAGCTATCTGCTCACGGGTCTTCTGCTCAAATATGCATCCTTTGTCTTTATAAAAGTGCCAATTTTCACAATATTTAAACAATAGTCATAGTATCATATGTGAAATTTCAATAAATTATTCCAAAAGATGTTCAATATTCATCTGCATAGAACCTGGACATCATACCTCCAGTGCAAACAGACCTGTAGGTCCATGTGGTATTAAGTTTCATTTTTGTGCTGCTGTAGCAAAAGGAAAATGCACCCAATTGTAAAGGTTTATAGTGTTGCTAACACACAATCTGACCACAAATCTCACAACACATGGCCTTTTTCTTCAATTTCCCAGTTCCCAGAGACAAACTGATTACTGAGTGGGACAGGGAGCAAAGCTGCAGGAAGGAAGGTGGTGTAGCTGTGGAGGGATGACATTCTGTGCTGCTTTCTGGTAACGATCCCTGCCTCACGCCCAACACGTAAGACAACCTGTCCACAGGTGACAACTAAGAATCTACATCACGTGTACACTGCACAGCTTGACTTGGCCTTCAAACAGCACACTTGGAGGAGAACACCAGGTATTCAAGCACGGGAAAAACACTCCTGCAAATCGCAGGCCTATTTGTAACACCAGCAAGCCCTAGCGACAGACACCTGAGTACTTCAGTGCCACCAGCATGATCTGAGCATGCGTATTGGAGAACAGGAGCAGGGCATGCTCCAGCAGAAATCCAACCTAACACAAAGAAAATAATCCATCCTTCCACTGCTAATAGCTACCATGGCAGCTGGATGCAGCTCACTTTGGAAAGCTGTCAAGAAACCATGTGGGAAGCCTGCCTTGTATGTGGAGAACATTTTTAATCTGAATTGCTAAAATCAGCGCGTCCTTACTAGCTCAGACAGTTCTGTATTTAAAGAAGAAATGGATTCAACATCAATTTCTCCCTGAGACACCTTTCAAGTTTCCATAACAGCTTCCCAAAGGAATTGGGCAGACTGAGAGAAAGCTTTAATGCAACCTGCAACCATGACAGGTTTTATTTTGAGGCTCTCTTGACATTAACTACCTGCTTAGGTAAGCTGTGGCTGTTGTAACATGCAGCAATTCAGCTCCCATGGAAAATAATACAGCTTCAGCTTCCAGCAGAATATAGGATCCTGTTGTTCTAAAGTAAGAGTCAACATTTTTGGGAAATTCACCATAACTGAGCCTTGAAAAAAGGGACTCTCAGAGAAAAAAAAAAAAAAAAAAAAAAAAAAAAAAAAAAAAAAAAGAGTCTTCAAAGAAGTTTATCCACTCAGACTGTGCAGTTCCACTGAATTAGAAATAAATCACAAACAACATATTTGTCANCCTCCACACCTTCTGTCGATAGACACGAAATAGTTGGCTTTACTTAACAGAGTGAAAGTTCAGCACCATCCATTAACTTCAACACTGCAGCTTGCCTTCCAGAAGCCACCACATCTATATGTCACGTGAACACAGCTTGGCAGAGCTCAGAAGCTGGACACTGAGATTTCAGACCCACCAGCAGTATGCAGGTGCCATGAGAGTTCTGTCACTCTCCTTCACTCTCCCCTCCAGAAAACAACTGTGAGAGTGAATTCTCTCTTCAGGCAACAGCTGAAGAGCTTCAGTAGTGTGAGCACCTCCACCACGCTCATGTAATCTAAACTTTCTCTTGCAGGGGAAGAAGAAATGTTGGTTTCCACTCCTCACTGAGCCTTGGCCTCTATGCTCATCAAACAGATGCAGCGATGGTTACCAGCACCAGCTGTACCTGCTTTAGCGGCATGTCCGCTAGCAATCAGACTCTGGCTATCAGCACATTTCCCACAGGCTGCAAGAAGCACACAGCATGCAGGAAGTCTTTGTTACTTCCAACCCAAGCTGGTTTCAGACCAGCAAGCTACTGTCTCGCTGTTCCACGTTTTTTTTATCTGGCTGTGAAGCACACCCTCCCAGCAGACTGGAGTTCAGGAAATTCAGGAACGCCATCTATTAGCATGCATGGGGCATTTAAAAATTCCACGGAAGGGAACCCTAGAAAAGAAACAGGTGAACTGCACACTAGGCTAAGTCTGAGGCTGGAGAACCTCAAGGGACTGAAATCCAGAGAGGAACGATAAAAACAACTTCCAAAATGGAGAAATTTGCAGCTAGTGGAAATCAGTATGGAGGCAGCTACCCCAGCAGAGACCTGAATGTACAAGAACACTGTGCCGGAGGCTAAGAAGTTCCCTTCGTTTGCAGCAGAATTTGGAAAGATTAAACCTCCAAGTGATCCTGCACTACTACAGGATGTGAAAGCCATGTCTTAAAATATTTAACAGTTATACAGCGTGTTTGCTATGGAGAATTACTTCACCTTAAACAGTCTGTGCCTGTATGATGAAAAAAATATCATAGTCAACTATTAAAAAGGTAATCAATATCAATAACATATTAAAAAGGTAATCAATATCGGTGGTAAGTCACCTTAATTCTTAAGGAGTTTTAATAACCAAGACATTTACCAACTACCAAACACACAGATTATCCAAGTGTCCACAGTGATTGATTTTAACTGCAATATGCTTGCTGAGGTTTGAGCACAAATTTTCAAACTCATCTGAGGGCATAATAACACAGAAGTAACTTCCACTAGCTTAATCAGAATTTTTAAAGATTTTTTTTTTTTTTTTTTTTTAATTTTTAGAGTGAATCGTTCCAGATGACAGACCTGCAAGGCCTGATTCCTCTCCTTATCGACAGAGATCACAATGCTGCCTCTGGCCTTAAGTCAATAGTTATGGGGACTCAATTACTCAGTAATGCATTGCTGCATATCACAGTGCTTAATTATTATAGCACAGTGCACTATTAATACCCTGAGGCAATCTCATTTCAACAGAGAGGTTCTTAAATAAAAGAAAGAAAAAGAAGCTGAGAACTAGGGACAATGTTTCATCTTAAAATATTGGGAGTATTCCATCAGTTCCAACAGAGATGAACTAAACAAAGCCCCTCTTCATCTGATTGTCCTCACATTACAAAATTGTTTTAAAAACCTGGAAAAAAATTGGAAACTTTTGCTCAGTCAAAAATGTAAACAAGCTAAGAGCTGACTGGGTTTTCTTCCACATACTAAGTTATCACTGCTGAGAAAAAAAAATTAGATTTCTATTAAAAACGGGGGAATTTTCACAAATACATCCTTACAACCAGCAACACGTCTCTTAGTGAAAAGGCAGCGCAAACTGGTGTGTCTCCACTGATTCCAGCGGAGCTGTGCTGTTCCACAAATGCTCCAAAACGGGCTGAGGTCTACGCTACGCCCCAACACCCTTCACAAAAAATAAAGGCAGCTATACAGAAAAACACTCCCATGCTTCCCTCTCCAAGAGCGAGATGCATCGTTACATGTGAGAGACCTTTTAAGAAGATGCAGATCAGGAACATTCTGGTACCCTTAAAAATAAATAAATAAAAGCCCCAACGTCTGCAAATCCAACAGTCTAGACAGACCAGCATCCTGACGTCTCAAACACCATAAATCACAAAATCTGCTTCTCACTCTGTGTGTTCATCCCTCCTCCAGTTTCAGTCTAATCCTTAATTTAACTCACTCAAACGTTCCTGACAGAGGAAGTCAAAACAACAATGCAAATTTTAAGAAAATGCAGAAGGTGTTAATCATAGCAACACACCGCCAGTCTACGTGGCAGCACATCAGGGGCTAAGCTGCATACAAATCGCCTCGCCCAGACAGTGTTCAAACACAATAACAGCTTCCCTCCCTTCCTTATTTTATTCGTCTGCAACAGTAGATTTTGGGTTTGTTACCCAAAATCTGGGTTTGTTTACACATACGCCGGGGTCTGACATTTAAAGGAAAAGACACAAAATCCACGTCTGCTGACTGTTGGTCTGTCACAACTGTCAGTGTCAGGCACAACAGCATTTAATTTCACAGTGAAAAGACATCACTCAGATTTCACCCACGTACATGGTCTGGATTTACACACCTATGCCTCCCACTATGGTTAAGTGGGACTCTCTCGAAAAATGGAAATATAAAACAGGTATTAACTTACCTTGCGCCCATCGCTTGCATGGCAGTTCACATTTAAAGGAGTCAATAAAGCCATCAGTTTTTCTTCATTACCACTCCTGTAAACGGAGAGGAGGGAATCAGGAAAAGGGGAAAAAAGACACAGCTCTCTGCAAAAGATTTGCTAAGGGGCTGGACATCAAAGCATCTTATACTGAAGCCTGTACTCTGCCAGGGAGAACGTCAAATGGCCAAAAGATTTTCTGAACATTTCAAAACCAATGGTAATTACAGGAAATAACACAGTAACAGAGGATCCAAAAACATCTCCTAATTTCATCCCTTAACTTCATCCTGTATTTCCTTTATCTAATTTTACAGAATCTCTGAAAGCCATTTGCTGAGTTGATCATTCTGAATTAAATACCTTTTCCTTGCAAATGGCCTATAACATTTGAAATAACTACATGCCAATATCCTGAATTTTTTCAGAAGGGCAAACACTCTATAAATATGGTCTTGTGCTCTCAGAAGGAAGGATGAAAGCATCTTTGAAATATAAGACTCAACTTTACACCTCTTCTATAGGCTTCCATACGTTCTGTTGTGGTAAAGCCTATTTTCAAATTACATGCTACGGTAGCAGTAAAAAAACAACAACAACAACAACAAAAAGAATTTACAATATTTAATTTGCCCCTTAAAAGAACAGTCACAAAATGATAAAGAGGATTTAAGCAGCTTAAAGCAGAAAACTCAATATTAACCTTATAACCACCACGGTGGGGGATTTCAATTACATAAACAGGCTTCTCCGTTTGTACCAGACTGTAAAGTCCAGAGAGGTTTACGCTAATTAGGTGGTTTGTTTGCATCATTTCATGGAAAAGCAATGACAAAACAGCACTGTTTTGAAAATCTCTTTTCCTCTCCTCCTTCCACTCCCAAAATATGCTTTATATTCTAAGCAGCACTCACCTAGCAGCTTCCAGGAGTTCGTCCTTCTTGTATTCACCTAAATGATTGCAAAATATCATGCTGTTAGCATTTGGCAGAAGACAGATTAAGAAATGCAGGAGGAAGCAAATACAGAATTAAAACAGAGGAGAGGAGAAAAAAGCCCACACCCCGCTGGGTGATGGAGCTGTGACGTTAGCCAGCTTGTGGAGGCAGCATCAGCAGTACCTTGGAGACGGGCAGCAAACTGACGCATCTTCTTGTCCAATCCTCAGATGGAAAGGCTTTCTTCAGGCGACCAATGACTGCGAAATCTTGCAGCCAGAAACACGGTCCCGCTGACAGCGGTGTGTCAGCTGAAGACGATGTCCCCACCCCCTGCCCTATTCACTGTGTCACATTATACTTGGGAAGCATAATAAATTCTGAGACAAAAGCAAGGCAGTGCGGCTTTTTAAAAGGTACAAATCGCGGAACTCCAGACCCCTCACCAGCCTGCTGCAACGGGAACACTAAACCCTACCTAGCTCTCCAGAAGAGCAAGAATTACTTAGAAAATCCCAAATATCGTACCGCATATTCTCTTGGGAAGTGGCAGACATTGGAAATACAAGGCAGAGACAAAAGAGCAGGAACTCTCCGGGAGGTTTTGTTACATGACTCTGAGGTAATGATGCTATCATTATTAGAGACAATCATTAATGTTAACGCAATATTGACATCTGAAATTCTGAGTTACAGCAGACAGCTCGGGAAGGCCGCTGCATCGCATAATAAAAATTACTCAAATACCTTAAAAAGAGCTTAGAACAAAATGACCTGTGGAAGTAAGACGGTATTCTAATGAGCTGAAACATGATGATGCATAATACAAATTCAAGGGAATTTCAGCTCAGAATTTAGAAAAAACCCTAAGAGCCAAAAGACAGAGGGCTCAAAAACTATACCGTGTAACACCTGCCAGAGAATTAAAGCTGCGAATCACAGTGCGGTAAGGACAAGCAGGAAGGCGAGACTGTCCCGCAAGAAACACCGAGAGCCTCTGTGCTACCAGCAAGGCACACCTGCAGTAAGCCTCCATGGAACGTGCACTGCAGGCCAGGGAGGCAGCCAGGCCATGGGAAACCCCACAGCAGACCCCCGGAGCACCGTAAAGCTCCCCAGGAGCAACGCCCCTCAGTAACAACCTTTCTGCGTGCAGGAGGCCTCAGGGTCCTGCCACAGCTCTGCTTGTTGTCAACAGCGGGGTAAAACCCACAACGAACCCGGCCCTCCCCCGGGCCTCCAGCACCCATTTCACTCAGCACCCAGCCTTCACAGGCTGTGAAGATCTGATTAGCCTTTGGAAGAATCTTTATTTCTTGGTGAAAACTGGACCATGAGACAGGTGAAATGTCACCAAGCTGCGTCAGGCCTTTGTCTCGCTGCCTTGCCCCAGGCACCAGGCAGGCCCCAGCCACCAGGCCCGCCCCGCCTCTTTATTTTTATGAAAATGCAATACTGGGCACAGCTGAGTGTTTCAAATCAATGGTGAGCAGAAAGCTCTGGCCAGCATGTGAGTAGGAAAAAAAAAAAAAAAAAAAAAGACACTTCATTTCTACTGCATTGCTTGTGCAACAATCCCAAACAGCTGGATTTCATGCAGGAGAGTTATTGGCCTGTATTATGCCAACACTTCAGGGACCTAATCAGATTAAAGGACCTGTTTACAGGGGTTTGGCGGTGCATTTAGCAGCCCTAACCAGGCTTTTGAATGCTACCACATCAGACAAGTGTAATACCACTTTTCCTCCTGCTCACTGGATTGCTACACAAAAGCCTTTTCCTCAAATACCTGGATTATCGAGAGCGTTATTGACCAAAGGAAATGGAAGGCTGTGGCTCTTGATTTCAAAATGTCCCAATGCATGCCTAAGTAAAACAGCCACTTTTACTAACAGGTACTTTAAAAATAAAGTATTACAGATAGTGTTGAAATTCATACAAGCAGTTGTTGAAATTCATCACAGCTCTCCTAACACCACCAGATGGATTAGGAAAATCCTAACTGGCTAACTCCCCAAGATCTGTCCCATTCTGCAGAGCAATACCTAACATTACACGAGCACAGGTACCACACTGGCAGCTTTAATTAGAAAACAAAAACAAACAAACAAAAAAATATATTGCACCGGGCTCTGCTGGAGTCATATATGCACGTGCTGGAGACAGAAAATTTCCAATTTCAGGACAGAAAACTTGACAGAACGAAGCATACTTTGGAGACGATCCTATTTTACTCTCTCCCCACAGTACTGAAATTTCACCTGACCACTGCAAGGTGAAAACGCTGCCTGATTGGCACAAACAGACGGTGCTTTTTACAAGGCATCCACCCTAAGAAACAAGGTGAGGTGCTCCCTTCTTTCTCTCCCTCTCCCCCAACATGTCAGCTAACACAGAAACCAGCTAGAGCTGAAACAACCTCAACAAAGCAGTTCTTCCTTTATCATATACTATTGTGTGTTTCCCAGAGTGAGGACAACTCCCTAAAAATTGATGTCACGCATTAAACAGCTCACCCAGCTCACTCTGCGACCAGCCAGATTGGTCCATGAGAATGAAAAGCCTCAGCAAGATGGTGCAGAGAAGAGGGGAAATGAGAGTTTCTTTACCATCCAAAATGCACAAGGTTATGGGAGTAACCACCCAACACAGCGGAGAGCAAACAAAAAGAGCTATGTTTAAATATTATCCTTTGGGAAAAGGCATTTATAATTAAGAAGTACAAGAAACACAGAAGGAAGAGGAATAAAACAATTTTGGATTTTAGTACTACATTCCCTTACATGTCACATGTTTAGGGTTAATACATGTAACGTCTCTTGCGTTTCTCTACACAGCTATTTCTCACAAGTAAATGGGTTGATTTTACAAACTAGTAGGCTAAATAGCAGCACAGCAAGACCCTGTAATTTTAAGCTTGCCAAAGATGAAAACCACCACAGCAACAAGGGGGATGTTTCCACGGAGGAAAGGTGATGCCTCGACTCAGCCTGCCCAGCTGAAGACCAGTCAGGAATTCTGGATGTGGTTTCAAATTAGCTATTGATAACAAAAACATAAAAACTGAAAATGGCTCAGCTGACAGCGAAGTGCTTTTAGCAACACACTTCAAAGGGGAGTGGCACTTGGAGAAGTGAACTATAATTCGGTTTTGGCAACAACTCTACCAAACCTGGAACAGCCTGCTGACAGGTGAACAGAGCTGGAATCCAGAGCATTCCCGATGTAGCTTTCTAGAAACAGAATGCTGGATTTCTTCTATGGCCTGCCTGGAAGCAGCACATCAGGAACTCTGCAGCTCTGTACAGCGCAGGTTGGCTAAACCTCTGCTGCTGTCTTAAGCGATGGCAGAGGTTCTTCTTGGCTGTTAAGCCATTAATTCAAAGCATGTGTACTCCCTAAGCATGCAGAAGGTACAGCAGTTATTAGATGCAGCCCCATCTAAGAATAAGCTGCGTGAACACTGTGGGGTTTGGTCACTGAGAAGAGTGAGGTGGCGTATCAAAAAGGGTCTTTGGTGCACCTGCAATTACAGTAATACCAGTAAGCTTACTATCAGCACATAACATACTTCTGTCTCTCAGAGGAGCTTTTTTCACAAGTACTGTCCTATTTGTCAAAAACGCTATCATGTTCTCTGCACACTGTAGTGAAGATGAAAAAGTCCCTTTGTTAAAGGGGGAATGCCGAACTTTTGTGGAAGACACAGCACGCTCACGTGTCACGTCTTCACACAGGACAGAAGAGGAAAAATTACAGAATTTCATGCAGCTGGGAAGAACACCCGAGCCTTCTGCAATCCAAAACACGCTGGTGAAGTGAAAAACCGAAGGGTCTGTTCTTTGCAAAGCTCAGTACACGAGATCTCTCCTGAAATAACGTGAGAGGGAGAATTCAGCTGGTTTTCCTGCTGAGATGTTAAGCTACCCCTGCCTCCCACTCTTTCATGCCCAATAGAAAGGCAGCACGAGAAGCTGAGATGCCCTGAACCTAGCGCAGGCACAGCTCAGCAACAGCTAAAGCATCAGAGTGTTATCTGCATTGTTCTCATCCTAAATCCAAACCACAGCACCCACCAGCTACTAGGAAGAAAATTGGCACTGTCCCACCCAAAACTAGGATCCATCTAAATTCCCAAACTCTTGCCCTCACTAAAAGAACATCTAGTAAAATACTAACTGGGGAAAAATATGTTTCTTATTTACAGCCAGGTGCCATTTGCTGCTCCTTTTGGAATACATCACAAGATGGATACATTATGGTAATAATAATAATACAAATATGCAGGAGGTCTAGTTTAAAGGATTACATTTTTTTACCAAGAGTGAAAGAATGAAATACTACATACAACTCAAATGTTGTAACATTTCCATGTTTAAATGCCTTACAGGTAATGTGACTACACGTATGATTTCTTTTAAAAAAACTCCCTAGAATAGATGGCAATAAGGCTCACTACAAAGCTTGGAAACAATAGCTCCACAGAAAAAGGCGGCAGGTAGAGGGAAAGAGATACAAACTCATTAATTAAAGACAAGAGCTTTAGTTCACTTGCCTGCTGTCACTGTGTTTCAATTCCACAGGCAAGCATTTGTTCTTCCGTTGCTCATTTATGCATGCAAGTCTCACCTGACGCAGTCAGTACAGGACCGCCTGGCCCACCAGATGAGCCTATAGAAGGCAGCCACCAGTTCTGTCCAGCTGCTGACAGACCATGCGTACAGTGCTTATACTGCACTTGAAAACGGGATGCCAGCACCTCACCGTCACAGGCAGACTCGTGCATAAAGCACCATCCAAAACAGATGCCTCTCCGCTGCAGGCCGGACAGGAGATATATAACTGCATGCACCCTCGGCACAAAAGCTCTGCAGGTTTCTGTGCAAACCCGCAGTGCAAGATATTTTAATTACGCTTTGAAAGAAGTAGGAACAAACGCTGCTTTCCATTCTCAGTTACTTCCAGTAACTCTCACTAGATTTAAAGACTCCACTTTAAATCCACACCTCAAATAATTCCAAGTCTAATTGGCAAAAAAGCACTCCTGTATTCCTCATTCATCAGAGCCATTAATGATCTTAAATATCCCCAAGAAAATACGTTTAAATGATCCCCTCATTAGGTAATAGGATTACCAGCAGCTCCTAAAACAGTCTGTTTTGCCAATGGCTTTATTTCCAAGTTACTTTGAGGTATGCTTCACTTTTAGCTTCAAAAAGTGGTATTTTAAACCTCCTCTCGTCCTTCGGTGAAAGAGAACCACGCAAGGGTTAACAGAGGCTTTCTCCCCTGTGCCCTAGGTGTATTTTTTCAGCATGAGCTAACTCAGCATTACTATTCCTTCCACAGACCATATGCCATCAAGAAGAAATAATATTGTACCTTCCCCATCACCAGCTTAGGACTCCTGCTCGTTCCTACCCAGTTACCAACACAGAAGATGGCAAGATCTGTTACTGAGAGATCTTACTATCTGGGACTGACTCTGTTTTTTCCATCCTTCTAGCATACCACAGCAAAACACAGCAAAGACAGGCTGTAAGAGAACTGGGTCTGTCTTCAGAGAGCTGGGCAACGAAAACTGCTCACTGGGTCACAGCCCACTCTCACAGGTGAAACTGTGCCATTAAAACAGTTCTGTGGGGTCGGACGAAAGCAGGAGGATTCCTGGAATTCTTGGAACTGGAGCGACATTTTTCCTGCCGATGATCAGGAGCAGGCTCCCCTGCATAGTTCAACACAACTTCAAGAGAAAAAAAGATCCATGAAAAGGCAAGGTTTACCAAGCCATTAAACCAGCAATTTCCAGAACACTCAGGAGAGTTCTCATCTAATTCCCTGAAGATGCTGCAAGTTTGAAATGGAATCACTTGCAATAATTCTTCTTCTAAATTTGATTCATTTCTGTGTTCCAGTAGTTTCTCTACCACTGCAAAACAGACAAGCGACTTTCTCGGCAGTTCAGCTGACTGGCAGCAGTCTCTTAGATTACCTGTTCAATTCCAGCACAGAGCTGCCTTTGCCAGGTGAGGTTTCCCTTCAAGCAAAAGACAGCTGAAATTTCGACTCCTTGCATTCCCTTCCTGGCCACAGGAGGAAAAAGGTCAAACCGGAGGGAACGCGCACTGAAACCAGACTGCTCCTGGCTGCTCTGTGTAACAGCGGGTGTCAGACTGGGACTAAGTACTAAGATCTGAAAATCAGCAAAAGGAGTTCTGAGAGGAGCAGAGTGCACGCCAACCTGCACATGACTTCGGGCAAGGCATCGACTGCAACAGAAAGCAGTATTTCATTACAGCAGTGAAGGTCCTTAATCCTCTAAAGCAGAGTCTATTAGAGTAGTGATTATTATAATTACTATAATAAAGTAGCAAGAAGAATATGACCATCAAAAAATGGCTTTTATAAAAATATTAGTATAGGCTGGAATTTCTTACAAAAATAATAGATTCTAGTAGAATCAGCTCTCAGCTATTCAGCAGGGTGGTCCCAAGGCTTCTCCACTGCTGGCAGGAACAGAGCTCCTAAAGCAAAGTGCACACTTGACCAAGACCAGCTCTCTGCACAAATCTATTCAAAAGCTTTTCAGAAGCAAATAGCCCTATTTCCCTGGATTTATTGCCACCCTACGCTTGGTCTCTGTTACTTCTTCCACATCACAGCACCACAAGAAAAAGCAGAATTACGTGGAAATTTGGGGGATTCGGCACAGAATCAGTCACCTGTCATGGTAAGCAGCTGTTTTATGGCTGTTTGGTGGCAGGCACAAGGATCCAAGAGGTGTTCAGAAGTACTGAGACTCATCCGGTTTTTTCTGCTCTCTTAACAACAGCCGTACTGACAAGCTCCTCTGCCTACAGTCACACTGTGCTCACCCTCGGAACAGCTGTCCGCCTTGCCAGCCACTTATGTCATCTGGCCTGGCTTCTGTGAAACAGCCACAGAAAGAGGCGATGGCTGTGAATACAGCAGTCAGCTGGAAGCTGCTGGTAATGCCAGAACGCCGAGTCTGCCGCCTGCGGAAGGTAGGGCTGCTTCCCTGCACAAATTGAAAGAATTAAGAGAATTCTGAATCTCTGCCAAAATATTCATGACTTTGCACAAAATAAAGTTCAAACAAAGAGTAAGAACATCACATTCTTAAAAGAAAAGCAAAAATGAATTGCGAAAACAAATTTGCAGAGCACAGGAGGTAGACCATTATGCTCTGTGGCTAATAAATAAATGAGTTTATGTGCTGTAAATACTACTGAAACAGCAGAAAATACAAAAGGTTGAGTTTCAAACCAGAAAGGAATGCCCTGAAAACAGTAAATGCTCCCTTCAAATGCTCCCTTCTTAACTGACCAAAGGAAAACACGGTACTGTAAAAAGCAGACGTGCCATTCAAACACCTGCATCCCACAGAATAGGTGACTATTCCATAATACTTCAGAATGACAACGTCTCAAAAGGTATGCTCGAAAATGCTGCAGCTTCAGCCCTCTTATCTCACTGCAGTGCAGTGCTGGGTTTCATCTAACTTCTACTCAAAGAACAGACACCTGGCAAAAAGGAACGGTGTCCATGAATAACGGTCTCCTGGAGATATCTTTTGAGTATTCTTGAGCTGTAAATCTTTTTAGATGGTCCCCACGCACTGAGACATTTCCTTAGGAGTCCCCTTCCCTCCTACCCTCCAAAAAGCCTCGAAGCACACTTGTACCCTTGTAGAGAGAAAAATTCCATGCTTGTCTCTCCCTGACACCGGAAAAACCAATGTTGTTCTCTCCGGAATATGACAGTTTGCTCTTCTCTTTTTCCAGCTCCCCTTGGCTCACCCAAGACTGGTACCTCACAATCTTAACTCTGCTTTTGAAAGATGCTTCACCTGTGAAATGCTACAGACATTTCATTGACAGAGACAAGGAGCTGCAATTTATGATACCCTATCCATGCAGATACCTGCGGAAATATTAGTTCAGCTGTTGATTGGTACAGGTTAGGAACATTAAAGAGACTGAAGGGAAGACAGCTTAAGCTGTCCTAGAAAGGTAAACCACAAGGCAGGCAATTCACTCTGTGGTTTGAATGATTTATTCCTAATAGTGGGATAACCTTCAATTCATACGGGGACCTGTCACTACATTAGCCGCAGCAATGCCAAGGATGCCATTAGCCTGAATTACAAACTGAATTACCAACAGCAAAGCAAGAAAAAAAAAAAAACCACTCATCATGAACTCAATCCACAAAACCGTGATGTGACAGAGGAGAGGCAAGAAGTCCGGAATGAAGACTATTTCGCACTGTTGCTGCTAGCTACACACAGCACAGACATCACACCTCAATACCGTTTTGCTCTACAGATCTACAAATCACAGTCTGCTAAGGCAGACACAGCCCAAGATGTCTGGTTATTTAAAAACAGAGTCGATGCCTTCCGCCCTGCTGCACCTTAAGTCAAAGCACAGACCCTGCAGCTTACCGCTCGCTGACTTCTGCTTCATTTCACCCCTCCCAAGGTCTGGAGCTCTCAGCACACCAAGAGCCTGAGTTACTGGCTGGGAGAGACAAAACCACGGAGAACTGGGCACCAGTTACCAGGGCAACTTCAATCCTGGCATCACCGACCCTGTCCATGTCCAACTTCCAGCTTTCAGGTATTCCTGCAATGTTCTTGCCCCCCCTTCCCTTACGTTCTTCCCTAGGATTTTGACCTTGGTTTAATTAAACCTGAGTTACAGACAAACAAACAAATCCGGAATTGTGTCCTTTCCCACCAGCAATTTACATCCATTAGCCAGAGCTGAGGAAACCAGCAGTACTGGGTAAGCGCTACTGAACCCTGTGACCGACCAAACATCATTGGCAACATTTGGTGGTGCTCCTGATGGCTGGAGAAACCAAGAAATGGCAAGAAAATCTCAGCTTCAGTCTTTCAAGGGAGAAGCTGCTAGTTGATGTCAGGAAAGAAATGCAACTAAAACCCTGGCTGAGTCTACAGAGAACAAGAAATAGTAACTTCAAGTTAATTGCTTCCTTTATTTCAACTGAATATTCCTCAGACAACAACAACTCCTTAAATATTACCCTTGTTAACTGTTTTATTGCTTAAAACGCTTCACTACAGATTATTTAACTGCATACGCCATATTTCCAAAGAGTGACTGCTTATTTTGAGCACGTCTTTAACAACTCGTGGCCAGGATGAAGCATTCGAATATAATTTGCTTTCAAAACTTTGGTAATTACTATTTAGACTATAAGCTTGTTGGGGTGTACTTGCATGGCTTCCTCAATTTAGCACCATTTCCATGCACAGCAGCATATCTTGGTGTGTGACCAGAATGCTTCCATAAGGATGCACGTTACAAGAAATAACTTCCTACAGCAACGAAGCAGCCAGTTTGCAGCAGTAACCTGGTAAGTTCTTTAAAAATTTTGCAAATGGAAATGTTCAGAAACTTAGAATTTAGTCAAGGTGGGGTGGACTACCATAAGGACAGCTAAAAGCCCACCTCTGAAGCCTGCATGAAAATGTGCCAGATTTGAAGTTCCTGCTCCAACAGTGCTAACACCCGAAAGCACGGCATGGAGCTGTGTCAGGGGAGGGTCAGGCTGCGGGTTAGGAGAAGGTTCTGCACGAGGGGGTGGTGGGCATGGGACAGGCTCCTCAGGGCAGCAGGCACGGCCCGGAGCTGCTGAAGCTCAAAGAGCATTTGGGTACTGCTCTCACACACAGGGTTTGGGTGGTGCTGTGTGGGGCCAGGGGTTGGACTCAATGGTTCTTGTGGGTCCCTTGCAACTCAGGATTTTCTGTGATTCTATGAAAATAGAGCTTCAGACACTGAAAAAACTGCTTTTTCTCACCCTGTTCTGCCTTTTGTATTGCAACTTGGGAAGAGAGTTTTAAAAATTCCCCTGCAGCAGAATGTAACCTGAGAATTTCAGTGGGAGCTAAAGCTAAAAATGTGAAAGTTGTTGCAATCAGGAGTCTTGGTTTAGTTTCTTCAAAAAACAAACAAAAACATTAGCAGGCCTCAAGAACAGGGCCAGTTATCAACACCATCTAACCCTGATGAGCCCAACTCCCTAGCCAGGAATGACTAGCTAGGCTCTCTAGGCTGCATGAAATAAGTACATTAGAACGAGAAACACAAAAGGAATGAGGATCTTCCCTTTGAAAGGCTAATGCTTAATTCAACTTTAATCGCTTTACAGAAAGGCCTCTTATCTCCAAGAATGTAAAATACATGCTCTGGGTTAAATCTTTTTATGTTTTTCAGAGTTCCTTACCTTGCAATTAGCACAAGAGAATTGTATCGTACAAGCTTCCCCTCTGTCCCAAGCACCGATTTCTTTTTACTGTTCCATTTTGCAACTCTGCACCATTAATCTGTGTGACCAGCAGCCATTAAGCATGGGACAATCCCTCTAGAGACAAAAGGTGCAATTACAGCGTCCATTGCTGTACATCATCAGGCAGCATTTGGGCAGGGCATGAGGCAGGGTACTTACCACCCCACTGAACGCAGGCTCTGCAGTGGTGCTTGGACCCTCAGCAGGGTAAACTCTCTGCAGGTGAAGACACTGCACTGATCCCTTACAGAACACAACTCCCGCTAAACAGTTAGCCTTCAAAGGCCGTGGCAATCCAGAGAGGTTCCTGACACTAGAGAAAACAAGTATCGACTCCCTCTTCAAATGGGGAAGAAAGACAACCCAGTGAACCTCAATTTCATCGTGTGGAAGGGTACAAAGCAAATAACTCTGGAAGCCTTTTCTAGACATGTGAAGGACAAGGCGGCGCTCAGGAGTTGTCAGCATGGAATTACGAGTGTTAAGTCACTCCTGACACACCTGATAACCTTCTATAAAAAGACGACTGGCTTCTTGGCTGAGGGGGCAGCGCTGGGTGGCATTTATCTCGACTTCAGTAAGGCTTCTGACACCGTCGCCCACAACACCCTCACAAACTGATTAAGTACAGGCGGATAAGCGGATAGCGAGGTGGGCTGAGAATGGGATGAACTGCTGGGCTCAGAGAGCTGTGATCAGCAGCACGACATCCAGGTGCATGCCAGTCGTTATGGAATTACCCCAGGAGTCAATACTATTTAATACCATCAGTTTATGGCCTAGGCAATGGGGCAGAGGGCAAATTTGTAGATAATACCGAACCGGAAGGAGTGGTTGATAAACCAGATGGTTGTGCAGTCACTCAGACTCTGGAAAATCATTCTCTTTCTGCAGTCAATCATCTTGATAATATCTGAGCTTCAGAGGAAAACTTGCTTCTCAAGTCAGGACAGTTTTTGGTACATTGCAAATATCACTGTTTCCTGTAGAGGGGTTCTCTTATCGCACCAGAAAAACTCACAACCCGTTCACTGTGTGCTTTCTGCATCACAGCAATACGTATTATGAATGACTTTATAAAGACATTTCAAAATCCCTCCCTTACTAACCTTAAAGGCCAGACTGGCCACAGAAAAAAAAAAAAATCAAAATAATAGATAGGAAGCTATGTGCTTCCTAGGGAACTCCCATGGAGGATGAGGGAGTAGATGGACACTTCAAAAGCACACCAGTGAACTTTTAAGGGATTATACTGGCTGTGATGCAAAGATCTAGAAACTGTTGGCTAAAATCACTACCTTTACTCTGAGGTCTCTAGAAAATGTTATAGACACTGGGGTAGGAAGGGTGCTAGGAAATAAAATCTCAAGTAGTTGGACAGTACAACATTTTCCTTACCCATTATATGCAATACTTCATGTCCTCAGTTTTATTTATACTTGCTCTACATGGAAGAGGAGATGCTTTCTTTAAGGCAGAAAGGGTTATCTTTATTAGCATGACATACTGGGCTTAACAGTAGAGTTTTGACAAATATTAACCACCACTGTTGTTGCTATGTCAAGGGAAATCTAAGTACATTTAAAAAATGCTCACCTGACTCTAGCAGGCACTGTAAAGCAAAATGCTATAGAAATGACTAAAAATCATGTCAGTGAACTCACCAAAAATGATAGCTGGTTGTACTGCACACTAAGAAATCACTGCTCTGTTTTGCATTTACATCATGTTCAAGGAGCTGAAAAATCATGCTACTCATAATGGTGCTGACCTCGTCTTTAATTATACGTAAACCTCTCAGGAAAATACTATGAATTATGCCAGAACTGAGATATTTAAATGCTCTGGAGTAGCATACATTTCTTCCAAGGACAGACATGATTTGAGAAAACAGTGCCATTACTCCTGTTCAGCAGTAGCTCTTTTGAGGGCTCAAGTCACAAATTATTTAGGTAATCCTTCAACTCAGACTTCTGCAGGGGCAAAATCTTTTCCATGATAAATTACAATATAAAACAGAAAATCCAATATCCCTGTTCTAAAAATGTTCCTGAAAAACTGTATGTCAAATGTGAAAAGGTCCATGGTTTGAGTCGGAGATGTTATTTTTTAGACTGTCCCCAATTATGAAGAAAATTAGTATGAAGCTAGCTGCTTGTAAATGTATGGCTTTTTACAGGGAGAAAGAAGAGCCCTTCCTTTTATTCAAATAGTTTTTTAATTCAAATTATTTTTATTTTAATGGAAGACAAGTATTTTACATACAAAATGTTGTACCGGAGAGAAGCCAAATGATTAATACATGCCACGGACACATGCAGCCTTCTGGTATGGGCAAAGTAACTGAGCTGAAACTCCACAGGGCTGTATCTCAGATCAGGCCGACAGTGCTACCTTGCAAACATCAGTCATTAGAGGCTCATTTTGTGGGCTCAAGATAACACTCTGCTTAAGAAGCTTTAGTCTCAAGGAGGTCAAAAGGACACTTCATCTATCTGGCTTTCAAGCTGTGTAGGTGTCCAGTGCTGGCAGCAAGGGGCTGCAGGAGGCCTCTGTGAGAAGGGATGCCAGCGGTGGCACCTCTGCAACAACACATGTAAGAAAGGGTAAAAAAAAAAAAAAAAAAAAAAAAAAAACNNAAAAAAAAAAATCACTGCAAAGCAGCTGTGTGAGGAAAAAATGTGAGGGAAACAACTGCAGAGAAGAAGGGGTGAGAGCAGCAGGTCCAGGTGTAGGACATTCCTCAGCGTGTGGAGAGGCCCGTGGTGGAGCAGGCCGCCGGCCATGCCAGAGCAGATGGTCTGGCAGGAACTGCCGATCGGGGTGGACCCATCCTGAAGGGCACACCCTGCAGAAGCTGCCCATACTGGAACAGTTCCTGAAGAACTGCAGCCCCTAAGATGGGCACACTCTGGAGCAGGGGGAGAAGCATGAGGAGGAAGAAGCAGCAAAGGAAGTGTTACGGACACCCCATTCCCATGGGCCGCTCAGGGGTGAGAGGAGGAAGAGAGGTTGGCAGTAGTTATATTGGGGAAGTAGTTATGTTGGGGAAAATGTGTTTTTAGTTTTGTCTTACTTTCTCACCATTCTAGCACGCAACAGATTGAATTAACCTCCCCCAAACTGAGTCTGTTACGCCTGAACCATCTGGTTTTCTGCCCCTGCCACCCTCAGAAGAAGTGACTGGGACTCACAGGCCCTGACTCACAGGCCTTTGTCAACCTGTTAGATGTTCAGGAAACCCTGAAACAAACACCATCATCCCATGGCTGACGTGTGAACTAAGCTGAGTGTAGGAGCATGCACAGTTCTTTCAGCTCCAGCATTAATAATCACAAGAGTGGGCTATCTACTGAAACTCCATCACCAAACAAATGTATTGCCAGCTGCTTGAAGCACACATCCCACAAAGGTGCACCGAGGAGAAACTCAAAACGGGAGTGAGAAGAGGGAATGTAGGTAGTGGCCTGCTATTTGTAACAACTCTAAGCCTGTGAAAACAATGAAGGCACTGCAGGAAGCTAGGGAAGGTGCGACACAGTTACTTGAGTTTTGTTGTCAGTCTGCTGCTTGCAGGGAGCCAACTACTTCTGTCTTCGAAGGTCTGGACTTTGCTACATTGATCAAATGCTTGCAAACTTAATAACTACGGGTGCAACCTTTTAGTAACTACCAACAAGGAGATCTTTGTGGAAACATGCTTGAAATAACCATATTGAATTAATTAAATGTAATAAATTATAAGTGACCCAAGGTTTCAATAAGAGAATTTTCAGTTGATTTGTGGAGGTGGACTGTTACACCTGTGGGTCAACTAAATCCCAGTGTCATTTTATTTCTACTTCTAAAGACTTGGTCCAGAATTGACACAAACTTACTTGTCTTATGCTGTGGAAAGGAAATAGCCTTGGATAGGAAAGTATCAAGTCTGAGAACACGAAAATATTTTCCACTCAAAGTGCTTAAAGGAAGTAGTTAAGAACAGCCTGATTTTTTTTGTTGGTTGGTAGTATTTTTTGTTTAAGCTCTTGCCCACTGAGACAGCTTGCTTTCCACTGCTAATCTATGCCCTACAACTTACTTCTTGTTATCAACCCTCAAAGCTCAAACTCAGCAGACCTTACTGCGTAATTCCCACTGCAGCAGGTCATCCCCCAGGTTGTGTAGAAGGACTTCTACATACAACAATGGAAAGTACCAAGTCATATAGGGCCAAGTAAGTTCTTAACCCAAAGCAGCAAGATTTGTGGAGTCTGGAAAACAGCAGCAGAGAACTAAGCTTATTATCCACGAAAAGGAAAGCCTAATCTTAAAACCTTTCAGATGAATAAATTAGCAGTGCAGAGCCTGCTTTTATTATAAAAAGGAAACGATTAGGCTATGTCAATCACAGCAGAGGATAAATCCCCTTTTGTCTAAGTTTTGAGCCTGTAAGCAGTTCCAAGGAAAAGTAAAATGATACCAACATCTGTACATGATATCTGTAACATATCTACAAAAAGGCTCAACTACAGGGTCTCTAAATTACTGCTGAAAGCCATTGTTCTATTCTGAACAAGAATGTAGCCCCCTTTGTGGGGAGGGAACAGAAAAAGCATCATAGGAAACAAAGGTTTCTGATATCTGTTAATTAGGCATGAAAGATGATCGATAGCGTAATACACATGCATTCATACTTTACGGTCTGCTGTTATTCTTAATTCTGGTTCTCTGAGAGTTGCAACTTAATTGAGCATGATTTATCAATGCATTTCCAAAGCACGGAACGTTTTGCTTAATTTATGTTCTAGCTTGCCAGATACATGAAAATTTTCCATTAATAATATGGTAACAATTCAAAACTCCATTCCTTAGTGTAAGGCTGACAACAGATTAACTATTATGTTAAAATTAGAAACTGCTCAACACCACCAAGTAAAGCACTTAATCATACAGTTCTTTTAAACATAAGAACACTTCCATTGCACTACAGGGAGGAATTAGAAAACATGATTAAATGCTGCGAGGTTAGGTACAANACCCTAAGCTCCAAAAAAAAAAAAAAAAAAAAAAGAATCCAATCCTCTAAAGCACACTGCAAACAAACAGGTCTGAAACGTGGAAGGATAAATCTTGGTTTTCAGATCTTCTCTTTTATATATAAAAGAAAGAATTAGAAAAACCACAGCTGATGCATTTTCAAAGGCATGGATGACTTCCTACCTCCCAGTGAAACCATGTCTTTTTAAATAGCCTGTAAAATGACTACACAGAAGTGTAGCATAAGTCTCAACATAAAGTTAACTTGGGTTGTCTTATAGATTAAGCTTCCTCATCAGCTAGGCTTTGGATGAACAGTGAACATGGGAAGAAAGAGTTCACCACCTAGAAGAACCAACTCAAGTCATGAAATCAGAAGAAAAAAGGAACTATCAAACTAAGAACAAACAAGATAATGATTCAGAGATTGAGGAGGTTTGAAGTGCTGCATTTTCATACCTGAATGCAACCGTTTCACAAGTATCCATCTGGGACAGAGCTCACAAAGCTATGAACACTCAGTCACATTAAAGACGTACTCCGTACCACTCAGAAATGTTGACCTCAATTTTCCAAGAGAAAAACCCTCCTGTATTCCTTTGTCCACAAAGGCAGTAAAAGTAGAAAAATCAAAATAATAGATATGCTTGCTCGTTACCCTCATGGGAAACACTTCTTTGAATTGTCCTAATTCTTTTTACCACATACTATGCTTCTCCTAGAATAACGAGGTGAAGAGACAATACTCTGAACAACTTGTTTTATTCTGTAAAATCTGGAGAAAGTGATTGTCTACTCAGAAGATGCAGACAACCACTCAGAAGTTTTCTGCAGTTCCACAGAGTAGAAGAGCTGCAGTGAGACCCTCACTGCAATGGCCCCAGCTTCATCCCAAGATGGTTAACACTGGCGTCAGTCCAGTAACCAACCTCGAAATCTCTGAAGAAACCCCAATTTTTGCCCACGTATTTCCTAGATGCTGAGCACTCTAGCTGCATCTAGCAGGATTGAGCCCTAAGGACATATGCAGGCAGAAATTAGGAATTTCAATTTAAATGCTAATACTGGTTCTTACCAGTGAAAATTGAAGTAGAACGAGTGATCTCTCATCACACAGAAATAGCCTTGATTGTTCTTTAATGATCACAATGAATAGTTAGAAAGCATGAAATGAAGCTAATAAATCTTCTGTTGAGCCTGAAATTTTCAGCAAACAGAAGGAGCCGAAGTTTTCAGAAACTACTAAAAGCCATATTTGCACATCTGACTCCTACAAGGTCTGCAATCCAGCAGCTCCTGCCAGCTATTCCAGAAAGGACACATTAAACTTCTCTCCAACTCGAACAGAAATCTCTCGTGCTTCATCTTAAAGCTTCAAATATTCTGCAAAACTTCTTTTCTTGACTGAAGGGCACTGAACAGTATCAAAATACATCAAGCTCTCCCAACTTTGAAAACCTCGAATTATTCAACAGACAAACATATCACAGTAATTTGGGAGCTTCTTAATGTTTTTAAATTAAGTTTGGAGAACACGTTCTAAAAATTTTCAAGAAGTTAAAAGCAGTTTAATTTTCCTACCTCAATAGAGCATACATATTTACAAGGCAAAAAATGTCAGTTGGACATTTTCACAAGAGTTGTTGACCGCTTTCATTCAGGTATTAGCTAACTGTAGGTGACAAGACAAAAAAATCACAGCTCTAATGAGAAGACAGTGATAAGGAGGTCTCTTCACAGTCGAGGTTATCTATGTAATTAAAAGCCTGCCTTTACTCCAGTTTAATTCAACTATAATCACTGGAATGAAAAAAAGACTGAGTTGACAGACTAAGTACTAGCACATGGACATGCATTCCAGAAGGAAAAAAAAAAAAAAAAAATTTTCACTGAAAAGCACCTAGAAACCAAAAGTAAACCTAACGCAAGACATCTGCAGCCCTTACGGTGTCAGCTGTATTTTCTGCATGGCTTACTGTTCACAACTCCACTGAGCCGGTATCCTTAGCCAACAGGAAGGCTACAAGCTCTGGTTTACTAATCCAATCAAGATTAACACCAAAAGCTGCAGGCAATTTCACATGAATTAGGAGGTCGCACTTGACTTATGAATCACAATACCAAAATGCTTGAACAATTGAACATCACCACTGAAAAAAGATTCAGGAATGGTCATCAAGTTAACTTCCTAGTCCTTAATAAGTTAACCATCAAATCTACTCCAGAATTTTTCAAATCTGTCAAGGAATTTCATTCATAGAGGAGTGCGCTATTGCTCTGTGCTCTTAAAAGCTTTACCAAGAAGTCCTAAGGCATTTCTCACTCTTCGTCCTGAGACTTGACTTTCCTAGACCTGAGACAACCGTCCAGGTTGTCCAAGCTTGAGAATTGGTAACTGAAGGTTACAGAGTGTTGCCATATGATGACAACTGCACTGTGGTACCAAAGCTTAAGAGAAAATGAGGAAAAATGTTTCCCATTGGCAGAAGGAGAGGCTCTATTTCTTAAATTTTTTGAAAAAAATGCATAGTGCAACACCAGCACTCATGCAGTTTCAGCTACATGCCTCTGTTCTAGATGGAACGACACAGGAATGTTTTGTCCACCTGAGCTTACTTTCAAACATTAATGTATGCCAGTGTAAACAGTGTTCAAGGCCAGGCTGGATGGGGGTCTGAGCAACCTGGTCTAGTGGGAGGTGTCCCTGCCCATGGCAGGGGGTTGGAACTAGACGATCTTCAAGGTCCCTTCCAACCCAAACCACTCTATGACTCTGTGATTTCATGCTGAACACCCACTGCTGTAAGACGATGCTCAGAATAGATAGCGACCTCCGTTGCCACATCTTCCTCGTGCCACACACACTTGAAATTAGATATTGCAAGAGCCCCCAAGAGGACATCCCAATTAAATAAAACTTCACAGAGGTACAAAAGGAGGGTGAGAGGGCAGAAAGTGCTTCTGGCAATGGCTTCTCTGTCACCAGAGCAATCCCATGAGCAGTGGGACCAGTGTCTGATGACAAACTGGATGCTGTCAGACATGCTGTGAGATCATCCACTGGAAAATAACGGCCAGGCACAAAACTTAACCTGAACTGAAAATGTAAGCAGGTCTCCAGTCTCCACAGGCTAACAGGAACCTTGAGGAACAAACAGCAGTTCAAACTGATGTTTCTTCGCCTTAACCTAAGTTTTCCATATCCTTCAGCCACAGATGAACATACTGGCACCACAAGACAAATTAAAAATAAACTGAAATGCCCAGCTACTTAAGTTTTTGAAGAACTTCCTCAGTTCTGCCCATAGATCATATTCTGTGAAATTGATGTTCATGCATCAGGTATTCATCAGAGGATCTGCCTGCTCTCCAGCAATAAATTCAGAAGTAAGACAAACACTAGATGGGTCATTTTTCCTCCTACTTCAGCCTCCTGGGAGGATGGACAGTTTGCTTTGTTTGGGTTTTAGCACATCTAAGCTATGTTATGCTTTAAATGTAGGCAAATTCAGGATGATTTTTGTTTAACCAAACAGTTTCAATTATATGTAAAAAAAACCCAAAAGTATCAATACTTTTTTTTTTTTTTTTCCCCCAGAAAAGCTAGGATGAAACAAGCACAAGCCCATGAGATTAAAACCTGGAAGTTCTGACTCTTAGCAGTCATTAAAGTGTTTGTGATAACTTAACTGATTTTTTCCTTACTGAATCCATTTTTTTTTTTCTTAAACAAAACACTGTTCCATTGCATGACATTCATGAACCCATGAACCCACGACTTCTGAGTTTCATGACAGGAAGCTACCAGTTACACCCTTTTTCCATCAACTTCTTAAGACAGCCTTGTACAATGTATTACAGAAGAACTTAATTATACTGCATTCTCTGTGAATAATATTGCAAAGTTGACTTTTAAGATGCTCTTGCTACGGTGTTTTAATACACAGCTAGGCACCAGTGAAATGGTTTGTTTCTGTCAGTAACGTAAACCAGTGAAATATTCACTCACTGAGAAGCATCCATTCTGGAAGTCTCTTCTTGGACCAATAGAAAAAAATGCTTCTGACAACCTTTGACTACATAAACATGATACTGTTGTTATTTCACACATAAAAGAACTCCATTGTTAAAGCAACGTAATATAAACAAACGTGTATGTATGTAGCCCGCAATACACCTCCCAGTAAAAATCAACAAACTTCCTCCAGAACTAAGAAGCACGTGTTAGAACTGCACACTTTATCTCAGTCTTAGATGCAGCATACTCCTGAAGTGGAGATGCATGCACCAAGCCTCCAGACCCAGGCTGCAAACAGTGCTATACGAGGGGCATCTCCACCAGCAGCCTCGCTCTGCTGGGGAGGCACATCTGGAGTATTTCCAGAAAGAAAACCGAGCCTCATCCAGCAAGAGGCTACGGATATTTGCTTCAGGTTGCCCTCCCTCAGTCACTGCCCTTCAACGAACAAACAGGATGACACGAGGCTGGGGTGATGGCGTGGAAGATGTGCTCTTAACCATGGCACAGCTGGAGCCATCCAGACCTGCTGCCCCTTGCTCTGGCAACACAGGCCAGCCCAAGCAATGCTTCAGGCTACTTGATGCTGTGGGTAAAGCTTCCTACCTCTCCTCAGTCACCTCTGGAAAGTTCCGCAGAACCAACCCGTTACAAGTTACGACCCATTACAACAAGGTTAGAAACATGCCTAGCATGGTCAACTTGAAAAATCCAGTCCCATTTGTCTGGACTGCAGGATTCTGACGACTGCAGCTTGGGTTGGCCAGGTCAGGGAGAAGGGAGAAGATTGTCATGCACATCATGGACAAGAGTAAAGACGAATGTTGAGGGAAGTTCTGAAAAAGGTGACAGAACTGGCTGGGGTCTATTTCAGCTAAAATTGCCCTTCCATGTCTGGAGGGCTTCTCATGCACGTTAAAATCTGTTTGCAGGTATATGCATTCTGCTAGGATCGTACTACACTTGCCTTCCCCTGGGATCCCTGACTCACTCTCTGCAAAGGATGGCCACTGCTCAGCATGCCAACGAGGACTGCACAACAAGCCAGATCTTACTGCCAGACACCCGCTTTATTTGCTGCACAAATGGGAAGGCACCTGAGGACTGCTGGAAGCAGCTAACGCTGCAGCAGAGCCCAGTGCACAGCCCTGTTCCACTGAAGATCCAGCACCCCAGGGTGAAATGGGATGTCTGAGACAGACATACACACAGTACTTCAAGCCCTGCGAGGAGAACAGCAGTTGTCAGAAAAAGGGCAGGATAAAACCCAGAGCCCTGAAGGTTCAGAGGGCTGCAAATAAAACCAAAAGGAGATTGTCACTGCCTTCAGTACAAACTCTCTGATTTAAGAAAGAGTTTTCAAGCATGTCGTTAGGAATGGCAATTGCAATCTTAAATCCTAAGTTAACGAAGCCACGAGGACCTGAGAGTTAGTACAATAGTTTTCATTGAAAAGTCACAAGCAGTAGCTGAAAACATTAAATAAATTAGAACAGAAATTCTTTTAGACATTTAATGCCTCATAAGAAAACAATGGAAATGAAAAGTAATTTTATTTCTCCTTTCTAAACATTGCCCAAAAATCACTTGATCTTTTATATTAAAAAAATATAACTCAGGGGCCCAAATCCCTTTAAATTTCAGGAGTATTAAGTCGTCTCCTTGAATTCAAGTCACATCTACCACATGAGTAGTAAAATTAAAAAGTACTCTGACCAAACCAGGTACCCTGTCCCAAACAGACCTTGGAGCACAGCCCTGTGCCTGGCCAGCCACGCTGCAGATCACTGACAGATTTCTGTGTTTGACAAGGCTTCTTACCAGGGGACCTCAGCTGATGACAGGCTTGCAGGTAGGACATCAGAATTCTGCTTCTTACTGTGATTATTCCAGCAGGGCCCCTTCAAGCCCCAGCCAACTAGCTACCTCAATTGCTTTTGAAGAGACAAATCCATTGAAGTAATTCCTCAGTTCACATTCTCCTCCAAACTCAAAAAGCTCTCATGAAAGGGAGATATGGGAAGTTAAAAAGTTAATGGCATAGAGGGAGGTTGGAAAGCTACAACAAAGCAATCTGAAACATAGCCATCTCCATGCAGCATTAAATTATTTTAGCATCTGGGCATGAAAGACTCTTACAGGTGTTACTGTGCTAGTTCAAGAAAAGAAGGATGGAAGTTGCACTGAAAACTGTGAATATGTAGGTGGGGAGAGAAGAGAAAAGGATGAAGGTCAGGAGGCCAGCTGGACAGAGCGGCTGAGGAGATGACTCAGCCTCTGGATCAAGAATTGAAGAAATCAAAGCCAGCACAAAGAAACCCATCAAAGCAGTTAGAGCTGCAGTAGGGCTATCCTACTCATGAACAGAACCAAACAAGTTACGCGTGTGACCTCCCTCACCCAACACTTCCAGCGCTGCACCGTGCTGTATCAGCCCTTGCAGGGCAGTATGCGGTGCGAAAAGGCTGCTTTGCTACAACAGTCCATGGACAGTGGGAAAGCACAGTGAAGACCAAGGCTGTGGGTGGGTGGTCTCAGAATTGCCAGAAGTTGCTGTTAATACGCAGAAATGTACAACACTGACTACACCAAGAAAACAAACAGCTGACTCCAAATGAACAAAAAGCAACTTTAACGGAACAAACAGAATTATACAATCCACATTTACTGATTTTTTTTTTCTTCTTCTCTAAAGCATAAGATTGGTCATTGCTGAAGGCAAAGAAAGAGAAGCAAGACAAGTGCTCTGATGCACTACAGAAATAGAAACACTTCTTACATGTTTCTGCAGTCATCTTCCCTAAGGCATGGAAAATACATTCTGGGCTCTTATTTACAAGTTAGAGAGATTTCATTGGTCAGCCTGTCCATTTAAGCAACAACAAGTTTTAGGAAGAAAAGCTTCTTTCGAGTTTGATTTTATTATGTTTAAATTTTGTTAGCTTGGCCTGTTATGGGCCAAGTAAGTTGGTGTCCATCAGACTTCTGAAAGCTTTCAGATCATCCAAAACTCAGTGCAAACACAGCAGAGCTGAGAATCAGAGAAGTAAAAGGTGCTTCATGAAAGCTTCAAAAGACTAATTTGTTCCTTTGGAACATTAAGAGTTTGACTCCATTTGAAGAGGACTTATCAGAATAATCCTAAAAGCGCATCACAGCCAAAAAGCTGAAAGACTGAAAAATCTGGAAAAAGGGATGGTGTAAATCAGAACCGTGCTGTTCATAAAAGCACCAGTGCTGAATCCCACAATGCCTCTTCTCATCTGACCACCTACACAGCTTACAGACTTGCAGCTCCTCGCCTAAATCAAGGACGGGAACAAGAAGTTGTTTGATCCAGCTAGATAGCCACATTCCAAAAGGAGTCACCTGAAGACACAACAAAATTTCAACACAAAATGAGAATGAGTGCTCACCTCTAGAATGGGGAACGAAGAGAAAGAAAGGAGAAGCTTACTCTGAAAGTAAGCACTAAAAAAAAAAATATCATTTGGAGATACGCTTACACTAGGAAGAAATCCAAGCACATTAACTCCTGGAAATGGAAAATTTAGGCAACAGAACGTACATAATGGCTCACAAATCCTTGCACAAAATCCTTCAATTAGGGATTAAAGAAATTACACAGTCATGGGATGGGAAGGAAAGTACTTCCAAGGACCAGACACTTCAAAGCATAACTAAAAGCAGGAGTTACTTGTTTGCTTTGAGATGAAGCACGTTGGAACCGGTGTTAAATAACCTACTACATGGAAAGAAACATTGAAATCATTCAATTACCAGATACACCTCAAGAAATTAGGACATAAACTCAAGTAATAGACAACACAAGGGGTAGTACAAAGGAGTACCAGCAAATAAAACCAATAAATGCCACGTGCATAATATAAATCATCAGGAATTATGTGGAACCTGAACCTCGAACTTGTGAGAAATCCAGAGTTTTAGAAAACTTCTGGTGGAACTGTTAGTTCTGAGATCAGAGGTAACAGCAAATAAACTTAGCCTGAATAAAGCCTGGAATGAGAAGTGCCATGAACGCTGCTAAATCATCACTACAGAACTCAGCTGGGTGTTGTACCAGAACATGATGCTCAAATCTAATACATTATCTCTAAAGAATAACCCAGTGCTGGAGAGTGGAGATCACCACTGACATTGGTACTAACACAAGGGTTAAACACTTCCTCAAGGCTTCATGCTTCAAGATGCACGCCAACAGCTTGTCTGCAGACAAGGCTGCTCCTCACCTGCTCAATTTCCTGCACTTTTCTGCAAGGCTGCAGACCCTGGTCACTGCCAGAGGGCAATGATTCAGATAAATGGAGAGCCCCAGCCACTCCAGCAGTATCCATCCTCCTTCCTTTCAGAAAAGGTTTCTCTTTTTGTAAGTGCTGTTTATGATGCTCATTTATAAAGGCAGAAGCTACGTGCTGTCGAGATGGTTTGACTTCAGAGCACACTCTGTGTCAGAATTTGATCAGTGAAAGACAAGGGGGAGGAAGTTTGCAGGTGAAAAAATTCTCTAATGAAACCAAAAGGAAATGCTAGCAGCTATCCAACCCAGAATGCCTCCTGTGCAGCTGAAAGGAAGCATCCCCAACCCAGAAGGAAGGGATGTGGGATTTAGGCAGTCAAGCAATAAAAGCCACACAAAAAATAAAGCTAACCCAACTACAACCCTCTTCTCATCCGGGTAATTCTGAAGTGGATGAGCTGTACCCAGCACACCTCTTCCATTCTGTAATGTTCAGTAAACTTTTTGCAGTGAAATATCAGATTTTCCCCTTCCTGGCAGGCAAATCATGCCTAGATGGCAGTTCACTTCAAAAAATTGGTGCAAACATTTTCAATGAATGGACTGCACTCCCCACTTGAATTGAAAAGTTGACACGACAAATAGATGAAAACACAAATCCTCATTAACACTTCTGATAACCTTAGCCCAGGCGTACGTTCACTCATCAAGCTGTCCCTCACATCAGGAAAACGTGAGAAAAGCTTATGAAAGTTTATAAAGGACATTTCCACAGCAAGTAGGAAGATCAGAGTCTTGTTTCACTTCAGAAATTGATTCCATTAACGAACAAGGCACTATGTCCTCTCCTCAAAAAAATCTTTCCTCAATCTGGAGAGACAACAGTTTCCAAACTTTCTTTTTTTTGACATCTTTCAAGGATTTAATGCTTGAAGCCAGTCAAAACCAACACATAGTGAGGTGGCACAGTCAAGCAGACGCAATCCAGCCCAAGTGCCCTCAGCTCCTGCCCCCAGCTCAAGCACCAAGAAGAACCACTCACACACAGAGAGCGTTTCCAAACTGCAGACAATACGGGGAGGTGGCAAAAAGCACCACTGCGAGAACTCAGAATAAATAATTCACATTAACAGTACCGTTGGTTCTCTGTGCACTGCACAGGAAAGATATAAAGGGACCTGAATGTTTCAAGAGGCAATAAGCAGCTCCAGAGAGTAATGAAGACTAATAGGACCTGAACCATGATAGCTCCCAAAGGCCCTGTTCTGATGGGAGCCCCACAGCGCTGCGCACAGCAGCACAGATGAGGCCCATCTCAGAAGCCACGCATTCCAAATTAACAAAAATTAACTAGGATATTAGTCTGACGTAGCGGCTGTTTATCAGATGAGGTATTTCTGGAGCCTGTACTAGCGTTTTAGCCTAAAGAAAAAAAAGATGCTTACAGTCCCATTCTGACAACCCAATTCAGGAACAGCGAGGGAAGCTAGGAAAGGAGAAAGAAATCTTTGCCCTCTCAGTCACGAAGTGCTTGGCTCACACAAATGGTGCTTATTCTGCAGAAGAAGGAAAAAGAGTGCTCTCCTGTTTAGGCAGAAAAACGCAGTCTCTCCATTTATATAAAACTTTTTTTTTTTTTCCTAGAAGCTGGAACTGGATGTTTAATTTTCATAAAATTCACTGTAATTTACAAAGAAATTTTCCAAATCCATTCCCACCAAAATATTAGCCTTTCCTTTGCATTGTGTAACCTTTACAACACACAGTTTTTAAGAGAACGTTCTAAGAAAAAGGCTGGAAGCCATCCCAGAAAGCACTGCATTATATCTCCTTTCTGTAAACCAGCACAAAAAGATACCATACATTATTCTAGACTGGGAGGCAGAAAAGAACAAATCATGGTGGATTCAGCATGAGCTGCCAGAACACCTAGAAATGTTCTCTCTGCATGGGTTTTAAAAGGGATGCTCCCTTTGCAGAATTCTTTGTTCCTCAACTTGAAAAGATTTCAGTTCTCCACAAATTTTCACTTTTTCTAAACTGCAAGTCAAGTAGCGATTATTAACATAGCTCATTCATAAAGTGATTAACATCAATGCATGAATTTGATCAAAAAAAGTGATAAAAGGAGCCCTGCTCTCCAACAATCAATAGAGCAGCAGTGTGGAAAAGTCTATTAAGGTCACAGACTGATAGAAAAAGGCACTAAAAATAACATCCTAAGAACAGCCTTGACATATATGCTGTTTAAAGGCACAGAGTAACAGTTACAGACTGTGCTTTCAGAAGCACTCCGCTTTTAAGAGCCCTAAAAATCCCACCGTTCAACACTAAATGCTGAAAATTAAGCTAATATATCCTCCCCATTCTTAATCCAGTAATACCTTTAAAGTCCTGATGCACCTAATTACAAAGCATTGCTGTAGCTGAAGATTATCCCGAGCCAGATACAGCTGAAGAAATCCCTTAAGCCTCTCCTTCTTTCAGAGAATGAAGACAGACCTGAGGATGGTAACACATGGAAAATGAATGAGAAACTAGCAGCCTAACAGAGATACTGGAGAGCAGGGCAGCATCCAGAGGAATTAAGCTCCTAATAGCAGGCTCCCATTTAAATGGCATCCAGCTACAGCTTTTCCCATGTACTGGGGGCATACGGCAGCTGGAATCAAACCCTGTTTATGCAGCTTGCGGCTCAGGTGCACAGCACAGGGAGAGCCCAGCAAAGCCAGGAGCCACCTTGAGGACAACGCCGATAAAACTCAAAACTGATTTTCTTACTAGGAAAAAACAGAAGCACACAAAACTTACCCCTTCCTATGAACAGGAAGACACCTGAGGAGCAGCAGAAGTGGATCTGCCTGCATGCGCTGATAGGCACAGCCTGGCAGCAGCCGTTCATTTCGGCACCTTGTCACTGGGTGCTCCTGCTCTGCCCAAAGCACCAGGCCGGTGCCCAGAGCCAACAGGGGAGTCACGTGAAGGCACCACCACAGACCTTACGTCTCTGAGCACAGTCTGAGGAGCAGATCACAGCCAGGACCCCCAGACTGCACATACACCAAGTTCCCACCGCTGAACGCTGATATCCACAAACATCTTTTAGTTCCTTGCACTCCCTGATGCCCTCTCCATCCTCATCATCTGCACAGCCGCACCTATGAACAGCCACAAGTCAGCCTGCTCAGTGCAGCTAACGTAGGAATTAACACCGCAGGAAAGTGTTTAAATTTGATCCTGAGTAATTAAACTAAACCATGTGTATTTAAAGTGGATTGTTCCAAAGGCACTCGCAAATCACTGCAGAGCTGTGGATAATTATGTGCAGCAGTCAGTGCACTGGAAAGGGAAGATGAGGAAATGTTCCTGACAAAGTGAAAGGAGCTGGTGTGCTCTGAACATCATCTGAAGAAAGAATTCGGGCGTCGGATAGCGCATAACCTGTTAATTATGCTGTCAGTAAAAAGACAGGAAGAATAGGGGAAATAAAGGTAAGAAAAGGAAAATAGCTATTTAAGTGAAGCTTAACTGCTGAAACCCTTTCCACAAATCCAATCGTACACGTTTTTAAATCCAAGATTATTTTGTTCTAAACATTATTTCCTACATGTCAAAACCTGCACAGAGGAGCACGCATTTCTCAATATTGATTTGACAGGCTACTAAATTAATATTTTAAAGCTTACTGGTACACGACAACAGTTCATTTATATAAAATCCTGCGCACAAAGTTGTATTTGTATGGTATTTTCATGAACAACAGTATTTGGCAGCTAGCAGTCCCTAGAAAGGAAAAAATTGGTGGGTGACAGTCCTATCTAAAATGACTAATGAAGAGGAAGAAGAAAGGGGTAGCATGTGAATCTGCAGCAAAACACAAAGCGACTGTTAGTCTCTGCAGTCAGTAGCAGGTTGTCTTTCAGATCACAGGTGCTTTTATAGTTACACAAACGTCCTTGCTTGCTCAACACTGAAGGTCTTATAACAACTGACCTGATTTTATTGTTTTACATAGGGGCTGGGGGCTCCTTTTCAATTCTCATACCGGGTATTAATTGAAAGTTACACAGAAATGCAGTGAATAATGACTGATGTTATGACAACATTACAGCTTTACCAAATAAGTAAAACGAGCAAACCTACAGCAGCACAGCAGATTAACGACAGCTACACCAAAATGAAAGCTGGTAAAAGACACAGTTTTAAAACTCTTACACAACAGAAAATCCAAAAAGGCAGAAGGCTTTTAAGATGCTGAACTTACAGATGCAAAATGAACCAGAGGGAACGCGGCGGAGGGCTGCGCGCATCTTACCCGTGAGCACAGCTTTTGCTGAGGGGTCTGCCAGATCCAGAGCAGATTTCCCGTCGGTGTTCCGAATGTTTGGATCGGCTCCGTGCTGCAGCAGCACTGTGCAGGGAAAGCAGAAACAGTATCTCACCTCAGGGATGCACGGATTATTTACTGTTAAGTGTCTCCTCGGCATGATGTAGGCATAAACACACATTGCACAATTTTCTTTACCCCCCCTCCCCCCCCCCTTTTTGTTTTTCCCCTAAGCACTGCAGCAAAGGATCTCCTCCAGAGTAAGGCTAAGTTGGCAAGTTAAGATGTAGTAGGATCACATGACTCTTCCTGATAAACATGAGCCCTGAATCTCTCGTGGCGCTGAGTTGTGGTCCCTGCTGCCAGCTGGGAAGCTGCGCGCTTCCCCGACTCACACTGGGCACTCTGCTAAGTGTGGAGCCTGCTTCTGCCACCACCGCTGCCGTTGTCACCGCTCCTGCGTCTGCTGAATCTCCAAAGCCTCTGCACGGCAGTGTCTTAAGGGCACAAAACCTTAACTGCAGCATGGACAGCTTGCCTTCAAGAAGCACAGCAAGCGAGGTAAGCGCGGCACACGCAGCCTGTCTGTTCAGAGGCAGCTATTCGCAGTGTTTCCCCCACACATACACTAACCCTAATAACATGTACAACTTCAGCTACACAAAAAATATTCTGAGTGCATGTTCAGGAAGGCATTAATGTAGTCCATCTACAACAGCTCATCCAAAAAAACAGGAATGGCAATACGAAATCCAGAACGAAAGTAAATAAAATTATATTACATCCATCACTTTAATCAGCAAAAGCCTTTTCAGCTAGAAACTTATTCTTAAATTAAAATCTTAACTGGTACTATTGTTGTCATTCTAACCTCCCATACAATTCTGGCTTTAAATGCTTACACTGTTGCCAAATTTCAGATCCTACAGTTTAATGGGCTCTATGCTAGATGCTTGCCTTAGGCTGAATTTTTGCAGAAGTTTGGTTCTTTAACGAAGTAAATTGAATTGTCTTATGCTTTGCCAAGAAGCTGCAGTTCTTCCATGGCTTTGAAAGGAGATTCAAATAGGCAGACTGGGCTTTTCCCAGGAGGGCTTTTTTCATTTTAAATTTGCCATGTCAAGAGGAAGACACCTCAGTGAAAAGAAGTTCAGCTAGCACGCGCTGAAAGAGGCTTACGACCTGGCAGCCCCATTTTCCAAAGGTGCCATCTGTGCCACACACACCACCACCCCCTTAGCATCTTACTCATGGCTGAGTGGCTCTTTGCCAGCATCACAAGGCAGCTGAGTGCACTCCAGCAGACGGTGGCATGCAGGACCTTTTCCAGATTTTGTTAAACACAGAGAAGGTACGTATGGAGAGAGATGCTCAGCATCTTCCACCACTCTTCTCTTGGATCCCAAGGCAAGTAAGTTACTTGTCCCAAAAGGCATCAGGGACAGAGTGAGACCCTAAAGGAGCGAACCAGCAATGAAACATCCATCAAGAAGTGAATGGTACAAAATGATGAAATGGCACGGCCTGGATGAGTAGACAGGAGGATTCACATGGAAAAGAGCCTGGGCCAAAGAGCTACGGGAGAGAACTGAACCAGAAGATGCCACTAAACCACTCTCCATCATACATGAGAAGTCATGGCAGTGTGGTACTCCTGCTGACAGAAAAAGGGAATCATACCCCCCCCCACCCCCCCCTTAACAAATGGAAAAAAGGAAGATCCAGGGAGCTACAGGCCAGTCAGCCTCACCTCTGTGTCCTGCAAGGTCATGGTGCAGATCCTCCTGGAAACCGTGCACACAGAATGCAGACAGGTGACTGGTGACAGCCAGCTAAGGGAAAACTGCACCAACAGATTTGGTGGCCTTCTCCAACAAGGTTACAGGGTTGGTGGATAAGGGAAGAACAACCAACGTCATCTACCTGGACTTGTGCAGAGCACTTGACAATGTCCCAGATGACATCCTCATCTCTCAACTGGAGAGCTGTTAGTTTGATGGATGGACCACTCTGTGGGTAAGGAATTGGCTGGCTGGTTGCCAGAGCACAACAGAGAGTTGTGGTCAACAGCTCAGTGTCCAGCTGGAGAGCAGTGACAAGTGGTGTTCCTCAGGGATCTGGACCGGGACCAGCACTATTTGACATCTTTGTTGGTGACAAGAACAGTAGGATTGAGCACACCCACAGCAAGTTTGTGCACGACACCAAGCTGAGTGGTGCAGCTGACCTGCTGGAGGGAAGGGTGCTTAAGCCGGATGCCTACAACACCCCAGCCATCTGTGGAACAAACACTGGACGTGGCCAGACTGGGTTCAGAAAAAGAACCTATCAGAACTCCTTTGCAGTAACCATGGGACTTATCGTTGTTCCCAGCTGCTTATCCCACTGTCATAACCCTTCCAATCTCTCCACCAGAGAAGAGCATGGTCCTACAAGCAGCTTCCTTATTCAGTCCTACAGACAGGACTACCCTGCAAAACAAATGAAGCAGACTCTTGAAAAATCAACTACATGAAGGCTGAATTAGAATACAGATTAACAGAGAAAGCAAATGCAGGACAAAAGCAGCATTATTTCTTAGATTTCCTCTACTATTTGATTTTTTCCTTTCCATACTTCCTCAGTACATAACCTCGCAAGAAGATATCCAAGTGAGCCGTACTGGCATCAATATGAATTAACAAAAGCAATTCAGCATTTGATGTTTAGCCTATTGGTGTAACAGCTGCACTTTTATACCTGGCAAACCACAGGTGGCTTCTAATTGAATGTTCTTGGGCTTGTTGAAAGCCTTTAGCACTTTAGCCCAACACAAAGTCTTTTCTAACCACAGGGTATGTGAGATCTAGACACAGTGCCTCTCTAAATTACCTTTTCAAATGCACCAGAGTTGTATAAAAAAAATGCCAAGACAGATCTCCTGTTTGAGTAAAATATTCCCGTTATAATGAAACTCAACAGAACAAGCCATTCTAGCTAGCTGCAGCTATTTTGGATTTCAAACACCGCACACTGATTTTAGAGGATGTTTTCTGAGTAGCCTTAAAAGAAGACGTGGCAACAGTTTCAACCAAGAGCCTGCTGTTAACAGGCAAGCATAAGGATTGCATGTACACAGATTCACTCCTGGAACCTTGTTAATGAGCCTATTTTGATATGCTGCCTTATTTCCCTTGGACACGGGAGATGTTGGGTGTGTTGTTCTTCTGCACTGCAGGCAGAGCCTTTAATAATCCAGCAATACTACCAGGCTATCCTTGCCTTTCCTGCAAATCATAAGGCACAAAACAGCGTACAGAAGCTCTTCTTGCCATTGAATCTTCATGTTGTATGTTGGCATCAAAGTCCTGTAAGCTTAACTGTAGAACATAACTCTGTACAAAGCTGTTGAACCATCTATTTTTACCCTCATTATAACTGCTACAATACTTTTTCTGATCTTCCCATAGCATCTGAAATGCTTTAATTGCACTATTAGCTCAGATCAGCACTAGAGATAACACACAGCGCCTTCCCACCAAAAAAAAATAAAGTTATGGTATTGCACAAATCATGAACGACAACCACGAATCACTCCGCATTACTGCCAACTTGCTACAGCAGGATGAATCCTAAAATCACACATTTGGCCCCCCGCCCCCTGGCACAGCTGTTTTGAACTGTGAAGCTAACCAACACAACCTCATTTGGCTCTCAGCCCACCAAGAACAAACATCTCTACTTGTAGGCAGTTTCAACCTTCACAGCAACAACTGAAAAGTGGGTTTTGTGAGGAGGGGAAAAAAAAAAATAGGGAGCTTGTCTCAACACAAGACATTAATCACTTCATACTGCCTCAGCTAGAGGTGCACCAAAGGAAAACATTTCAGACTGAAGATCGGGACACAAACAGAATGGGAATAAAAGTCCAATGACAAGCATGACCAAAGATCAGACTGCTTCTGTTAGAGTTTGTCCAGGGCCAGCAGCCACAAGCTTCCTCAAGCATACTTACAAGAATGCCGATGGAAAAGTTCATGTTTGGTTTCCAGTCGGATGCACGTAAGTACAAGAAAGGGCAGAGCCAAACTTGTGACTGTTGGGAGTGAGAAGTACAAGAACAGGCAGATCTTCCAGATGTGTCTGTACTTCAAGCTGCCCAGTGTTCAACTGTGCTGCCAGAGCCTCCAGTTCCTCACAGCTCAGCCAAACAAAACCTTAGTCCTGCTCGCATCACCTCCTCTCTCCCCACATGAGATCTTACCACTTTGTCCCCTGTGCTGTGCTCACAGTCCCTTCCAGCTACCCTAGCTCTACCTCTTCTTCCCCCTTTTCAACTTCACCTTCTGGAAAATCTGGAAAAGGCCTCCAAAGGTCTGTTCTAAACCAAATTCCTGTGGCTTTATCTCCTTAGTTCCAAAGTATCAAGGTACAGAGAAAATGGCTTACGTAGTGCTTCTGTCTCACAACTACTGCCATCTCCCTAAAAAGGGTTCCTCCAAATCCATCAGCTTTTCCTGCACATCCCAGTACTAGCCCCCACACAGGGTATGTCTATGTCTCCAATTACCCATAACAGGAAATTTAATGTGCTCATTTATCTCCACATCCTGATAATATCTAGACAATACACTGGAATCCAAATTTGTCTTTTTTTTCAACCAAGGCTAAATGCAACCCTTCCCCCCATCTACTTCTATAAGTAAATAAGTTCTCCCATTATGAATTCCTTGCCTAGAAATTACATTTCTGCGACTCAGATCTAATAATCCCACTTTGTCAAGTTACCAGACACACAAGCCTTTTTGCAAAATGCCCCAATGCAGAAGCTGCAGCATCCGACCCTCAGCTTCATCAAGCTGACTGTAAAAGGTACAGCTACTATAACCACCACCCCACAGCTCAACTGCCACTTCTGTGAGCAATCCCAGTCTCGACTGCAGGACAGAAATGTGACTAAATTCACCAGCCACCAGAACTACAAGATGAAAGCACGAGAGGCAGTGTCACTACAGAGGCTATGGGCAGCTCTAAAGGTTCTAGAAGCATCCACTTGATCCATCTATTCCCACACCCCTCAAACACCATGGGCAGCTCAACTAAGAAGAGTAGAAAAAAAGTAGCAAAGTAGAAAGAGTAGAAAAGTTGCATAAGGCTGTATCTCCAGGAAAGGAGCTGCAAACAGTTAACTGCTGAAGGCTTCAAAGATCTGCATTAGCGCAGCTGCTTTGCAGGGTTTCACTGCTCAGATTGCAAACTGAAAGGGACTTTTCCAGGCTGAGAGCTGTTCTCTCTGTGGCAAAGACTTGCTAGGCTGAGGAATTACATCCAGCTAGTCTCAGCACCCCTGGGACAAAGGGGCTGTGCAGAACAGTGCTTCGTTTGAAGGGGGAAAGGGAGGGTGTCCACACCAAGCTGCAGGGGAATATGCAATTACACAACGTACTTCGGTTGGCAAAAGAAAGGACAGCACAAGGACAAGCCAGGAGCTGAACAGAACCATTTTGCTGTTAGCAACAGTTGCTGCCGAGTATATCCAACCGCACCAGCCCAGGACCTGGTGGGTCAATGCTGACTTCAAGCACTTCCACTGTTTCGCCTTCCCTGCTCTCCTTGTTCAGGGCATCCTGCTTTCCCACTGCCCCGGACAACAGTTCTACACCCAACGCACCACGTTTGCGGTTTTGTTCTTTGTAGGGGCCAGACTGCAAGATACAAATACACAGACTGCAGTAGCATGAAACAGATGAGCAGAAATTTACAAAAGCAACACCAGGCGCTACTACAATGAAACAAAAAACTGAACATGGAATTAGAACAGCATTCTCCAACAGCATGGACAGAAACAAGAGTTCTGACAGCAGGAGAAAGCAGCAATTCATCCTGCAAGTCAGTTCCTGGAGACCTGCAGTTTTAGAGTACGTGTGGACACATGGTCTTACCTGGTTGATTTTAAGTGACAGCAAGTCTTCCAGCGAAGAAAGCGTGGCATCGCACATTGAGAGTGACCATGGAAGAGAGGCAGCTGATGAGGCTCTATAGACTGCCCGCAGCCCCATTCCCCTGTGCTCTCCGTTTATTTGAGGGGGGGCGCGAGAGAGCAGCATGGTGGGGTTGAGTTGCCCTTTGGTGTGACACCAAGACACCGGCTCATGTTTCCATTACCTTGCCATTAGATAAGCCATGGGAGCAGCTGATGGAAGCACCAACATAGACAAGGAGACTCTGCAAGCAGACAGCTTGAGATGCAGCTGCTGGCAGAGGCACTTGCCTGGTGGCTGAGACAACCACTTAATCCACCAGGCACAAGGGCTAACCACATCCCACGCCTCGCCGTCTTGACACAGGCCTGCTCCTTGAAAGGCAGGGTCTCCTGCAAGCAGAGGGTGCAGAAACTGGATCTGTTCCTGCGGTAACAGGTTGCAACTAGCAAGTGTGCAACTGCCAAGGAGCAGAGGCCTAGTGAAATCAGAATTGTAAACATGGCCGAGAGGTCAGCCACAAGAAAAGCATCAACAATTGTCAGAAGCTCCAAACACTTTTTTTGTTTGACTTGTATGTTTGCGGGGGGAGAAAGAGGGAGAAGAAGGGAACCTAGACAAAATTAAAAATATTAAAAAGCATCATTCTAAAAGGACTTGGTCCTAACTTTATGCAAGCTCTAATTTTCCAGGAAGACCATTTGTCCCAGCCTTCTCATTTTTTGCCCCAGAACTACTTTAAGACTGCTCACTGGCGCTCCAATTTCTTAACAAGATAGCCTGATTCCTGATCTGTACGCCCACCATGAATCTCAACTCCGAAGGCACTACAAAGTTCTTGGATGTGTTGTAGAATTGTTTGCAGTAGAGACATTTTGTTTCTAGTGCAAACAGCTCAGTGCATTGATTGATTAGATGAATCCAATCTTTACTTCAAATTAAGGTGGCAGAAAAGGATCTGAACCAGAACACAAAAACATTTGAGAAGTCATAATTGCAAGTTAGAGCTCTCCTAGCAGGGAAAGACGACACCTTCAAAAGGCTCCTTCCTCCCTCCCTCAGTGACTGCCCACAAGAGTTCCCTGCTAAGCAAGCACATACTAATATGGATTAGCTTTCTGTATGTAGGAAGCGCTACAAAATCACTCCCTGGTATGCAAGCTTTACCTACAAGTGATTCAATATGCACATGGAGAGAGAACAAGCAGAATGGTCTAGGGGCAGTAGGCAGCACAGCATGCTGATATCATCCTCCTGCCCTCAGAGACAGAGCCAGAGCTGGTAGATTGCTCAGCCCACTTGAACCGCAATTCAAGGCCTTGATCGTGCCTGGACTTAATGAAGAAAATATTCCCATTTCTTTTTTTAGGCTGAATACTTGGCAAGTCAAAATTTCCCATCTCAGCTAATGGTGTGAAAACAAAGCATCTCCAAGTTAAACAGAATGCAGACTTCTAGACAGTAACCTCAACTTTAATGTCATTGCAGTTTGTTGGGTGTTGCATCATGCTAACAAGCACTTTCTTATGTTCAGGGGAACCCTCCTACGTTTTGTTTTGTTCCACTGCTCAATGGGGCTTAAGAGCCACATTCAAGTGTGTTCAGGAGTCATCTGGAACACATTTTTAGCATGCAATATGGAACAGAAAATCTTCTATCCAAAACAGCTTTTTAAAAAACATTTTTCCACGTTAGTCTTTAAAAACATCCAGGGCATTTATGGATGGTACAGGCTGAACCCTCAGCATGTCACAATTAATTCAAGCCCCCTTCCTTGCAAGCAATGCTTCTGCAGCTATTTAGTTTCTATGTATTTGTTTTAAGGATGAAACTTACTGAAAAGCTAAAAATCTTTAACTGCTGTCCTAATGTCTCAGCAGTTTATGTTCTCACCTGTATTCCTATCTGAATGCTGCTTTAAGGACAAGCCTTTATTGCTTGGTCCCTATTTCACTTCTTCGAATGAATTCACCTTTCTGCTTCAGGTTTTATTCAAATAAACGTCAGCTGTAATCGTGATATCCCACTTGACAGATTAAGAGCCCTGCTTTCAGTGTCCTTGAACACCACAAGCAGCCACTGAGGCAAACCGGGTCAACAAGTAGCATCACACAAGGAAAAAGAACTGAGAGGAGTTAAGACATAGGGCAGTACAGGTGTTATCCTTTTCAGCAGCACGACATGCAAATATTCTACGCTGCAGACATCCCACAGCCTGTCACCTAGAACATCACAGCCACCATGGATCCCACTCCAAGGGGTCATGCATTTTGAACAGTCTGAGCGGGCTCCTCTTCCAGGCTGCACCATCCTTGTATCACCCCAGCCATGAAAACAACAACACATTGCTGCAGCCAGTTGCTTGGACAAGGTATCACCAAAAGATGAAGAATACAGCAGCGTGCACAGCAGGATTCACATGAGCACTTGAGCCTTTCCTGGAAAGGAAGAGCTTTATCTAAGAAGCATGGTGTGTTTGTGTAAGCATGGAGAAGTAATGATTTACTGCAGTGAAGGAATCTGCATTCATCATCAGTATTAGCTGCATGCAAGACTAAAGCAAAGAACAGAACAAGAACTCAGTATTTTCAGTAGGCTTCACTCACACACAGTGCATTGTCTGCCCTTGCTTTATGCTGGGGAGAAGCAAATCATTGAAGGGAGGCACTTGCCTTTGTTTATTACATGACAGGCATTTAACTGCCTGCACGTTTTACAAGCAAAACCCTTTATATCCCATAGTCATACTTAAATCAATGCTTTCCATTAGATTTGGAAAACGTCCAGTAGCTCTGCTAGAATTGGCCCACTTATGCCTTAACAGCTACACATTTATCTACAGATTGTTCTCAAGCAACATGCAAACTGCATTAAGGCCACAAGGCTCTTCTGAGAGCCTAAAAGCAGATATTGCTCCAAGTAATCGGAAGCATAATCCCATGAAATTAAGCATTTCTGCACAATGTTTAGAAAGCTGTCCTAAACTGACATCAGACACCCAAAAGCAAAGAGTTTCAGTGTTTGTAAGGGCAGTATCTACTCCATTACCCTGGAATAACATGAAGCTTCTTCCTTCCTCCCACCTTCCTTCCCTTCGTGTTTGCCAACAGTTAGTATCAGCACTTGTGAACACCTTACATCCCACAAATATACTACAGAAAGTTTTCCAAGACTGTTTCACGCATTATTGTGCTGCCTTCTTCGCTGCAAGCAACCGGATTCCAATTTAATCAGTATTGGTAAAGTACCACAACACGAGTGAAATAGCTTAGCTTCTTGTCCTCCACAGATCATCCTGCACCCTGCAGCCAATCAGGCAAAGAGATCAGTTTGCTTGACATCTGAATTTTAGGGAAGAGGACAAACACCTGGGAAAGTCTAAAACCCACAGACAAGTTGCAGCACAGCAACAGTTCAAACTTAACAGAAAGCAGACAGCTTCCAAAGCAGTACTGCTGGCAGAAACAGTCACGTGCTCTTCCAAGGCTAGCGCTACCCAAAAGATCATCCCACAGTTCCAGCGCAACCACTGCCTAGTCTCAGCTGGTCTTTGCACTCTGCTGCAGTCCCTAGAGTTCTCCTCCAAAGGATCTCTGCTCGTGGACACGTCACACAGCTGCTCTCTCTACAGTTATCACTTTGTCCCTTTGTGGCCTGTGAAGCGGCCAGAAGAACAGCGCTCTACGCCAGGTAGCGACAAGGAACAGATGCGGAGGGGGGTGGCACAGAACAAGGGAAGGAGAGAAGATAAATGGCAGGGTTCTCCCATTACATTTGGAAGGTGCCAAGAACAGGGAGGCAAAGACATGGCTAGATGAGAAATTCCTACACAGCCTACTACTGCTTTTCCGGCAGATACCTGAGTTCAGCAATAAATCCAGTGTTATGATGGGACTTCACAAGGCTGATCTTCAATTAACGGCTTTCAAAAAGCATACCTCACCTGCTTAAAAAGGAACACTAAGGAAGTGATTTTAACAGGCCAAGGTCTCCTGCTGCATCTTCCGTCCCATCCCCTATGGACGCAAAGATGTGCTGCTTTACAACAAGGTTTTCAAATATTAAGCAAAAGACAAGCCCTTGCGAAAGCAAACACACACAGCACTTCTTCACAGGTCACTTTTTTCCTCAGCCTCTTCCTATTGATCTTCTGTTTAGGCTGTATTTGTCAGCAGATCCCAAAGCCAGACAGATTCCAGCACCAAACAGGCGAAAGTAATTGCTTCCTTTATGCCAGGTGTAAAACTCCAGTTACCATCTGGAATTAAGCTCACTTTTGCATTCACCACTGCCACAGAAGACCGCTGTTAGGACCTGCAACATCGATGGATCTCTTCCCACAGCACTGCTGCCTAATCAACCACACTCATTAACTTCTGATTCTCCATGCAGAATACTCTCCACAGACCTCACCTCACACATCAAATCAAATGAATGAAGTCCAGCATACCCATTGTGAAAGTTAAAGACTAAAAGTTTATATTTTTGCATTTCCTATTCTTTTTTCCTTTTAAGTAAAAAGTACTACATTAAAGCTAATGCAAGAACATGCACTAAGTTTTGCAACTTTCTCTGCAGGAATCATGTAAACAACCTCTAAGCAAATGCACATTATCTGGAGTTCTGAAAACTGTATTTGTTAACTGGATAATATAGAGCACAAGTTTCAAAGCCATAATCTTAACTACAAATCAAGTTTTTCTTTTCATGTTTCAGGAAAAAAAAAAACAAACATGTTGATCTGACCATTTGATTCCTGTCAGTAGACATGAGAAGAACTAGAATTGATAAATGAGTTCAAGGAACTGATCTGAGAGTAGAAAAAAAAAAAATAAAAATAGAAGCTTCCATTTAGGTAAAAAAAAAACAAAAAAACAATACTAAGTACATTGAGGGGGGAAAAAACACCATAAAAGCTAATGACATCCTGACTGAAAAGCTCTTTATATGGTCTAGATACATTTAAAATGATTGAACTGCTCAATTTTACTTGAAATTGCTTCAGCTCCAGGCTACAGCACACACCGAAGATACATAACCACTGCGAGCAGCGGTGTCCTGTAACTGGTATTTGAAAGCTCCACAGGACAAATGTTTCCCCATGCTGTACAGAATGAAAGGCTAAGCACCTTTGTAACCACTAGGATGACACACAGAGCAGCTCGAAAAAAATCGAAGACGTGACCGGGGTGCAGGGACACTTCCACACTTGGATTCTGAAGACTGTAATTTAGCAGGAAGAGACTTGACCAGCCCTCTCCGTGTTAGTCTTCCAGATGCAAGTTCAGCAAAGGTTGAATTATACACTATGAAAAGAAGTTAGCCCTAAATGACTACCTCTGTACCTACCTGGTGGTTTAAAACAAGCTAGAGCTTTTAAGAACAAACAGTGCCTTCCATCTGTTGTCCAGCACATTGACAATTACGACTGCACAAACCACATGCGGTGACAGGCACTTACCAATACACACATCTATCTTCCCCTTGATAGCAGCCTCGTGCAAAGGAGTGTAGTTCCAATTGTCCCTGGCGTTGGGGTCTGCACCCTGGCACAGTAACAGGCTGACCACCTCAGCGTGACCGAAGGAGCAGGCGTTGTGCAGGGGAATCAGGCCTCCATCGTCACGAGCGTGAACGTTGGCTCCCGTCTGCAGCAAGTGCTCTACGACATCCTTCCTTCCAAACCCTGCAAGAGAGCACGCTGCTGTTCAATTGCCTTGCGGAAAGAAACACGACAGCATTCAAAACTAGCTGTTCACTCTTGCTCTAGCACACTAGTGATATCATTGGTGTTCCTTCTCTACTCTCCATTTCATTTTGCCACAAGGAGAGACTACGTTCGCCTGCCCAAATGGCAGCTGAAGACGCTCTACAGAGATGTACAGAGATGTATTATAATTGAAGTCCAAGTGCCACCACCTTCCAAGGAAAGCTCTTTTTGTAAGTTTTATGCATGTACTATTATCTGTATATACCTATAGCAAGTGTCTACCTCTCAACATCCGTCTCCACCTTTGGGAAGACCTCATATTAACAGACAATTAAGGAAACTGCCAGGGTTAGAGCAGAACAACCTTGTCTGAACCCAAACTGTATTCTCTCCCTTTTAAAGCCTGACTACTTTCAGCTGACAGATGAACTAGGAAGTGCAGAACTGAGCCCTCAGTTGGGAAATAACGCCTCAAGGAGTCCCAGCCTGGTGACACACTCTCTTTTAGGGCCAGGGAAAACACTACTGCAAAGCCAGCATCATTAAGCTTACATCCTTCAAAACCCTGCATCAGGATCCCAGGCCCTGACACCTTTAGCTTGGTAGGCCCAGATGAACCAAGCACTCAGATGTGCTTTCTAGTGCTCCAAATGCCTTAGAGGAGTGGTCTCCTAACTTTTGTGATCAGGCAACCCTACCAGTAAAAGGAAGTTTTTCCACACACGCCCCAGTACACGTGTATTTATCAATCATACATGTGTACTACCATACTCATGTTAACGTGCATTCTAAAACACAAACTGCACTTAAGAGAGAGGCTAAGATAGGTTAACCACTTGTTAGTACATTTTGTTTATTAATGGTACAAAAGTATTTTCTTCCTGCACCCCAATGCATTGCCTTGTGTGCTCACTGTGGATACCACTGCCTTGGAGGAATTGCCACGGGAATGACTGCCAGCACTCAGCACCCTCCGTGGCCAGCAGTAACCGGTGCGTGAAGGCTTCCCGAAGCAGAACGTTTTCCTCACCTCAGAGGAGCAGCCCCTGGCCAGGAGCTCCACTCCAATGCGCTGAGCTGCCTTTTGGCCGCAGCGGCACACCAGACACAACTGCGCGGGCTCACAGTGCAGAATTAACATGCCTTTCCCCCGCCACTGTCCATATGGCCATGGAGCAGCAGGTTCCCACAGTTTTATTGTTTATCTGACCAGCAAATGAAAATCGGGCAGGACAGGAATTAGAAAGGTGCGTTTTCTCTGAACAGTAAAATCAACAGATTTTATTAGCCTTCAGTTTTTATAGACTGAACCACCATCAACAGCGTGGAAACTGCATGAGCATTTGCTTCCCATGTTCTTTCTGTTTCTATGGGAAAAAAATCTGCCTGCCCGAAAACCCAGACTCCTTTTCAAACTGCTCGCTGTTGTGACTTGTAGGCCTAGATGCACACACATATCCAGGTACTGCTGGACACGGGGTCTGCCATGAAGGAATCTAGAGAAGCGCCACCAACAAGCACTTTGCAGTTCTGGTGAATAACTATTCAACCCTCAAGAAAGTATAGCAAAGGCTTCTGTATTTTTATCCCACCGGACCATGCTCCAGCTTTCAAAGAACAGTGGGAACAGCTCCCCCCCAGCTCCACCACGGGCAAACTTGTAAAAACTTGAATCAGCAAGGTAACAGAAAGCCTCAAAAACGATCACAAGACAGATCTGACACAGCAGTTGTGTCTAAAACAAAGAAAGACAGATATGTGCCATGCCATCTGTGACAGATGAAGCGTACACATTTCAGTTTAAACTGAAAAAAAGACAACGTGACTTCACCTAAGATGACTCTGAAATACCTGTTTCTTTCCAGTGCAGCCTCAATGCTCAAAGCCCAAGAGTTCTCAGGGAAGGACCTTGCATCAGAAACCCCAAAAGACAAATCATAGAATGGCTTGGGTTGGAAGGGACCTCAAAGACCATCTAGTTCCAACCCCCTGCCGTGGACAGGGCTGCCAGCCACTCAATCAAACTGCCCAGGAACAGTCACACCTTCACTCAGTGAGCCACAACACAGAAGAACACATCAGTCCCAGCAGGAGTTCAGGCTAAGCAGCCCCACAGGTCATCAGCCGCTCATCCCTGCAGCTGAAAGAACCAGGCATGCCACTGACACTACCCCCTGCCAAGGGATCAAGGTGGGCTCTGGAACAAGCGGCTGACTGTGGCTGCCCGTAGAAGCTAGCCAGGACTCAGCTTCCTCCGATCAGGCCCATCCACCCAGTCACCGCTGGAAGAGCTGCTATCACCGACGACAAACCAGCAAGGACTAGAAAAAGACCGATGAATCAAGGTGTCGACAACAAATACATGCATCTTGAACGGGTGGCAGATCACAGGAATCCCTGCCTTCTGACACTAAGCCTACATAAATTTAATGCCAGTTCCCAAGCAGGTGAGGTCCCTTTTCTGCATGAGTGTTGGTATGCACAATTTATTATTGTTATAGTCATTTTTTTAAAAAAATTCAGATTTAAGAAGGGATCAGATCATTCTAAGGCCATCATAGGAATCACAGCATAGGAAGTCCGGTAACTTGTTCAGCAGAATACTGTGATGCTGCCATGCTGTCAACACTTCTCCCTCTCTTCCACCCTCTCCTCCCTCCCCTGAGTTGTTGAACAACTGAGGACAGTCACAAACCCAGCAGCTTCGCAGCTGTGTGTAAATATGCACCCAAGCACTTCGGCAGGCATCACAGATGAACAGGGAAAGCATGCCACTCTTCCCTAGACATCTGCTTTTGGCCACCAGCACAGATAAAACCAGCCAGCCAGAGGATGAAAGGAGCCTTTTTTCAAATCACCCCGATGTGGCCTCAACACTAAGTCCAAAGCGGGTCAGGCTCACTCACCAGGCTATAGCTGACGTTTCAGCACAGAGTTCAGAGCCCCTCACCATTCAGACCAACTGACAGCTCGAGACACCCCAGATAAAGGAGGTCTGGGTAACACTGCTGCTTCAGCTCGATTTGGCCATGCACATTCTATCCATGCATAAACAACAGACAGGTGACTCTACTTGCTCAAGGCAGGTTTAGTTCTGTCCCTAGCTTTTTTAAGTAACTGACAACAGAAATCTCAGTTCTTGCCTTATACCAAGTTCATGCATGTGCTAAGGATGCTAAACCTTCTCCAAACCGCTCCTTTTATCTTCCTTCTGCCATCAGAAAGGAGGTGTGGGTGATGTTGAAACTAGAACCCCCAGAAAGTTTAACGAAACCTAAACTTAGTGCTTAAAAAAAAAAAAAAAAACTAAACCAGAACTAAAGTAGTTCTTCCCTAGAACAGTAAAAATAACTTAACTGCCTTGAATTGCTGCCAAGAATGATATCTGAAAAAAAGAAAAATAAAAACTGAGCTAGGGAGAAATCCAGTTCCCAGGGAGGGGGAAAAAAATAAATAAAAAAGGAATCCAGCTGCCCCAAAAATAGGAATAAATGAAGATTTACCAGTTACTAAAATAATTCCTCTGCCACAAGCCACAAAAACAGAAGAGGAACTCTCTACTTCTGTCTCAAGAGTTTAGCTTCAGGATGTTTGGAGGAAGCTGTTTACAACACCGCTTACTGCACTGTTCAGCCCCCATTCCCCTTACGAAGGCCAGACAATTCGTATTTAGGTACCTTACAAAACAGGAGCTGTTGTTCACAACAGAGCTTCAGACACACAGCAGGCTCCTGTGCTTGTAAGGCCATGGGTTTTATTTCTCCTTTGGCCCACAGAGGGGAAGGAGATCAAACCAAAACGCTGCGCTGCCAGCAGGTACGAACTGCTTCAGAAAAGCTGTATTCAACAACGTGCTTACAGGCCTCTAAAAGGACAGGGCCCCGAGACCCCTCCGATAAGAAACGATAAATAACACCTTTGCAGGCGGAATTCATTTGGACCAGATATACTCCTTGACCTGAGGGGAAACACATGGCAGCTAAGGAAGATCTTTAAATCTAAGAAAAACAAATGTCAGATATGAGAACTTCAGCCACCACAAGGAGCTCCTTCCATTGCTACTACAGCAACAGCTTCTGAGAATGAAAAGGAAAGAGCTGAGAGCCAAACGACCCTCAGGGGCATCATGAAAGCCACCTGGACTTCAGAGAGGACAGTAAACCCACATAAACTCAGAGTGAAATCTGACTGATAGTTGAGCACCACTTGAGTTCCAAGCAACAGTGCCAGAAAAAGTTCGCTTCCGCTAACAGCTCTGACACAGTGCTTCAGAGCCACACACGGCCGCGTAGATATTGACCACTCATCACAGCCTCATTAACTACTCTGATCTGCACATAACACAGCACCGCTTAAAGCTCAAACAAGGCGTGTGCCCCTTACCACATAAGGTCCAGTCCTGCAACACTGCGGCACATCTCAGAAAGCTGTCTGACCACAGGCATAGCCATTGTGCAATCCCATGTTACGACAGATCACTTAAAACACCTTCCTTGCTTTATCTTTACCAAGAACCGATCTCACCCTGTGCCCTCCCCCTATAAAGACTAGCCACTGCACAAATTATTCTCTTTACAGACTAACGTGCGAGAGTTATGCTTGCTAAGAGGCAACCACAGAATCATCACAGCATGGCTTGGGTTGGAAGGGACCTCACAGACCCCCCAGCCCCAACCCCTGCCACGGGCTGGCTGCCACCCACTGGATCAGGGCCCACCCAGCCTGGCCTTGAGCACCCCCAGGGGTGGGGCAGTGGTTACTTTGAGCCAAGGTGAACTGCTGAATCTGGCTGTTAGCTTCTTGCACGGTATCATTTCTGATGTGGCATCTCTCCCTGCACTGAGGCACAGCATCTCCTGGACACAGCTGTGACTTTCTAACCAAGTTCAGGTGTTCCACTTCCCCTGGCACCTGTTCTGATCTGATCGAGCTGGGGAAGGATCCATCAGGAGATGCACCAAATAAAAATAAAAAAGTTACGAGCTGCAAAGCACTGCCCTGGATTCCTGGCATTATGGGGCCCCTTAGCTTTCAAGAGCTCCTAGAACAGAACTGAAGTCCCCAACTCCCCAGAAACTCTGCCCTGAGTTTGTTTCTCGCTTCCAAAGCGAACACGCTCGAGCTTGAAGGCAATGCGATGAGTACAGCCGAGACGCTGCGCTCGCACCCCTCCTCCCCCCGGCACCCTCCCGAGCTGCGGGCGCTGCGAGGGGAGGGCCGGCACCCACCGGCGGCGAAGTGCAGCGGCGTGGACTTGCGGCCGGCCATGTCCTTGGCGTTGACGTTGCCCGCGTCCACCAGGCGCTTGACGCGCGTCACGTCCCCATTGCGGCAGGCCTCCAGCAGCTCGCGGAAGGCCCCGCTCGGCCCCGCCGCCTC
>VXAV01003321.1:204241-225594 GCA_013399715.1 Alectura lathami
GCCTGGGCCGCCTGCGGCACCTCCGCGCCCTCGACGTCGACCACAACCTGCTGCCCTGCTTCCCCGCCCCGCTGCTGGAGCTGGCCGCCCTGGAGGAGCTCGACTGCTCCGGCAACCGGCAGCTGGGGGCCCTGCCCGAGGGCATCGCCGCCCTGCGCCGCCTCAAGATCCTTTGGCTGAGCGGCACGGGCCTGGCGGCCCTGCCCGAGGGCCTCTGCCAGCTGGGCGCCCTCGAGAGCCTCATGCTGGATGGCAACCAACTGCGGGCCCTGCCTGCCGGCTTCGGCAGCCTGCAACGGCTCAAGATGCTGAACCTCTCCTCCAATCTGCTTGGTGAGTTCCCCGACGCCGTCCTGGCGCTGCCGGGGCTGGAGGAGCTCTACCTGAGCCGCAACCAGCTCACCGTGCTGCCTGCTCGCCTCTGCCAGCTCCGCCAGCTGCGCACCCTCTGGCTGGACAACAACCGCATCCGCTACCTGCCCGACTCCATCGTGCTGCTGCACAGCCTGGAGGAGCTGGTCCTGCAGGGCAACCAGATCGCCATCCTGCCCGAGGGCTTCGGGCAGCTCTCCCGCATCACCCTGTGGAAGATCAAAGACAATCCCCTCATCCAGCCGCCCTACGAGGTCTGCATGAAGGGCATCCCCTACATCGCGGCCTACCAGCAGGAGCTGGCCCACTCCCAGCCGGCCCTCAAACCCCGCCTCAAGCTGGTCCTCATGGGGCTGAAGGACGCCGGCAAGACCTTGCTGAGGCGGTGCCTGATGGAGGAGGATGGGCAGAAGGAGGACGTGGGAAGCCTGGAGGCCGGGAGTGCCCAGTCCCGAGGGGTCCCTGGGCAGCAGCAGGACGTTGGGAGAGCAGCTGAGTGTTGCCCCATCCCCGAGGACGCTTCCGAGCGGCGGGACGTTCCTTCTCACGTGTCCTCCCACCGAGGGAAACGAGAAACGCTGTGCCCCGCGCCCTCGCTGCCTCCGGATACCTCGCAGGTACCATCAGGACTGGGACTGTCGGGCAGCAAGGGCATCGAGGTGATGGACTGGACGGCAGACGCGGAGAGGGGCCTGACGTTCATCGTGTACGAGCTGGCGGGGGACCCGAGCTACGATGTGATCCAGTCCTTCTTCCTCTCGCCCGGAGCCCTCTATGTGCTGGTGGTGAATCTGAGTGCCTACGTCCCTCAGCACTTCTACCCCTCCGTGGGCTATTTCTTGCACTGGCTGGGTTCCAAGGTGCCCCACGCCGTGGTGTGCATGGTGGGAACCCACGCTGACCTCTGTGCCGAGCGGGAGCTGGAAGAGAAGTGCCTGGACATCCATCACCAGATCGCCCAGCAGGAGAAGAGGGATGCCGAGGGCCTCCAGAGCCTGGTCCAGCAGGTGGACGAGGCTCTGGGACAGGACTTTGACCTGCGCTGCTCCAGCCCTCACACTGCCTTTTATGGGGTCTCGGACAAGAACTTGAGGCGAAAAAAAGCCCAGTTTCAGTATCTCCTCAACCACCGGCCCCAGATCCTCTCTCCAGTGCTGCCTTTCAGCTGCTGGGACCGCTGCCAGGTGCGTCGCCTGCGGGACAAGCTCCTCTCGGTGGCTGAGCACCGGGATATCTTCCCAAACCTGCACCGGGTGTTGCCCAAATCCTGGCAAGTGCTGGAGGAGCTGCACTTCCAGCCGCAGGCTCAGCAGCTGTGGCTGAGCTGGTGGGACTCTGCCCGGCTGGGCTTGCAGGCGGGCCTGACGGAGGACCGGCTCCAGAGCGCCCTGTCCTACCTGCACGAGAGCGGGAAGCTGCTCTACTTCGAGGAGCACCTCACGCTGCGGGAGTACGTGTTCCACAACCTGCCGCGGCTCATCGACATCCTCAACGTTTTCTGCCAGCGGGACGCCGCCGTGCTGCTCCAGAAGCTGCTCGGCGACACCCGCGTCGATGAGCTGCGGGCCACTCAGCTCCATCATTACGTGGAGGGCTTCTTGCTGCACGGCCTCCTCCCTGCCCACGTTATCCGCCTCCTCCTCAAGCCCCACGTCCAGAGCCGGGAGGACCTGCAGCTCATCCTGGAGCTGCTGGAGAAGATGGGGCTGTGTTACTGTGTCAACAAACCCAAATCCAAGCCTCTGAACGGGGCCGCCGCTTGGTACAAGTTCCCCTGCTACGTGAAGAACGAGGTGCCCCACGCGGAGGCGTGGATCAACGGAGCCAACCTGAGCGGGCAGTCGTTCGTGGTCGAGCAGCTGCAGATCGAGTACAGCTTCCCCTTCATCTTCCCGCCCGGCTTGTTCGCGCGCTACAGCGTCCAGATCAACAGCCACGTGGTGCAGCGCTCGGATGGCAAGTACCAGATCTACGCCTACCGGGGAAAGGTCCCGGTGGTGGTGAGCTACCGGCCTGCCAGGGGAGCTCTGCAGCCGGACACGCTGTCCATCGCCAGCCACGCGTCCCTACCAAATATCTGGACGGCTTGGCAAGCGATTACCCCCTTGGTGGAAGAACTGAATGTCCTGCTCCAGGAGTGGCCGGGCCTGTATTACACTGTGCACGTCCTCTGCTCAAAGTGCCTTAAAAGAGGGTCACCCAACCCACACACCTTTCCAGGTAAGGCTCGGCCTGGCTTGCCTGTTGTTTCTTCTGGGGCTTTGCACCGTCCTCAGGGGAGTTTTGTGGTGGTAGTGTGAGTTTGTTTTTTTTTCTGTTTTTTTTCCTCTTCTGCTCTAGCTCCCTTTATTGGTGATTTGAGTCGTAAGAGAAAATACTAGGGTAGCTCCAAGGAGACAGGCTTAAAATAACCCTATTCTGAGGCGAGGGGGGTGTTACATCCCCGTGTTACGTCCCCCTTTGCCCAGGCCTTTTCTCTCTGCTTTGTGGGTTCCGGCCCCAGGCATTGGCCATTGTTGAGAGGCCCTGTCCTGCCCTTATTTTGATTTCCTTGAATGGCTTGGCATTTTTCCTAGCTCCCATTACCCTGCAGCTTCCCCTTCTCTGGAGCTATTTGTAAACACGGGGATGCCTAAAAGCCCCTTGGTGTGCCCCCTCCCATCCAAAACATGCCCTGCAGTGCAGTGCAGCCTCTGAGCTCAGGAAGGCTCCTGCTGGTGCACAGCACTGCGCTGATCTTTATAGCCCCCTGTAAAGCCCTCTGTTGTAGAAGAGCCCCTGCCTCTAGCAGGAGGCATTCCTGCCTGCAGAGATGCTCCATCTTCTTTGTTTAGGTCTCTCCCCATTTCCCGGACTGTGCATTTGGGAGCTATTTTTCTTAAAACCCAATTATTTTCCTTCCTCTGCGCTCTTGTAATGAAAAAAGCATAATCTCTCTCCTCTGACACGTGACTCACCATGGTGCTGCTTAAAGCTGTCACCTGTGAGTCGTGATTCTATCAGCGCTGTTTTCCAGCAGCCTCTGCCTTGCTTCGTAGGGATGCTGGTACTGCCTGCGTCCTCCTGCCCCTCGGGGTTTGTGTGTGCCTCTGTGAAATAAATGCCCACGCTGTAAGCAGCGCTCCAGAAGCGTGCATTTTCTGGACACGCACACCCCGTGCTGGAGGCGTGTTGAAGCATCCCTTATTTACAGGTAGCCTGAAATTGTTGGGGAGAGCTGGAGTGTGAGCCGGGTTGAAGGAAGCAGCGATGCCGGGCTGGTTTGCAGGCACGGAGCTGCAATTTAATGGGAAACCTGCTTGTCTGCTTGGATGTTATTTAAACGTAGCCCAGCTACATCCTGGGCTGAGTGAAAAATGTGACTCCTCCGTTTGGGAGGGCACGGCCTGTGTGTCTGCATTTGATCCAAAATGCTCCTTGCTGCACGACTGCTCTGTGAATAACAGACTGCCTGGCAGCTCTGAGTGGGGCCGTGAGGCCGAGGAGCTCTTTCTCCCAGTCCTGTGGAACAGGAGGTGTGGAAAGCCATGCTGCTTTCCTGTGAGCGAGTCGCGGTCGGTGGCATTTGGGACAGCGCGCGGGAAGGAGATGATTCCAGCCTTACAGAAGCGTGCAGCGGTGGAGATGTCTGCTTGGCTCCAAGCTCTTCCAGCGGAAATCCCGGGCAGTTACAGCGCTGCTGATCCTTAAGTAAGGCTGTGGTCTTTTTAGGACCGCGCTGAGGAGCTGCTTTGCAGCCTGTTGACCTTAATAAGGGAAATATTTCTGGGGAGACGCTGCCAACTTTGTGCTCAAAAATGGAAGCGTAGTCTGGCTGCGTGGCTGGTTGTGCAATCCGCGTCGTCATTCATGAAACCGGTGGTGCGTTCCTTGGCCACCCGACATGTTCGCTGGAATCCCCTTCAAAGCAGGGACCTGGTTATTCAGGAGTTGTGGGTTAATCGTTACACAGAAATCCTTTAAGAACAATCTAGCGTGCGCAGTAATGGTTAAGAAGAATTGAGATTCTGGATTCAGTCAGGGTTTATTGCAAACAAACGATGAATAAAAATGGTATAAAAAGGACCTGACAGGGTCCTTTTAAGGAAGTTTTCTTGTTTGAAATGGTTCTGTAGTTGGGTGAATCAGTAACTGAATTGGCATCTCAGTTGGAATCTGTGTGCTTGGAGGCTGCAGTCATCTGCTCCACCAGTAAGTGCTGAATGTTTTTTTTTTTTTCCTTTTATGTTTGCACTATATATAAATAATAGTTTGTGGCCCTCTGTTGGGCTCTCTCCAACTGCCCAGACAGTTGCTGTGGAGCAGTACCTCCTTGCTGTGTGTGGCAGCCTTTTCTCACCCCTGTTTGAGTGGAGTCTTTTTTTTTTTTTTTTTTTTTTTTTTTTTTTTTTTTTTTTTTTTTTTTTTTTTTTTTTTTTTNTCGGATGCTCCTTTGTTTTTGGGCTGTTACACCCCTCTGAAGGGCGCCTTCAGCAGCGTGAGCACTGGCCATCAATTGTCTGGGTAGCAGGAAGAGCTGAGCAGGGCTCCGTGAGTCAGGAGGAGAAGAAAGCAGACCTGTAATGAGGGAAACAGGCTTACAAGCTACTGCTGGGGTAGTGTGTTGTTATAATAATGCTGTACATGCGTGGCCAGATCTTCTAATTTGTATCTCCTGCCCTGCAAGCCTGCAGGAAAAGGGTGGTGGTTCAAATGGACATCTCACTTGGCAAACTTTCCCCAAGCTATTTGTTCCTTAACAGCTCATCTGGTCCTACCTCATTCCACGTGGAGAGTCAGCTCTGGGCTTGGAGCTGCCATCAGTGACCCAGGGAAATGCTCGGTTTGGCTGAGTGCGTCCTTTTCAGTTTGGTTAGTGAAGGAATGCAGTTTTTGGCCTTTAGTGCATTACTTTTTTTTTTTTCCCTCTTTTTTTCTTTTTTTTTCAGTTGCTGGAATTTCACTTTGCAGGAAGTGACTTGTAAGGGGGATGCTCGGTACCAAATGACTCCTGCTATCTTTTTTTTTTTTCCCCCCATATCCTGCGTAGAGGAAGAACAGCCTCTGCATATCTCCTTGCTCATGGCTCGTGCACTTGCCATACAGATATGGGCGTTGTGAGAGCAACTGGTGCTGCAGGGGCAAGAAGGCAGGAAGCAGTCGGCTTTTGGCTGTCTGAGAACTTATCTGGGTCCGAGAAGGGAATGAAGCTGGGTTATGGGGCCTCGGGCTGCCTGTTTGCTTTGCTCTTCAGCCATCTCCAGGAGAGCAGGAGGGTTCTGGGGGCTGCAGTGAGCAAGGGCTGTGTCTCCCACAGTGGGCTGGCTGGCTGTGGCAGACCCCAGCAGCGGCAGCTGAGTTACCAGCAAAAATTTATCTTTGTGGTGTGTGAGAGGAAACCCAGACCTCTACCGGAACGGCCTGGGAGAGATCCTCCTCCTTCCCCTCATGCCCATCACTGTCAGAAGAGTTTTCAGACATCTCCTTCCTTTTGTAATTCCTCATCCTGTTCTCTGCGGAGCCCACAGGAGCCCTCCCCTAGCAGGGCTCTTCATTCGTAGCAGAACCCAGAGGAGCCGGAGCAGAAGGCACGCTGAGGAGACAGCGGAGCTGCTGGCACGCGTGGCATCTGCAGGATGGAAGGTACCTGGCAGATGGCAGATTCACCCAGCAGCTGCCCAAGGGCGCAGGGAATTGTAAATCCAGACACCCTGGGGTCGGACTGAGCAAAAGCTGTGCAGTGCCATCGCTCACAGGGGGTGGTTCCTGCACCCAAACTGGTTGCAAAGAGGGCGTTGCGTGGCCGCTTGCTGCCCGCCGCGTGCCGGTCTGCTCTCCAGCAGAGCTGCTGCACCAGGCTGCGTGTGCCCAGTCAGAGGGTGCGAGGTGGCAGGTCTGCAAAGCAGGGAGCCTGCAGCCAGCACCGGCCCCGCTTCACCCTGACAACCTGGATCTTCCTCCTGAACAGATTTGTTTTGTCCAAGTGAGATGTTGACTCTCTTGTCTCAGGTAACACTGTGCACAAAAAAACTCGTGGCCGAATGACTCAGGTTTATCAAAGTGGCTAAATTTAGGAAATCGATCAAAAGAGCTTCCCCTTCTTGTGATCTGCCGTAACATTTCCCGCTTGCTGTTCTTTTGTCTGTGGAACAGCTTCCGTCTATTGCAGCTGGGCACTAAGTGGAGGCTTAGAAAGAAGCAGCCCATTCCTTTGAAGTAGCGCGGGTGTGCTGCAGCGTCAGGGGTCTCACTCACGCCGGTGGTGAAGGAGAAGCCTCAGCAGATGGCTGCTGTGGTCAGCTTGGAGCATCCTAGGGAGAGAGGCTGAAATAAAGGGTCAGGAGTTGAGCCTGACGTAGGTCTCTTTTCAAGCAGTGCATTCGTCCTTCAAAGGCACAGTCAAAGGAAAGAGTTTTCCTGGAGAAAGCAGGCTTTGAGGGCCTTCCTCTGGATCTTGAAAAAACGTAGCTTTCTCTGTCTTCTTTTTGTAACAGAAAGCTACTACGAAGCATTTGAAGCTGCGTGTTATTTTTAACTTGTTCCTTTTGCTTCGTTAAAATAAATCATGCCTTTCAACTACAGCAAAATAGAGCCTAGCATGTCACGTTCATGCGCGCATGCGCGTTTTGGAGTGCCTGCAGTGAAGCTTAGCACAGCATTAAGAAAAGATTGCCAAACAACGTGAGACGATGCTCAGAAAATAAGAAAATGTTTGGGCTGAAGTGGGTGTGATGAGAGTGGGTGTGGTGATGCTCTGCCTCGGGGTAGCACCATGGGCTGGCTCTGAGCGCAGGGCTCGGACTTTGGGCACTGTGCCTTGCAGTGTTGCTCTGAAATAGCACCTCTGGCAGAAAGCTGTGTCACGAAGCCGCCACTTCTCTGCAAACCTTGCACGTGGCTCTGCCTCTGCAGCCACCCGGGCGGTGCAGGTGAGCGCTGGGCTGGGAGCTGCCCGCAGAGCTGCGGCACCCGGGCTGCGTGCCGCTTTATCCCCCGTTGCATAACGCAGCGCGATGCAGTTAATCCAGTTGTCGTTGCAAAAGGATTTAAAACTCATTTTTCTTCAGCAGTCATTTTTAATAAAGCTTTGCCTTGCTCAGAGGGCCGTTCTCCCAGCTTGCGTGTTTTAAGAAAAATGCAGGAGGCTGAGGGATGGAAGGGAACAATGGGAGCATGGAGAAGGGGCACGGGTGCCTCTGGCTGGTGGGGAAGTCCAAATAGACAGGGCACGTTTCCATTAGCACCGAGCTTGCAAAATCCTTAGATGCATAAATAGGAGCATCCGGTGTGTTGGTGTTTTATCTGCGTTTTCCCTTATTGAGCACAGGTTTGTGGCTGGGAGAGGGAAAGAAAGATTCTTTCTGATATTGTCTGGCTTGCGCTCCTCCCCTTTACGCTCTCTTGGAAGAAAATCCAAGAGGGGTTGCTCTTTGCTTTCCTTACAGCAGTACTTTGTGTGAGTTTGTGTGGGGTTGCTCTTACTTCTTCGGCTGCGCTGCTGTTTTGTAGAAGGTGCGCTAGGGCAACTCGTGGGTCCCAAGCAGCCCTGAAACTTGTCTCCCTGTCCTGGAGCCCCACTGCCAAGCATATAGCCCCTGGTGACAGAGGAGATCCTGGAGGAGGAAATGTTCTCTTGGGAAGCTGACGAGCTTCTTACAGTCCCCAGGGCTCCCCCCATTCAGTAGAAAACGAGGCTGCTGTGGGAGAAGTGATTTTAAAGCAGCCAAGAAGGATGCTGCAGTTTATTTTGGGGCACTGAGAACCCCAGAGCAGATGGCACCGAGCAGGTGATGAACTCTGCGGGAGTTAAGTGGCAGAGCTATTGTTTCTGAACTCACATGACTTCTCATTTTGGAAGGCGTTCCAATGGCAGAATAAAAAGGGCCAAGAACTGCTTTCAGCAGAGGTAGTAAACCCATCTATAATGTTAAGTCCATAAATAAGCAATTTCCCATGGGGAAATTTTGTGTTTGTAAGCGCAAGTTAGTTGTTGCCTTGATTTATAGCTGTTAATTGTCACCTCTTTGGATATTAGGGAACAAGAAGGTTCAGAAAAGAGTGGTTAGATGATTGAAAATGTTGGGGTTTCACTGAAAGAAAAAAAAAAAAAGAAAGAAAGAAGAAAAAAAGCGATTTAAAAGATTAGTTCTCATCCCTTCTGGAAAAGAGGACAAGCAGAAAAAGATTTTGTAAAGCTCTTAATAGTAAAAGGACAGAGAGGGCTTTGTTCTTGACCACTGAGCAGTGCAAATCTAGCAGCTCCTCACTTGGACTTCAAAGACAGCGATTTTGGTGATAAAAGAAGCACTTTAAATCAAGCAGCACATACTCAGCTGAAGCCATACCTGTGGTCAGTACACAGTGTGGTGTTAGTTATTAGCTAGGAGAAGCTGGGTGACTGTAGGAAAAGCAGCAAGAAGGCATTTTGCTCAAATTGACCACAAGTCTAGAGCAAGTTCTGTCATGTGTATGCACAGATCAGATTCCACAGCGAAGAGGCTTCAAGAGGAAGCTGTGTTAGGAGGCTAAAATGGGGATCCCCTGTTTCGTGTTTGAGGGATGAGTCTGAGTTGGTCCAATTAACAGGTGAAATACCAATTTAACTGAAGCCTGAGTGGGATTTAAGGTGAGTAGACTCTGCTCCTTGGACTGTTGATGATGCTGAAGGAATGTGGGCTCCCTGGTCTTCCTGCTGCTTGGTATGCAGGGAGAGTTTTAGAGTGACCAAAATAGCTTTGCAGAGGAATATTGTATGTGCATCTCACCTTAAATGATCTGGAAGGGAATACGTGCCATGCAGGCTTGAAAAAACAGCTCCCTCCAGTTTACTGAACGCACTGACGCCTTGGAATGGCCCTAAGGCAAGAAGAGGATGGAGCCAAGTTGCTTTATTTGGGAGAAGTTTATTTAATCTCAGGAAGAGCTGTTGGGCAGCACAGGTACGCACACGTCTTGCGTGTGTGTTTTGGTTCTACTTTTTCTTGTCTGCCAAAAGACGGGTAAACTTAAAAAAAAATAAAATAATAAAAGCTGTTATGGCAGCATGGAAAAGGCTTCTGCAAGGAAATCTGGAGGTGTTTCACTCCACAGCTGGACTCTGCTGAACGCTTTTCCCAGAAGAGGGGCTGCACCGCCAGCATCCTGCCCTCATCCATGGCACGTGCAGGCAACCCGCGGGCAAGGAGCGAGCCAGCGGAGTGGAAAACATGTCCCAAGTGTTCTCCCTGCATGCGGCTGTCTTCTGCCCAGGGAAGGTGTCTTGCTTGCCAGGTTCTCCTCCACACTTAGCAGCTGGTCGGACTGAGGCTTGCTCCTGCCTTACCAGTTGCTAGCAGTCCACAGGACAGGGTCTGGTAAGCCTCTCACCTCCCAGGTCCCTTCCAGGAGCTGGCTGTTCGTGTTGTCAGCTTTTACCATGTTGTGACCCAAACGCAGACAGCCAGAGCCATCAGGATGCTGACCAGTCCAGTAATTGGCTTTGAGAGCTTTTTTGGACTCCTTTTTTTCCCTCAGTGGGATGCTAATCGTCTGGATGAAGGAGGTCAGCATCTCCTCTGTGATGGGAGTGTAATAGCTTTGGGAGTACTCGTTTTGAAAGGTAGGCTGCTGGGAATTGTCCGTCTGGGCTGGCTGAAGCTGGTGTCTGGTGCTCGGGTGGCTGCTCTGGGTACAGCCTTGCTGCTGCTGGCCAAGAGCAGGCAGACTGGGGCTGGCTGCGGCTTTCTCTCCAGCTGGTCCCTGCCTTGGCAGGATGAGAAAGCGCACAGATACGGTTGAAGGGGTGGAATTAAAAATAACCAAAAGGTAGGTTCTGGGCTTGGTTACTCAGTGACAGGCCTCTTTCTATTTTGGGATGAGGATAATTCACACTGAGCTCGTTACACTGTGGCTCGCCCTTAAAATGCCTTGACAGTCGGTTTCGTTCCAGCTAATAAGGTCCTAAAATGTTAATGAAGCAAATCAATTTTTCATGACTTTGTATTGCAGTCATCTGAAAGAGCTGTGTTGCAGCCTGCTGAATCCGGGATGCTTTTTAGGGCAGATCTGAGACGGGCGGCAAAATACTCAGCAATTCGGAGAATTCTTCATTTTCTGTTTCAAATTTTCTCCAATGCCCACTCTCGTTTTCCTGAGCGTTTTGTGCTGTCCTGTTTGCTTGGCCCCTGTGGCCACTTCCTTCCTCCAGTGTCTGCTCTCCTGAGCAGGAGCAGTTGGCTTCCTGCCCCGCTGCGCTGGGGTGTGCAAGGACTGAGCACCCAACGGGACAGGGGAAGGAGCAGCCGGACAAGGGAGGCTGCTAATGCTGAAAGAGTGTTTGAGATAGATGGCGTTCGGCAGGACAGAGCAGAGAAGGGGCATCGCAGCCTCCTCTCCTCCTAGCCCATCTGTACCCGAGATGGCAGCGCAGCTTGGCGTTAGTGCTGTCTGCGCCCAGTGTGCCGTGAGCTGCAGGAGGAGGAAGAGAGTGTTCCTGTGTCGTGGAGCCACACCGATAGCTGCCTGCGCCGGCCCTGGCATTAGGCAGGTGTCTGCCAGCCTGTATTTTCCTGAGCTGCTTGTTTAGTACTGCCAGAAAGAGGAAGAGGGGCTCAAACCTTTATGACTTCTCCCGAGACCTATCTTGGCGGAGTTCTTTTGTTGATTTACTACTGCTGTCTCCGTTCTGGTTTATGAGTATGGAGGTGGGAAGTACTGGGTTGTCTGGCTTTGGAAATGCAGCTTTTTAACTGAATTCCAGTTCTGACTATAATTAACTTATGTGGGCCTGAGAAGAATGCTATTACATGGTGTTTTGAGACAAACTTACAGTTTTCTTTTTTAACTGTATTTAATGCCAGGATGATTTGTTCCTGAGCATGTGCTTTACCTGATCGGTGGCACATCCAGGGTTTGAGATTGGTTTTGATTTTGTTTGTTTGTTTTGAGCTCCTATGATCAGGACAGCAGAGGGAGGCTTATGAAACTTTCTGCTCATGACGTGGATTTTCTCCTGCTCTGCTCCCTGTTGTGATCTCTCTGCTTTCAGCCTCCTTGTTTTGGTTATGTTTGCAGCTCAAGGGAGAAGAGAATGCAGTCCTCGCTTGGTGATCTCTGTCCAACCCCCCTGCTCCAAGCAGGGCGGACTCCGCAGGTAGATAAGGTTGCTCAGGGCCCTGTAAATAAATAAAGGACAGTGCAGAGTTCTAGCTTTCTATTTTTGTGCACTGTACACAGTGCTTTGAGGCGCGTATTAAAAATTCATACCAACAGAGAGCAGTGCTTTTTAGTGTGCAGTCCTTGAGAGCAAGTTAATGCATACCGCGCAGCAGCGTTTGCAGGAAGCAGCTTATTCGCTTAATGCAAGCCCGGAGTGGCAAAGATGAGGTTTATTGGGCACAGAGTGGAAGCAGGCTTGTGATGAGACACCATCTCCTACCCCTTCCTGCTGCCAAGATGCCTTGCATGGTTCTCATCCTCAGTGAAGCCGACTGCAAAGTCCCAGCGCGTGTGTGCATTGCCAGGGCCTACAGCAGAGGGGGAAGTCTGTTGTCCCAGATCCTGACGGGCACCATGAAAATGAGAAATACAATCAGGCTGATACTGTGCAGATGTGTTCTCCTGACAGCTCCGGGGGAGAGGGGGTGGCGTGGCAGGCTGGAGCAGTCTTTCAGCCCTGTGCCATCCCTGGAGATTATTGACGTGTGAACAGGGAGCCTTGAGTCACCATGCATGTCCGTGACAGTGGGAACTCTGTAGAAAATGCAACGGAAGGCAAAAGGCCTGGGTGGGATTTTCCTCCTTGTATGCAAAACCCTTGTGTCTGTTAGACAGCCAAGCAGGCTTACAGCTGGGCTTGTCTGGCTGCCAGCGTGGAGTAACTGAACACTGCTGCAAGTAGTCACTTTTCTTACTGTCAGCTTCCCTCCGAACCCTCTGATTCGTCATGGGTGTCTGGCATTTCACGGGTATTTCCTACGGGCCAGCGAAGTGTGCTGTGCAGCATGCATGGTCTGGTTGCTGGCAAGGGCTCTGAGGGAGGCATCCCTCCCCAGATTAGAGTGACTCGAGAACAGGAGGAATAACGGACCCAGCTCTGGGCAAAAGCTGTACACCAAGAACGTGGGAAAGCGTACAGGCAATGGAAGCATCTTCCTTGTGTGGTGATGCACGAGCTCTGGTACAGGCTGTTATCCTTGCCTGCCTGCAGGCATTGGCCTGGCCCAGGGATCCGGCGCAAGTCTGTGTGTGTGCCATTGCATGGCAGCCTTTTGGGGGGGCAGGCAGAGCTGAAGTTTCCACTAAAATTTGTGACATGCTTCTGAAGGAACGTGCAATCAACGTACAGACTGGCTGGTCTGTGTGTAGGGGCAGAACAAGCGCCCGCAGGCACGGGCTGTTCCAGGTGCAATTAGACTTAAGGTAAACCAAGCAAACACCACCACGTGCCAAGGATTTAGCTTGTTCTTTTGTACCAGTGCAGTACTTTGATCTCCTCTTTTCCTACCTGCTGCAGCCCTGAACGCTTTCATTTCTAATCTCCTGCAGCTCAAATGATTTCTGGATAGAAATTGTCACCGGTGGGTCCTCAGGCTCGCTGCTGAAGTTTGTGAGCACAAAGTCAAGCGCTCTGAGGTTCACAGCGGCCTCAGCTGCGATCTACGGGGGAAAGTAAGGCCATAAAGAGAAGGACAGTTGATGGAAGAGCTGTGGGGAGGGAGGTTGCCTGCAAATCAGGCATCTGTGTTACCCTGCAGCCATCTCTTCTGCTTGAGAAATCTCCCTTTAAGGATTCCTGAAGTGGGGAGATGCAAATGGGAATGAAGGCTTAGGCAGACAGACCAGCGTTACTTCACTCCTCTGGTTTAAGATCTAATGGATATGGAGCCCTGACTTTCAAGCATGATGTCATCTTCAGAGCTGGAGTTCTCAGAACTGTTAGCAATGTTGTGCCTGGGAAGGGAACCTGGGCTTGGAAACCTGGGAGTCACCGGGAGCCCTGAGGTGTGGGTGCTCGGTGAGACGCGTCACTGCCGTCAGCATGCGACAGCTCATGTAATTGAGGATGCTGCCTTGTAGGTTTAACTTTGAATTGCAAATACTGTCACGATTCTTCTGTTCAGGGAGACGTGTCTGGGTGCCTTAAAAGCTGCTCTGACGCTTCAGGTTTGAGTGTAGGTGTGAGAGGAGGGTAGGCAGTCAAACCAAATGTGAATCCAGGTTCCAGACTGGGGGCTGAACCAGATCTGTGGGTCCCAAAGGTGGGTTCTTTCTTGAGAGGAACCGTGTGTGTGTTTGTCCCCTGCCAGACTCTTCTCACTGCTTTGACAATAGCAAGCACTGTCTTCTGAACCCTTTGGGAAAAGCAAGGCTTTTCAGATCTGCTCCTTCATGGAAGAAAACCAGTATGGAGAGGAGAGAAGGAGAGGCATTTGGGAAGCTTCAGGAGTGGCAGGGCCGACTGCTGGTGTGCTACCCAGCACAAGCTGGGCAGTCACTCTTGGAAGCCTGATTTTTCTTCAGTTTTTCTTGGGGCACCTGACAATCCCGGCTAGACACTGGGAGCCATTTTTCTGCCATTCTTTGTTAAGCAGCAGAAGGCTTTGTTGCAAGTGCATTTTACCACAGGGGAGTCCAAGGACCTGCATCTTGCCCTGGACTGCGCACTGACTGCAAGGGTGCCAGCTTGGCACTGGGACAGCAGAGCTGACGCAGCTCATTTGGCAGAGGAATAACGTGTGCTGTGAGGAACCCCTGCTGCTCCTGACTCGCAGGGCTGGTATCACCTCCGTGAGGGAGCAGCTGACGGCTGGGAGCTGAGGTCTGCGTGCTCAGCAGGGTACAGGGTGGCCCAGAGCCCTGGCAGAAAGCGATAGCAGTCCCACAGCAGCTGTGGCAAGCATGTCCATGGAGAGGGGAATCCTCTTGCCTATTTTTATGTGCTTCTAAATATCATTCTGGCAGCTGGAAGAGGCATGCTGTGGCTGCTTTAGCTGTGGTGGGACAGCAGGATCTCTCCAGCTCCTGGGTAGCTCCGAGAGCAGCAGCGCAGAATTTGCAGTACTGGAGCCAAGAGCTAGACAGGCACTGCTTTGCTTGGGAATCGAACAGCAGATACGTAAGGGTTTAAAAAAGGTCAAGCACGCTGGTTTGAGGTCCCCCTTAGACTTCCTTTGGGGAAAAATACTGAAGTGGTGCAAAAATAATGTCCGCCAGTGGTTCCAAGCCATCTGTTTTCTGGCTTGTATCAAAGAAGGTGGTCCTGGCAGGGTCCTTATAGCAACCTGCTTGAACTGAAGGACAGATGCTTTTTTGTGGGTGTGGATGGCTCTATTATGTAGAGACGAATAATAAGACTTGTATCTGTAGCTTGATCTGTCTACTAATTATCCTGCTGATGCTACAGGTCAGCTTCTTCCCTTGCGTGCAGCATGGAGGTAGGCTTTCGGATCCCGTCTGCCCCCAAAGCCTAATTAAAACACCTACTCCTAAAAACCTCCGTCTCATTAGGCTCCATCTAGCTGCCATGAATCCCTGAGGAGCTCTCAGGTCTGCGCAGTGATTCAAAGCAGACGCAGGAAAGATGGCAGATGTTACTTTTCTGTGGAGCAGCGTGTCTCCAGGCTGTGATCACCAGGACGTTCACCATGGTTACGTGGATGAGACCTGCTGGAGTTGCAGGCGCGGGGAGCCCACGTGCGGCTCTCGCTTGCATTGATTGTGGATGTTTGCCTGGGGGGAAGGGCACGCTAAAAGGATGTCTGGAAAATACTTGCCTTGTTCTCATTCTCCTCCTCTATTTGCAGGAGAACTGCTGAGTCAGCCAAGACCGGAGGGACTGACGGAGATCATCTGTCCCAAGAACGGCAGCGAGAGAGTTAATGTTGCCTTGGTTTACCCCCCCACTCCTACTGTGATCAGCCCTTGTTCCAAGTGAGCCCTGAAAGCAGCCCCCACTTCTCACAGTACACACCAGAAAGCCTGTGTAAAACACGTCCTCGCTAAGCGTTTTTTGGAAGGTAGCAGGTCTGCAGCTCTGGGACAGTTCTATTTGTTTGTGGATGTAGGCAGCCTGCTCAGAGGAGGAGAGTTAAAGTAAGTGGGTCGAGGTGTTCCCTGAGCTGTGTCATGGCAGACCTAAGACATGACAGATCAAGACATAATACTGTCATGCACGAGTTTAGGTAGGAAAGAATCTCTGGAGGTGTCTGTCCAGCCCTGCTCTAAGCAGAGCCACCCTCACAGCTGGGTCAGGTTGCTCAGGACCTTGTATAGACGAAGCCTGATGATGGCCAAGGATGGAGGTGCCACCACTGAGTCACAGCGTTCTCCTTGGGCAGAATTTTTTGCCTTCTGTCACATCGGAGTTTTCCTTTCTTCAGCCTGGCCTTCACCACCACAAAGGCACACCGCTAGCTTGTGTTTGACGTGTTCTCCACCAGATCCCAAGCCAGGTGGCCCCAAGCGTGTGGTGGTGCGTGGGGCTGCCCTGCTCCAGGTGCCGGTCTGTGCACCTGCCCTTCTTGTCCCTTGTGGTGCAAGGGAATTTGGCAGGTAGCTTTGAGGAGCAAGCTGGCTGTCCTGCAGGTGGCTGCCACTGTGCTGCATGTGGATGCTAGCTGCTTTCACTTTAGCATCTGAAGGTAGCTTTGGTTGCAGTTCTCTCTGCTCAGTACCCCAAAATAAGCTTGAGAGCAGCTGGAGTGATAGATGACTGTTAGCGCTCTATTAAGGCAACCCTGAAATGCCCACCTGGGGCAGGAAAGAAGGTAACCGCCCTGATGCTGAGCCACAGGCCACTATTGCTCGTGCTGCTGGTCCTTCTGTGTGTGTGCTTGGTGCAGCATGTTTCTAACCCCAGGCTGCAGTGTTTGTTACACCGTGCTGTCACGTTTGTGCCTGTGTGCTTGTCCCCCCCCGTCCTCCATCCTGACCTCCACAGTGTCTAACAGCCGTGTCCCAGTTTCACAGTCTCTCTGCTGGCAGGAACTTGTGTTCTCAAACAGGCCTGTCTTACTTGTAAAGATCTCGCCCTCCGTATTTAACAGCCCAGAGAAAATTGTGTGTTACTCATCACAAGCGTTATGAACCCTGCTGCTCTTGCTTCAACACTGTTTCTCTCTCCTTTCCTTCTCTAGATAATTCATCAGTACTGGTGCCAAAGGTTTTCCACCGGGAAAAATGTGGCTGATGCTCTGCAGTGCTCCCATCTCTCCGGTTGTGGAGTTGCATGCTGACGGGGGTCGGTGGGACTTTGGGACTCTGAGATGCTGCGGGGCGGGGGCAGCTCCCAGGTGGAGGCCTCGTGGCTGGAGTGGACGCGATCACCTGGAAGCTGGGGATGACGACGAGACATGAAGCAAAGCGACTGCTGCACATGGCAGGGCCGCCGGCCAGAGGGAAAGCACGGGGGATAGGATTCTGTGGACCCATGGATTGCGTGTTGAAACCCATTTGGATCTCATGATGAATGTAAAAATGTTCTTGGTACCATTTAATTCAGACCTGCTTGGAGGAAAGTCTCTTGAAATGAGCTCTAGCGTGATTCCCTGGATTTGTTCCTGGACACGTGAGTTCTGTGGCAGGTGGCCAAGGTTTTATGGGAAAGGGGGTTGGCTCCGTACAACCTTTAAAATTGCTCTGGTGCAAACCAGTGGGCTGTGTCCCACACAACAGGCTCACGTGGTGGCATGTGGAGCAGCAGGAGAACCAGGCTGGGAAGTGTTTCCTGCCTTGTGCTTTCACATGTGCTCTGCCACAAAGTGGTACGGATGTGCTGGAAGAGCAGGCAGGTTGGGACCTGCAGTGACGCTCCCCTGGCTTCTAGTCCTTAAAATATCAGCCTGGTGCACAAGGCTGCAAAGATCCCCTTTGGCAGGAGCTTACCATTGGGAAATGCGGAGCAGAATCCATTCCAGTGGGGAATTGCGGGGCCCAGGTGTAAAGAAGAAAGCCATTGATCCTAACTTCAGCATGGAAAGCTGCCAAGTAAAAGCTTGCAGGTCAGTCAGCTTGGTATCTTTTCAGTATATCGTTCCAGGCGGGGAGAGAGCCTGGGCTCAGCCTTCATGTGTCGACCTGCCACCTCCAGCAATGGGTGTTTGAAGCTTTCTTGTGGCAGTGAGAAGCGTTAGTAGATTGTGCCATAGCTAAACCCACTAGGAATTGCCTGTGGTGGCTGAGGGAGGTGAGATCTCTGCAAATGGAGCTCAGAACAGTGCTAGGAAACTTCTGCATCGCAGGGTTTGCTGCCTGTGAAACATGAGGAGTCCAGTGCAGTTAGAAACTGTGTTAGAGCATTCTCTAACATGGGAGGAGACTCCCATGCAGGGAGGGCTTCTCTTGCTTTCTTTGCTGCTATTCACCTCTCTTTCCATCCTCTGTAGGAAGAAAACAGGGACTTGTTGCTGTGCCGTTGCGTGGAATCCACGTTGCAAAGACATCACCAACTGGAATCCTTCTCCAGACGGAGGCCTGCTGACCACTGCGCCCAGCTGGCATGGGGCACGGGAGTGCTGAAGGAGCAAGAGGACAGAGCAGACGCCTTGCAGCCCGCTCCATGGGACTGCAGCCCTGCTGCCACCTCAGCAGGAGCACAGCGTTGCCTGACCTTCGCGGGCACCCAGCAAGCCGCGTGCACTGAAGCCACGATGCCGGGAGTGTGGCAGCATGGAGATCTGTCGGGTCTGTTGAACAGGAGATTGGAATCGCTCATCCGCCCACCGTGTAGTAACTGGTGTAACTGTGTTTTCATCTGTATTTTTTTAATATGCAAAAGCCATTTAATTTTCTATGCAGCTCAGAAACGTCTCCCTTTTGCAACTGCCAAGTGAGAGATCTGTGCAGGAGAACCACGCCAAGTGGCTGCTGGCCCTTTTGGTTTTGCTGCTGCTCTCTTTTAAGGATGTGTCCTGAAATCCTCTGCACACAGCGTCCCTTTGCTGAGCTCCTGTCTCTTAGACCCCACGTAACGTCACTGAGCCCCAGTGCCGTGCATGCTTGAAGGATCTGTCGTTTTTCATGAGTCAAACTTCAAGGAAATAGGGCTTAAAGACACTGCCCTAAGAGCAGAGATACCAGTTCAGAGCATGCATTCCTACTCTGCTTTTGCCCCTGCTCTGAGAGTTATTAACTGTTAGAAATGGCCAAGGCCTCTGCAGAGCACCCTGCAGCCCTTACTGAACGTGTACTATGTAGAGGGCAGAAAGGACTGGGGCATCAGCTGTTTCCCTGCAGAGCTGGTGGTGACTGTAACCCCTCTGGAAGAGGAGGGGAGTCTCCTGGTACTCGGCGCTCGCTTCTCTCAAGAGGACCGTGCAGTGGTTTTGCTCATCGGTTTGCAGACCTCTTGCTTGCTGACGAGCTGATTTCACGCTGAAACTGGTGCACACAGGTTGGGAAGCAGAGCTGTAGGACTTTCAGCACCTGGAGCCTGTCCCCTCGCGTTACCCTTTGAAGCAAAACGTGGGATTCAAACCTGCATCCGTCCAAGTGAAACTCCCACGATAGCAGCTTCACCTTCTGCTGGGTCTGTGTAACACGGAAGAAGTTGCATGTTCCAAAGCAGCACACAAATACATTGAGGTAGAGCCCAAAGAGTGGTGCTGCATATCCAGCTCATCTTAGGGCTTGCAGGAGTACCTGGAGGCCTCTGACAACTGCAGAGGATCCTGGGGGTGGGTCACCTCTGCTTTAACTATGCTAAAGGCAAAAAGGTCATAGAAATAAGATGGGTTCCAGGCTGCCACAAGGCCAGGATGGGTTTGACTAATCTCCTTTCTGCATTCTGTCTCTGCTCTGAGTTTGGGGGATTGAGCTTTAAAGCAAAACAGAGACCAGATCGAGATTTAACCTGCCTTGCGGTCTCCAAAATCAAATGGAAGAGACTGGGGGCGTGGGAGCACAGGTCATGTCCTTCGCAGCATCCTCAGGTGCGCTCGGCTGTGCCGTAGCACTGCAGCTTACATGGAGTCCCTGTCCAGTTCCTGTTTCCTTTGTTCCTCTGACCTGGTTAAAGTTTGTCAGAGCAGTGGGGGTCCCTCGCTGTGAAGGGGCAGACGTGGCTTTGTTAAAGGGAACTGCAGGTGGTAGTTAGGAGCTTGCTACGGGAGGTGGAAACCCTCTAGCTTGCTCCTGCAGATGCTGGAGCTCAGCTGCCCCCATCCCCTTTAGTTGGGAACTTGGGCTGGCATCCTTAGAAGGGTGGTGTGGGGAGAGGGAGATGCTGCACCGCAGTAAGCACAAGAAGAGGCGAGGCCTCAGCGTAGCACTCACCACGCGCTTCATGAACTGTAGCTGCAGGAATTCACACGGTCTGTGTGCCTGGGCAGGACTCTGCGCGCACACGCACACACACATGCACGCCCAGACGTACACGCACCACACCCACACTTGCCTACGCATCCTCGCCAAAAGGACTGAAAATAAAAGTGATCTAAATCTCAAGGAGAGGCTTAGCTGGTTGATTCGTTTTTCCTGTTCCAGTGCTTCCTTGGGCCCTGCCTCTGGAAGGGTCTGGGGCTAATTACAGCTTTGCTTTTTCTGAACGCAGAGGGGAGCTACTCATCGGAGTGTTGGAGTGTTTTTTTTCAGGGAGTAAGGAGCTGTCAGCTGGCTGCTGTTCTCGTTTATTGTCTCAGTGAGGGGGAAGCAGCCATTGTTGGCACCTCCTGTCCAGAAGCGTTTGCAGTCCCTTTTGTGGCTGTGCCAGCAGCACTGTCCCTAACTGCAGGAAGGCTCGGGGGCTGCGGAAGATGAGGCAGCTTCTGGAATAAGCCGTGAGAAGCACAAGGAGCCCTAGGGCACGGTGGACCCGGCAGCATCTCGAGGAGAGCCAGCACACCTGCGTCCAGCCCCAACGGAGGGGCTTTGTGTTTCCTGCTCCTCTCCTGCAAACGCAGCCGGGTGAACCACAGGGCCAGCAGGAAGGTGTGTGTCCAGTAATCATGCTCCAGGACTTGGAGCATGGGTGTCACTGCCAGGCCCTCAGCAGCCACTGCTGTGCTCTCCTGCAGGCTTCTGGCAGTAGGTTTGATGCTGCACATGGTGTTCAGGAGCAATTTTTGGCTTCCTGGGTGAGTGTGCCTGGGCCTGCCTGGGGTGGGGCCTGGCTGAAGCTCCCAGGAAATGATGCTGCTACCTGTGCTAGTCCTTAATGCAGAGAAACCTCCTGGGTGGGATTTCTGCCTGGGTGGCTTTCCTTAGAGCTGGACACGTGGATATGACCACAGTAATGCCAGGACCCAGCTTTAAAACCTTACAGCCTGTGATTGTTGTCTTGAAATGCACGAGGCTTGGGAGCATCAAGCCCTGATCGCACAGGAAAGCCTAGCAAGCACGTTTTAAAGGAGGCTTCTGATTTTCCCCGTCCCTGCACCAGGCTGCAGGGCTAGGCATTGCATCGGGGCCACTGGGTTTCTTCACCACATCCTTTTACCTGAATGGAGCAGCCAGAGCTCTTAGGAGCCTTGTTGGCAAAGGGCTGGTGAAATCATCAAGAGATTTGGAGGTGAGCTGCCAGTCTGACCTGTCCCAGCGGACCTGTGAGTATGGAGCCCCTTGTCTGGGTTAATGCCTGTCAGCCATCGCCCACTCCAGCAAGGCGCTCAGTCAGCGACATGCCCTTGTGACTAACGCGGATGGTGCTGGGCAAAGTATCACCAGCGGGTCAGGAGAGGTGATCCTGCCCCTCCGCTCAGCGCGGGCGAGGCTGCGCCTGGAGTCCCGGGTGCCCCGGTACAACAGAGACCTGGGCACGCTGGAGCGAGGCTGACACGGGGCCACCAGGACGCTCAAGGGCCTGGAGCAGCTCTCCCGCGAGGAGAGGCTGAGAGAGCTGCGGCTGCTCGGCCTGCAGGAGGCCCAGGGGGATCCCGCCCACGTCCACGAAAGCCTGAAGGGAAGGCGCGGAGGGGACGCAGCCAGGCTCCAGCGCCGGGACGAGGCGACTCCCCGAGGCGGAGGGGCTGGGGGCCGGGCCTGGCTGCCCCGCACAGCACCGCGGGCCAGACGGGAGGAGGTGCTAG
>VXAV01003321.1:230670-267281 GCA_013399715.1 Alectura lathami
TAAGGCAAAACTGGTATAAGTCTTGTTAAATTACTGGGCTTAGTGTATGTCTGGAATTCTCCAGGGGAATCCCCTAGGTGATATTCCTGAAGGAAAATGGATGCAGTGAGATTGTGTAGGCAGCTGCAAGAGATGGAGAAACAGCTTTCCTTCAGCTTGAAGCTTAGAAACTGGTTGGGGTGGTTCCCTTTGAGAAGGCAGGCTGGAAGTGTGTGGGGTTATAAATTCATCTCCTTTCCATAAAGGTTTGAGTCTCCTAAAACTGAGCACAGGCTTGTTTCAGTAACTGTAGTTAAGGAGAGAAATGCATCCATACCTGAGTGAGCAGGGAAATCTAGGGTGTCGTTTGTTTAGAGCTGATGGGGCAGCTGGCATGCTATTTTTTTTTTCTTCAGATCCAGAATGGTTGAAGCAATCTCAGTGAAAATGTTGCTCATGTTGTTCTTTGTTTTCCAAATCATAAACAATTTCACTTTAAAATCAACCTTCACGTCTGCAGACATCTTTTCCTAATCTCAGCTGTTTTCCTTCTACTGATGCCATCTTTTTGTGCCTCAGCTGTGCAGTGGGTAGAACAGAGAGCACACAGGTTACTCTTCATTAATGTTTACCTCTTTGACATTTTCAGATCTTGGGATATGAGTAAATTTTTGAGCATCCAGTGCCGTGTCAGCCGTATCAAACACCCCTCGTTTGCCAAAAAGTGGATCAACATTCGCAAGTCATACGGGAACTTCTATAAGGTTTGTGCACGTTACTGTTCCTCTTGCAGGAAAATTAAGTTTTGTACGTGTCCTGTTGTACCTGTGATTGTTGCTTGTGTGATACAGAATTACAATCTAGTTGCCTGGAGCCTGATTTTCAAATGTTCTTCATACCCAGATCTCACTTTACTAACTGAAAACTGTACCACCTGCTGCATTTTGATTTTAACCTTGTTTTTAAAAATCAGGACAACTGTTTGCTGTTCCGTGAAGGTTTGTCTGAAAGTATCATGCTGGTACTCTTACATCAAGTATCTTACACTAGTCCAGCTGAAAAGGATCTGTATTGATTCTGCAATTGCTATTTCCTGTTTTCATGTAATACAAAACCAACTCTCATCGATCCCCTTGGATATCTCCAGACAGTGATTTGAGGCAGGAGAAGATCAGCACGTATCTACAGTTGACTCAAATTACTGAGAGAAAAGCAATGCCTGGCTCAGTGCTGAGCCTTCGTGCTGCTTTCCTGCACTGTCAGGTTGCCATAAAATGGGCCGTGGGAGGTTCTAGTGGGTCACTGGTCAGCGCAGCTGAACCGTGTGTCTGAATGCGATCTGGAGCTGCCTGACAGTCTCCTCTTGAAGGGGTTGTCATGCTGAATGCAGAACCTGGAGGCTGACACTTGATAAGAGCTTTACTTTGTGCTTGGCAAATATTATGTGGTTACTCAGTTCATTCCTCTATTATTATACAACTTGTGCACGACCTTTTCTGTTGAGAGCGTGCTAAAACACAGAACTGTCTTGTTAGCCCCGTGGGTTTAAGCCAGCCATACCTTGTTTTTCTTTCTCTGTGCAGCAGTGATGCTTCATCAAAGACAATGAAGATTGTAACTGGGAATGAACCAGTTGCTTTTATTCTTTGGCGCTTTTTTTTGAATGCCAACATTTGCAGCGTTTCTAGTTGTTCAGCCTTGTGTTTAGCTACTCCGTGCTGCAGTTGAATCTGTTGTTAAGTGATGCTCGTAGGTAAAATGAATGGCGGAGACCACGTTGTAGCTTTCCTGTGGAGCACCCCAGGACTTGCAGGAGCATCTCCCCTGTCTGGTTTGTGGGTGTAATTAGTGGAGCTGGGCACTGCTGGGTTTTGTTAGCTGTGTTGTCACTGTTCTGCCTCACTGTTAAACCTAGCAGCAGTACAGTGCAACATCTGGGAACAATTAATAGAATTAGAGTCTCTTCCTGAGCTGGAAGGGACCCACGAGGATCATGAAGCCCTCTCTCCCACCCCAACCACCACCACCAAGAGCAAACTGAAGTTTTGGTACCCTTTGGTTTTCCTTTGACCTTTCTGGAGGACAAATGCATGTTTCTCAGTTAAGAGAGGAAGAGAGGAGCTGGGGCTTTTCCCAGTGCAGCACTTCTTGGCATGGTAGGCCAGGTAAGCCTCCTTGTCTGCCCCCTGTGTAGACGTGGGCAGCTGTAGGCGTTGCCTCTCTGTTCCTGTGGTGTTTGGAGGCGTTCAGAAACTTGATGTCCGTAAGAATCAGGATCCTCATGCTTTTTAATCCTTAACAGAATGTGACTCTATTCGCTTCCTCGACCAGGTTCCCAGGAACCAGACCAAGCTGACGATCATGCTTGAACAGCTGGGGATGAGCTACGATGGGAGGCCTCACAGTGGCCTTGACGACTCCAAAAACATTGCCAGGATCGCGATAAGGATGCTGCAGGACGGCTGCGAACTGCGGGTGAACGAGAAAATGCACGGGGGACAGCTTATGGCAGTGTCCTCCTCCACCCCCTTAGAGGGAGCCCCAGCTCCGCAGATGCCCCGCTGCAGGAACTAGCACCTCAGGGCTTCTGCTGCAGGAACTGCTCTCAGATGCCCACTGCAGACTGTCAGGTGGCCACCCCTGCAAAGCTGTCTGCAGTGCAGAGTCTGAAGGCACCTTAACTGATGGTCTCTTTGTTTTGCAGCTTTTTCTTCAATACTGATAATTTACTTGTTGTTGTTTGCACCTTTTCTAGCAGTGAGGTTGATGTGCGGGATCCAGACATAGGTGTTTGAAGCACATGCAAGGACTGGGCACGGCTGTTCCACAGCATCGTGTGGGTGGTGGTGATTTGCTGTGCTGTAACAACATCTCACCGATTGTTCATTGCATACCAGCAGGACACTGCCAGGAGAACTGAAGTGCAGTTGTCTGCGCTTCCCTTCTGTTTTATTTTTAAAAGTCTAAGAGAAACAGGAGCGTGCTTATTAATTCTAAACTGGTAGGGAAGTATTGCAATTTTATTTCTATTTTTTTTTTAATTTAAGGAGTATGTTTATCTGCATCCACATCAAATTAAAAGAGCTTTGTATTGGGTAAGCATTTCATTCATGCAGTATGGCAGTGAATTTTTAACCAAGAGGAAATGCTTTGGGACTTCACTGCAATGATCATGTCTCCTGTGCCCGCTACACTCAAGCTAAATCCATTGAAGGGCAGCCTTCTTAGCCATTTGCTAGCTATTTTTACTTAAAAGTGGATTCAAAAGTTCAAAACAAGTTCAGAATTCTATGTTACATGGTTGTTATGAATTAGCAGCTTCTTGTTTTGTTTGAAATACTTGTTCGTCCGCTTTTGGTACCTTCTCCTACCACTGCTGCCATGAGCTCTGCCTTTATCTGAAAATTTGGTGTTGGAAGATGAACATAGTTTTATTAGTGAAGGCCACATCTAATTACTAACAAGTTCCTCAGCTTTCCTCCCAGGCCCCAGACAGCATGATGCTCAAACCCAGCCACAGTGTTCTTTACGTTGTGTTGGCTGGCTGTCAGAAAGTGTGTTAAGGTGATCAGCTCTGCTTTGGAAGCAGGATGTTGTATTTTGATTGCTTGTGGTCAAAAAAAAAGAGTTAGTTTAGTTTGCCAGTATTGTCGTTTATTCACTCCTTCTGCCACATAACGTTCAGGAAACAAAACCAATAAACAATTCAGAATAAAGCCTCGTTTGTTCGGGACATTCAGTGCTTGGCTATCCAGACTTCTCTCGGTTCAGTGGTAACCTGAAGTCTTTGTTTTAAATTCATGTCAGAGGGAGATATAGTAGTCAGTTCTCTGCTCCTTCCGTAGGAAGAAAGCAGTTTCCAGTCACAGGTACAGGCACTATCGTGGATGCTGGGGGACAGCTACTTTAGAACAATGGGGTTTGTTTGTTTTCCCTGAAAGTAAATGTTTGTTTTACTTGTAGAATTTTGTTGAGCTTTGTATTTTTCCTTTTTTTTCCTGTAGAAACACTCGATGTATTTTCAGAAAGGTAAAATCGAAGTCTGATACGCTTACGCTGACAACACCGCGTACTTGCCATCCCATACTTAGTACAAATTGTTACTTGTGAGTTTGCTTTTCACTGTGGAGCAATGATGTTCTCTCTTCTGGAAACACATGAAGAACCACGGTAACTTCTTTTTGTCTCTGAATTACCATGGTGAAGGTTTGTATGATAAAACCAAGTCCAGCTCAGCAATTGTGCCTTCAGGATGCAGGTGGTGTCAGGCTTTGTCACTGGTCTTACTGCCAGGTCTGTAACTAGGCTCACAGTCCAGTGAAAAGCTCGTTTGTGCAGTTATGCTATAGGGTTAATAAGAGAGAACTGCTGTGATTTTGCGTCATTTAAGTACAGTTGTTTATTTTTATTAAATAACTTCAAAAAAGATATTTTGAGATAAGGGTTAAATATCGATTGTTTTGTGTTTACTGCTGGAGTAGAATTTTTACCAGGAAGTTGCAGAAAGGAGTAGAATCGTTCCAGACTCTTTTTTTAACCTAATTTGAATACATCAGACTGCAAACTGTGATTATTTTCACAGAATCGTAGAATGCTTGGTTCTGTGACTTTTCAGGTGAAGTTTATCAGCGTTTGTTTATTTACTTGAAATGTAAGCGGTGTTACTACAATAAGCTGGTATCTTCTAAAAAGCAGGGTACTGAATTCACTCTGTAAAGCATGTATTCCATGGTGTTGGGGTCTGACTCTCAGCAACTCTTCAGCAACTTCAGTACAACTTACTGAAGGATAAATTTTCCTGGGTGCTTCCATACCAAAGGTGAAGGACACTGCCGTCAGGGGTTTGAATTTGGGGTGGTCCTGTGTGCAGCCAGGAATTGGACTTGATGATCCCTGTGGATCCCTTCCAACTTGGGGTATTTTATGTTTTGAGTAAATATTAACAGCAATAAAAAAGAAAATGGTATGGTGATTTGAGCAGTGATGCTTCTGTTGCGGACAAACGATTTGTCAGGTTTTCAGCTTTTGTTTGTTGGTCCAGAGGAGAACCTTGCTGGGGGCTTCTCTGTTGGGGTGAGTACTTGTGTCTGTTAGAGGGGTCATCTTGTGCTGGGCAAATTCATTGGCAGCTGTGTAAGTCTGCTTCTTAAGCGGGGGAAAAAAAATGCAGACATTATCCTGATAAGAGTGAGGACTTGTTTTGTTTTTGTTGTTGTTTGTTTGTTTGTTTTTTCATTTCACATTTTAGTTAGTTGCTCAAGAGCAACTCCACTACTGCAGAGCAGCAGACTCCTTTAAACACAGGAGCCAGAGACATTTCAACACACCAGGTGGATTTCTTAATGTGCATTTATATGAATGTGAGAGCGGTTGAGGACGGCAGGGTTGTGTTAGAGGGGGTAGAAGGTTTCTCAGAAAGGTCGAAGGGTAATAACCTCTCTGTCTCATCAGCACTGTCTGGGTAATCGCTGCTAGCCGCACGGGGAGGAAGAGGTCGCGTGGTTTGTAACCTGCCCTGAACCTCCCAGCAAAGCGTGGCTGCAGGGACAAGTCGCAGCCAGTCTCTTGTCCACAGCAACTGATGCTTGTCTCACAGGTGGAAAGAAGCACCAGAGGCAGCCTTCATTTTGCTGGCAACAAGCATAGCAGTGAGGAGGGGGCTGTTTCCAGCTCTGCAAGCAGGTAGATGCTCCAGCTCGGGTTGAGCTGTTGTTAGAATGAGCTTTGTCGCACAGGGATGGCTGTGTGTAGTGTGCTCATTGCTACAGCTGAGGGGTTTTTATGCAATATTTTCATCGTATGACATGCGTGATGCCAGCTGCCTAATGAGAGCCTTCTGCGCTATGCAGCTGTGCTCAGAGGTGGGAACAAGACAACAAAAGGAGTTTTGCTTCACTGGGCTCTCCTTTCATGTCAGGCTTTCACAAATGCCCTAACCCCACTCAGCCTGAAGCAAAATGTGGTTGTGACTGCACGTATTGTTTGTAAATCTTGCCACAATGTTTGCAGATGCACAGTGTGTTTTGCAGACCATCCTAATTTCTTGCTCATCATTTTTGTTGCCAATTGAAGTGAACGGTGGTCATGCTCTTGCAATGGTAGGCGATTCTGGCCTGCTTCATGTTCCGTGTTTTAACTGTGTTGACTTTCAGAGAGCACGCAGCCAGATGGACCTGTGTGAGCCAGAGATGTCCCAATAAGCAGGAATTGCTTCATCGTGCTTGTGTCTGGCTTTGAGACAGCCGTGTGGCATGACACGCCTTTATGGGCAGCACACATCCAGCAAAACACCGTGCCTGGACAGTGCATGTTTTCGCTCGTGACTGCACTCAGTGCAATTTGGAGGTCTTCCTGCTGTGGAATGTCGCTTTTTGATTTCATAATATCCAGAGTTTAAATTGAGAAGTGGTTGAACTCTGCGTGCTCTGGTCGGGATGGAGACGCTTATGTGTAGTTTACTTTGTGCAGTCAGGCAGGTCAGCCAGCCCTCCGAGGCTCAGAGTGCCTCCCTTTCTTACTCACGCACACTCAGATGTTTGTGATGAATTCACGTTCGTGCAGGTGTGCAGTGGGATATCGGAGACCTAAGAAGAAGGGGGAAGTGATGCGCAACAACTGCCCTGGGCAGGGTGGGCCAGGTGTGTGCCCGTACCTATCCATGGAGCCCAAGAGGGCTAACACCACAGAGAGTGATACAGCTTTAGTTTAGTTAACAAGCAATTTTCCATGCATTTCTGGCCAGAGGCAAAGCTGTCGGACCAGCTTTTGCTCTTCAGAGGACCCCATTTCTCAGTGTTGATAGAGAGCTGGGCCTTCCTGCTGACACAGCCCGTTGCTGTGTTTGGAAAGCTAGGCCACAGCCTGCTGAGCAGACCCATGGAGCAGGTCACCGTGCGTGCCAGCAACCAGCCAGCCCTGCTGTAAGGGGCATTCGAGATGGGAGTGCTGGGGGAGTGTGGCTGAACAAGAAGACCACAGCCATGTGCCTGCAGAGCCCCTGCACCATCGTGCCTGAGGCCTCTGGGAGCAGTTTCTCTCAGCAGTGTATTTCTTTGTTTCCCTGTTAACCTGCAGGGCCACGCTGGCATGTTTCTCCTCCAGACCCCTCTTAAACTTTTCCAGTCTGCTGCTTGGGAGTGGTTTCTCTGGAATTTACAGGCTCACTCCTCATTATTGTTTGTTTTGCTTGCATGAAAAAGCCCTCCCCTGACCCTGCCTGTACGGATTTTCTAATGGGCCGTGTCTGGAAGCAGCTGTACTCTGTGCTGAGGTCTCGTCTGCGCTGCTAGCCTGACTGTCATGAGCAGGTCTTAGGGAGCCCTCATCAGATTTGGGATTGCTGCCTAGGTCCTAAAGCCTGCAGGTGTACAACAGATGCCAGCAGTGAGGAAGATGGTATAAATAAATGGAGCATCCCTTGGCTTCCTTCACAGCCATGGCAAAGCCTTGTGGCAAATTCACGTGTGGTTTAATGGTGCTTGCACATCTCTGGGGCTGCTCCTGCTACTGGAGGTTTAAAATGGTGGCAAAGATGAGGATATTTTGGTACTGAAGTGAAGCGAGGTGTGGTGGTCGGTGTCTGTTTCAGCCATAGAGCTGCGGAGGAAGCAGAGGAGTGCCTGACTGGGTTCAATGCCTGCTCACAGCCCGTTAGCATCAGAGGGTGGCACAGCTGAGCTCTGGAGGACCTGGGGCAGCCTTGCTGACTGCTTTTGTGGGGCAGTCCCAGCAGCGGTGCAGCTCTTAGCAGGGCGCAAGGTACTGTTAGGCTGAGATGGTGGCAGCTCCACAGAGGAAGTCAAATGTGTTATAAATGCTGCACTAACGTATCAGCAGAAAGTTTTCTTCCATAGCTTGGACTGGGAGATGGTGATGTTCTTGCAGGTGTTGGATCAAGGCTTCCGAAATGAATGGTCCTCAGAAGATGCTCTTTCAGTATGAAAATAGAACCATTGTCACAGCTTAAGATTTAGCTCCCTTTCAGGCATAAAATAGACATGCCTTCTTCCTGTCCTCTAGCCAAGAGCCCTGTCCACCTTGTGGGATCGCGATTGGCATTGACATGGGAATTTTTGTGTTGCTTAATGGAGCAATTTGGCTGAGAGTGAATGAACAACTGCGCCTGGCTGATTCGGTCTGCACACAAAACATTTCCACAGAGCATCTTTATGCAAGGATGTGGCAGCAACCAGGAAAGGTCAAGACTTGGAGGTAACGAGAAGGTAACAGAAGGCTGAAGTGGGAGGAAGTTGGAAATGGAAGCTGCATCACATGCAGACTGTGCTGGCTGAAGAAGTGTGAGCTGTCTGGGTACGCACCAAGCGATGCTTCTCTCTGTGCAGCTGCTCCCGTACAGGTTTTTACTACTCATCACTTGTCTGTGGTGTGTGGAACCTGGGATATGTGCATGTGTATGTTTGTGGAACGCATGAGCTTGTTGACCACTGATACCGCAGTGTTACAGCTGTCCCCTGCTTCCCTCCTACCTTTCTTACTCACAACAGGGTGTCCCTTCTTCCACTTTTCAGTTCACTGCGTATGTCTTTGCTGATGATGTGGAAATGTCTGCCTGCTCAGATGGGAGAATTTCCCTACTTGCTGGAGCATCTTTTCTGTTTTTGCTTTTTCACCTGCATTTAAAAATAGATGCAACTCACTTCAGTGCCAGAGAGCTTCCTGTCTAGGAGCACCCAGAAGAAGCTAGAGCTTGGGTAAGGTTTGTGAGTATTGCAGGGAGATCTGGTGGGCAGATGTTGTGTCCGAGTGGCCTGAGAAGTATCCAGCATGGCATCATGCCACTGTTACTTTGCTGGGCTTTTTTTCCCCAAGGTAGTTGGTGGACTGGGAGAGGAATATCGCTGTTCTGCCAAAAACGGGTCTGTTGAACCAAGAGACCTGAGCCAAGGGGCCACAGACCTAACTGAAGTCCCTCCTGGTAGCTTTCCACCTGCTCCTCCTCTTGTGTTCTGCCATCTGCGTAAAGCTTTTAAAAATTGCACATAATCACTCTGAGCATGTCCTGCAGCTCAGCCAATTCCCTTTGCCCTCTCTACATGTCATGTTGTACCTCTAGAATACAGATGTCCTCAAAGTGCTCTGTTTTTTTCTCCCTAATCTGTGAGATCTGGAGCATATGCAGAATGGATTCAGCTGTCTTTGTATACTCCAGCCCAGCTCTGTTCCTCCATCTGCACCAAATACTCTTCAGCCTGGCAGACACCTGCTGCTATGTCTGCTTATGTTTGTGTTTTTTTTTTGTTTTTTTTTTCTGTGGACTGAGTGTCTGTAGCATTCCCTGCAGTGCCACTGTTTTCTGTCCCCCTTCCATGTTTCTGTTTCCACATGTCTGTCCCCCTTTCACGTTTCAAGTTTTCCACTCTACCCTGCACCAGCTGTGCTGTGTGTGTCCTGGCTAAGGTTTACCATTTCTTCTTCTCTTACTTCCTTTTGTTTTCCATTCCCTTAACTGACTTCGGGGAGATTGTGAGGTCTCATTCTTGGAGATTTCCAGACCCACCTGGATGTGGCCCTGGGCACCCTGCTGTGGGTGTCCCTGCTTGAGCAGGGGTTGGACCAGAGGGACCAAGAGGTCCCTTCCCACCTAAACTCTGTGATGAGTTTGGCTGAGCTCCTCTTGGCGTCAGGCCCTTGTCGGAGAGAATTCAGCTTAAGCTCTAAAGCATCTGGTCTGCATCTCATCCCTGGAAGTGCAGGGCCTACCATCTGCAAATGCTTTCTCAAACAATGGGACATTAGTCTGTTTGCCCTAACTCTAGTGCTGAGCCCTCCAAGAACCCCAAGATTAACAACACAAAACGCTGCAGGCTACGTTGCGATGACTGCAAAGAAACTTCAGCCATTGCTCTCCAGCTCTTTCACGCTGCCAGGAGTTGCTGATGGTTGTAATGGACACACCGAGATTGATCTGAATGGAGGAGGAATGGTAGTGGGTGTGGCAGCACCAGAAGGAGGGAGAACACAGCACACCCATTTGCTCCTTGGAACAGTAGATGGGATGAACAAGGGGCAGCCTAAAACAAGAGGCAAACTGAAGTCTCAAGGTGAGAAAAGGTGGTGGTTGGAAGATAACAGAACAGAGTTGGAGCCGTTAGCCATTGAAAGGGGACAAAGGACACTGAGTGCTTCTAATGGTTCACCAGGACAGGACAGGATGGATCCTAATGACAGCAAGTCAGCTCCTATGGCTGCAGGAAGTGCATCCAAACCATGGGCACACTTAGCGGCCTGGCTGTTCAGGATGGTGGGAGAAGACAGCTGGCAGTTTTTCTCCTCCATCTCACTGCAGGTAACCCTCAAAAGAGCACGGGCTCTTGGTGCCTGCCTTCTGGACTGACCACATGGGGACATGGCCTAGCACTTGTGAGTATACATGACTCTCATCTCTTTGTTTGTTTGTTTTTTAAATAAAATCACTTTCCTTCTGTAGGAAAGACCCTGGCCTTTGCTACAATTGTTACTGCAGAGATCCATCAGGGCAGAGGCAGTGATGGAGTGCAAGTGTTCCTCCTTGGCTCAATGTCTTCAGGCGAATGTCGTCTTTCCAAGTCACCTTCTCCAGCTGTCTCTTCTATTTTGGTTACAGCTCGGTTTTGCCACTTTAAAGGCAAGATCTGATGCTGTTGGATTTATTTTGGCTTCCTGGAACTGTGCAGCCAAATCCTCAAGATGCCAAGTGGTGCCTGTGGACCACTTCACACACTGCTAAGGCGCTGGTGACCCACTGGACTGTTGGGATCCCACTCAGTGTAGAAGGCTGTGTTTGGAGCTGTCCTTCCAGGCTCTAGGAATACAAGGATGAGCGCAAAGGATAGCAGGGGTGTACATGGTCCTGCTACAAAATAGGCTTGGTGATCCACGTTGCAGACTGCAACTTCAAATGGCAGGTCTTGAAATGGAAAAGGAGACGGTGAGTATTTCCAGATGTAGTCTACAGAAGATCTCAAGGAAGCACGATCAAGTGTGTGTTTTGGGGCAGAGTTTAGTGGGCGAATGAGGACCAACTAGGAGGTTATTTTGTCAAGGAAAACAGAACAATGCATCTTGATTAGAAATGGTTCCTGCTTGCTGGATTTACCATAGCTTGCTAGTTTTGGCTCCAGTCCTGTCTCCAATATCACTTTATTTCTTCTTATCTCAAGAACTTGGCGCAAGCAACACATAATTTACCCTATCTCAAGCTCTTTAACCATCAGACCTGTAGGGTGTGCTCTGGGAGTGGTTAACTTATCTAAACAGAGCTGTCTGGTGCCCTGTGGTATCTGAGCCGTCTCCACAGAACTTGCACATCCCATATGGGACCTGCAGGAGTCCTTCTGACTTCTGAAGCAGCAGCTGGAGGCCAGCTGGAGACCTGAGATACCTCCAGCAGCACCATTGCTCAGACCTGTGTGCGGGCACTGGAATGATGCCCCCAGAGCAAGCCCACGGCCTCATCAGCCTAACAGCAAGAGGCGAGTGCCTCCTCATGACACACTATCCCGTTGGCCTTTGCTGCCTCTTAACATGGGTTTGCTGCAAGGAAGAAGCTGTGCTGCTGCCAGTGCAGCACGCTAGCTTCCAGAAACTCTCTGCTGGAGGGATGGGGATTTTAGGTAGCCAGAAGGAAGACTGGGATGGCGGGGCCAAGGCTTCATCTCACAGACACCAAAGGCAGCGAGGATGTTTTTTGGTTTTGCTCGCTCACCAGCCTTCCCAAAAAGCATGGGAGGAAGACAGCTAGATCTCATTTTAGTTCTAGGTTTGTTTCTTCGGTGTGTGTTTGTTTTTCTTTCCTGCACTTACATGAAAAAGGACAGTGAGGGCTGCTATAGCATTGTTTAGGATGCGGTCACCTTCTGCTGTGCGTCCTGTTTGCATCGGGGTGATGGAGGAGCTGATCTTTGTGGCAAATCAATTACTTGCCAACACCTTCAATTGCAGATTAGGGTGCTTGGCCTCTGGCCTTTAGCCTTGAACAGATCCACAGCTGGGAAAAAATCCCTGAAGCATTCACTGAAGTGAGGGGAGAGTGATGCTTTTTTGTAGTGCTTTGGTGGAGGCGTTTCAGCTCTTCAGTTTCTTAGAGCAAAATGCTGTGTTTGAGATGCTGTGTCTGGGTGCTTGCAGGGTTAGATGTCATTCCCTCCTGGGGCAACTTCTGCCTGCAAAAACATTTCTGTGGTTTTCTGCACAAGCTACAGAGCCTGAAACTGTTGTCTGCTTTCCTCTGGAACGAGCAGGACAGAGCTGTGTGAGTGCAAGAGGAGCAGACTAGGGTGCTGGCCTTGCAAGACACTGCTGTAGCTGAGTGTAGGTGGAAGGGTCTGGGAAAGGAACTGGCCCTCCTGCAAAAAGAAAAATGCCAAAAAGAGGTGTTTTCTTGCACTTTTTCCCCCTAATTTTGGAGCAGCTTGTCTTTCTGGGCTGCCTTCAAGTCCCAACCATTCTCTTGCCAGAAAGCAGTTTTTCTGTGTTCTGGTGTCTCTGATAACAGAGCTCTGCCTGTGAAAATAGCAGTGCAGGGCCTCAGAGGGCTAGCCTCTTCCACAAGCATGAGTGTGCTTCGTTTTGATTTTTAGCCAGGAGAGCTGGGAAATGGCTGTGAGACTGTCGAAGGCAGAGAGGAACGGAGCACTGTGAACTGAAGGACAGTGGCAGGGGATCTTTGCCCAACAGAGGGCTCAGCACCGGCTCCAGTCTGCTGCCCCAGACAGTTAAAAACCCCACTGGGGAAGGAGGACAACCTTCCGGTGGAAAACAGGAGGGGGAAATGGATTCAAGCAAACACGTGCATAATCATCTGCAAAAAATAAATAATTTTTTAAAAGGCAGAGAAACCTACCCACACAATTCACAGGCAGAACCCTCCTCCTCCCCGGGCTGCATCACTTCCTACCCGCAGGTAGGATGCACCGGTACTGCAGGCAGCGGGGCTCCGCGCTGCCCTGAGACACAGCTCGGGAGCGGGGGCTCCTGGAAGCAAGGGGGCTGGCAGACTGCTCCTGGGCTGAGCCGTGTTTTGCGTGAACTGTTGGTGCGCTTCTGCATAACAAACAGTTTGTCCTCTGTCTGCTACACAGCTGGCACGGCTAAGGTTTGCTCGCGATGAATAATTCAGCCAGTCCTGCTACCCTTAAATTTAGGTAATAATGCTGCAGTCAAAGGCTTGGAGTTCAGCAGCCAGTGCTGTCGTGGCCTTGTCTCCGTGTTTGGCCTGGGGCCTGCACTATTTCACAGGTGACTCTGACCTTGTGTGACAGCATCATGGCAAACCTATCCCCACTCACCTGGCAAATCAGGAACAAATTTTGTGTCAGTGCCACGCTTGTAGCCAGCATTACTCTAGAGGAGACTGAAAATAGAGCTGGGGGGTTCTGCCACCTGAGACCCGTTCCCAGAGCTCAGTGCCCGTTACCATCGCACCATTGGTGGTGGTTTTTGTTCAGGGTGCACGCAGAGCTTGGCTGGCACCCACTTCTTGGGCTCTGAGTCCTCCCGAGGTTCCTGTGGGTAACGCATCCCCTCTCTGCCTTTGCTGGCGACTGCAGGATGCCCTCTCTCCACAAACCCATGGGTTTCATCCATCAGTCCATCTGGACCCCGCTGCTGGCACTCTCAGTAAGAAAGGGACCTTCCAGTGGGTGCCAAGGGGCTCAGAATACAGGATTTCACAAGACTGGAAAGAAAGGGACTTCTGAAGAGATAACATGCAAATACAATTCCGGCTTAAGCTTAGCACCCAGGTGCATCTTTGCTAGTGACTAACCCCTGCCCACAGGCCACATTCCCAGTGATTTGGTGTCTGCAGGAACACCCGGACCTCTACAGACATTATCAGCTTTGAGAGGTAATAGTCTCTCAGGATAACTGCACCTCTGGGCACGTTGTAGATGTGCTCATCTAGCTTCAGTCTGTTTTTCGGATGAGCCAAAATTCTCCTTGATACTATGGAGCTATGTGCCTTCTGTCCGCAGAAGGGATTTCTCCTGCCTAGCTTGTACCTGTGTCATGCAAGCAGGGAAATGAAATGACCTGTTCCTCTGTACCTGGTGTTTTCAGGCTAGTATCGGGAGCGCTGTGCCCAGTTTAGGGATCTCCGGAAGAAAGACATCTTAAAAAACTGGAGCTAGTCAAGCAGAGATTACATGTAAATAGGCCCAGAAAATAATAAGTTGGCAAAAACCCACAGTCTTCAGCAGCAAGGCAGGAGCAGCCCTTGCACATGCTGATTTCTGTTAGTCACGGTGTATGTGTGATGGACAGAGACGTGCCTTTCTCTTGAGCCATGACTGCAGGGGAGAGGCAGGGTGTGGGGAAATTGTGCTGCTCCCATCGTTTACTCAGGGTGCTCCTGAGATCTTTACAACTGGGAAGATGTCACGTCAGGCAGGGAGAGTCTGAATGTGCTCTGAAAGGAGCGCAGCTGAGGCAAGGGTCAAGGCAAGGCGTTGAACCAAACAGTGTCGCCTGGTGCCTGGACCCAGCCCCCTTTTTAGGGGTTCAGGGTGATCCCAAGCGCCATTTCTAAGGTCGCCCAAGCAGCCAGAGGTGGGAGGGACAGCTGTCTACCAAGTAGTGGCCGGTGCTGAAAGCCAGTCCTGCAAAAAAGCAGGAGGCTGTGCATAGCCAGGTGCGTTACCTGAGATGCTGAAGCCAGTTTTAACCTTCAGCCCTTCCTGAGGCTCCTAAAAAAAAAAAAAAAAAAAAAAAGCTTCAGAATTATTTTTCTCAAGTTGTTAATAACTTATTATTATTATTATTCAGCCCTAGGTTCTTTTCTAAACTGGCCAGTGTTTGGTGTAACAGGCTCTCAATCTGTCTGGGGACTACTGAAACAGTGAATTCTTGATTTATTCATACGTGGAAAACCTTTTGATGTCTAGCAAGGAAAATACAAGAAGGTATCAAAGTCATGCTTACTCAACATGTTATTCCAATTTTCAGGTATCTGCGGTCCCTGAGATGTACTGGTTTCACAAAGGCTTCATGCTCCAGATTGTTTACTTTATAAGAATCAGCTGAGGATAGATTTCCACATGCTCAAGCGGGCGTCCCCTGTTCTTTACTGTTTGTGTTTTGCAATGACCTTGCTCACGATGAGACCCTCCATCACACAGGGGATGTCTCCAGATGTCCTTTTTCCAGCTGTAACTGAAGCAAAGGGTTGACAAGGTGAGTTTAGACAATCTTGTGTGGAGAGGCAAGCACAGCTGGCAGGGGCGATAAGAAACTCTAACATCTCTGTCTCTGAGCACAGCAGCATCCAGAAAGCAGCTCCCAATGGATACTTGTGCCAGCGCAGGCATTTTCACAATGATTGTGCGTTAAGTCAGCTGCAAGAGCTTCTGCTTGCCCTGCTGGAAGCACACCAGTTTGAAGCGTTGCTCTTAACACAAACTAACATCCAAGGGGGAAGCTCTGAGTTGCTGAGAAATTCAGTGGTCCTGTGCTGGCAGGTGGAGTGTGAAGCCCTGAGTGGAGGACTACCTCCCCTCATGCTTAGTCTCCATTTTTTTCTTTAGAGAATTTGCAATGTTTTGTTTGTTTGTTTTGTTTTTTTCCCCTGTAGCAGACTGAAGACCTACTGCCCAGCGTCCCTCCTTCCTGCAGACTGCTGCCCTTCATGGGATCCCCCATACGGCGGGTCTGACTGCCAGATAGACTGCAGATCTCTTACTCATCTGTCCTGATCCGATCTTACAGCATCAGAGGCTGCGAAACTGCCCAGACCTGATGTCCCTGTGCTTCTGGAGGGCAAAGGGAAAGACAGCTATGCACAAGTGGCCATCCTGCATGCTTCTATCTTCTCTTGGTTGGATGAGTAATTATAAATGCACCAGAGCCCGTGCTTTTGCAGAAGCAGACACTGTCATTTTTCTCATGAATTTTGCAAGTGCTGGCTCTGTTCCTGTGTTTGCATACTTGTCTTTCTCCTGAAGTGCACGTAAGCCAAACACACAGGGACTCAATCAAACACTGCTGGCTTTTGCTCTTTTGCATGGTGACGATGTTTTTTGGAATGAAATGTAGTATGCTTGTTTAAAAAAAAAAAAAAAAAAAAAAAAAAAGGAAATCAAAGATGTCAAACTTCAGCTTGCTTATTACTTGCACTTACTGACTTCGGGGGCTGATTCATTAAAAAGAATTTTTCTTCTTTGGCAGTCACCAGCTGAGGAAGCAAAACCTTTGAATGGTGAGGGACTCATTTTGCAGCCACTTTTACCTCTCCCGAGGTCAGCAGGATTCTGCTCTCCATTTTGTCAGTCTTTCGGTGTACACAACTCATGTCCACGCTGTTTTGGATAGCAACCGTTCCTATGGTTTTCACTCGGGCAGGCTGAACTCAGAAACATCCTATTTTTAAACAGGATTTAGAAATGAAGGGATGGGCGGGAGAGAGGTCAGACAAGGTTTGATTCCCTATATGGAAGATGGTGAGGTTCTGGCTCCAGCGCGGGTCTATCAGATGACTTCATGGGAAAATTGCATGTCTGGAAGCCTTGCCAACAGGCCAAAAACCTGGTAATCGTCGCCAAAATGTCCACTGCAGCCTTAATGCCTTGTGCATGCCTTTGCTTCCCAGCATTCCTCAGCAGTCGTATTTGTTTCCATCGGCGCAGGCTGGGCTGGGTGCTAGTTGCTCGGTTCTGCACGCACACCTCACTGCAAGGGCAAACGCGGGGAAGAGGGGCTGGGCCCTATAGCTTTGTAGGACTGATCTTTCCCTGTCAGACCACTCCTCATCAGCCTTGGGCAGGTGTCCAGACCTCCCTCTTCTCTGCTTCCTATTTCTCTATCATTCCGTTGGCATTCAGCCACTGAAACCGTTCGCACGAGAGGCTGCGCTGCCCGTTTCCCTTTCCTGCCCCCTTGATCTGCTTACTGCCGCTTGCATCCCCAAACGCTCCGAGGTCCTCTGGGCTAGCTCAGAGAGCTTGCTGCCCTCAGAGGGTTGCCAGTTTGCCGCCTCGTTTCATCATGGGGCTTGGCCATCTGTAGGAGCGTTGGCTCCCCTTGCACCGAGGCTGTGCCTATCCTTTCGACCCTTTGGAGGCTGCTTTCTCAGCCTCACGATACTGCCTGAGAGGTGCCATTTCTTCTTCACCTCATGGGAGACGTCACCTCCCCTGCCTTTCCAGGTTTCCCTGGCACTTCTGCAGCTCCTTGGCTTGGCTCTCCCCAGAGCCTGCAGGCTCAGTTCATGTTATCACAGAGGAAGGAAGAGTAGGCACGTGATCTCGCTAGCCCACGCAATGGAGGGAGGGAGGAGGGCCATCTTCTCTCCATCTCCTCCTGAGAGACCAAAGAAACACGGGACTTGCACCAAGCTGGAGGACAGATCTCCTGCGAGTTCTCAGCTGTCTCTGTGTAAGGGTTAACAGCAGAGGAAGGGCTCTTGCAACAGATGGAGAAAATGTGGCTGCCCTAAACAGAGAAATAACTTAGAGCCACTCAGCAGTACTAACCCTGCCCCTGCTTAGCAATGAGCAGGCTCACAGCCCGGCCTTTGCAGACAAATCTCACTCAGATTTTAAGGTCTCCAAGGCCTGGGTCCATCTTAGAAATCCAGTTTGGGATTTCTCTGCCAATGCTGTGAGTCAAGAAAGCCTCTGACTCCAGTGCAGCTCCTGTAGAATCTTTTTCTTTCTGTACCAAGCCCTCTTCTTGGTTAAAAGCCTCTGTGAAGAGCAAACACAAGGTCTAAGTCAAGTGTTTGGGTTTCACTGGGGAGAAAAGCATAGCTGTGCCTTCCGCAGGCAACACTCCCTGCAAGCGTTCACAGTGAACTCAAACACCGTGTAGGGAGTCCTCTGCTTGTGCCAATTAAACTAGAGAGTTTTCATTTGTCCCTCACCCCAAAGCAGTATGGAGAGGCAGAGTCAACATGAATCAAGGCTCAGGGCATATTTTGGCTTGGGTTCCTCCAAACGCTTCATCATGGAGTTTTAAAACATCTGATTCTTGGCCTTGTAAAACCTCATGGTTTTTCCTCCTATCAAAGCTATTGCTCAGCCCAGTCTTTTTTTTCTTTTTTTTTCTTTTTTTTTTTTTTTTAAATGAAAAGCTTGCTCGTGAGCAACTTCAAGTTATTGCTTGGGGAGAATTTTTGCCCCTGCAAAAATCACAGCTGATTCAGCTACCCTGGGCTTCCTGGGACTGAGCTACACTGTCTGTGAAGCTGAAGGAAAATCCCCCTGGGTTGTGAGCTCTGGCGCATCTCAAAGCCAGCTCTCCGGAGACAGAATTTTAAGGCTGTGAATCCAGAACGGTCCCTGAGAGCTGCAGTGCAGATGTCTGAGTTTGGACATCTGGGGAAACAGCTTCATTACAAAATTTCCCTGCAGTGATTGGCCACTCATGGTCATCCAAGGAAGGTGTTCTTAACATACCTTAGAAGCAACTTTGACAAAAGTTTGTGACTGTCTTTAAGTTTGTTTCCCATGGAGCTTCTAACTGGTGTTGTGTATGCTTTACTAAATGAATTTTGGAGGAACAGGGCTGGGCTTGGCTAAGCCACAAGGTTATTTTGCAGTTTTATGATGGTGGATCTGACTGGGAGCTGCTGGCTGGCTTCTGGTCAGGGCGTAATGCACCTTTTTTCCTCCGTTCCTCGGGGCAATCTGTTGGGCAGAGCTGCTTGCTCTATGGATGCTAAACATGGATCCTGCCTCACTCTGAGGCATCCTCATGCATGGCTCCTGCTTTGTCTTTGACAGGGGAGTGAGCCCTTACTAGTCCCTCCCTCGCCTCTAATGTGCAGTACTATGGTGGAGCAGAATAGTTGTGGTGGGCCTGGGGGACCCTGCTGTCCTTCCTCAGACCTGTGAGGGCGTGTGATACAAATGGAAAAGGCATCCCACTGTGATTTCCTTCAGACATCAGAAGTCTCAGTCTCTCATCATTCCCATTAAGCATTGCTGGGGCATCTCCACCTGCATTTCTGGCCATTGGGCTCTGCCTCCTTCTCCAGGCCCTTCATGATCATTGCTTGGTCTCTTCGCGTCCACTTTCCTTGGGGGATGTTCTTAGCTATGCCCCAAGTTGTCTGCACTGCAGGGAGCATCTTGTCCCAACGGTGAGCATTTGGGGTGGCAGGTAGATGGAGTCACCCCAAGGCCTGCTCTCGCTCTAATGCGAGGGTTTGGTTTGGACGTGCAGTCGAGTTCCTTGCAGGTCCCTGCCCCCTGGTCTGAGAGGCCTTCTGGCCATGGGGAGTGAATAACGCTGAGCACTGACCTGGGAGATGGGCTTTCACAGGGGGCTACTCCGTGGGGAGCCAGAGGCTGGCCTCAAGAGCTATTCCCAGGGATGTCAGTCCCTGGGAGGCTCAGCAGGCTCTCTGGGCAGATGTATTTGGTCTTGAAGGCAGTCTGGCCACCACTCTCATTCAGCTGTGCCACGCTCTGCTCTTTAACTGCATGCCAAGCACTTCCATGAGGAGGTGAAACTTAAGCAGCATCTTCCTCCCATTCCTGACTGTGCTGAAACTTGGGAAGGATTTTTTGGCAAATGCTATGACATAATTCCATTTCCTAGTAACACAGTGAAATAGAGATCTGCTTTCGCTGCTGTAAAGTAGGAGCCGGTTGTGGTTTATAGGAGAGAAAATACTGCTAGGAAGGAGCAAGCCATGTCTCTGCGTGACGCTGGCAGGAAAGGGAGACCCTCAGACTCCTTGTAGGAATGGTTTGTGCTGGGTATAGTACACGTCAGTGAGGTGTTGGGTAGCAGGCTGGATTCCTCAAAAAAGAGGGCTGTGGTCTGTGTGCAGAAATGAGGGTTGGATAAAGGGGAGTTTTAGACTGCACATCTCTGCAGTAAGTGAGGGCTCAAGCAATAACGTTCTACAAACCTGGCATGAAATAACAACCCAGGTTGCCTGCCAATCCTGGTACCCTCTGCAGTGGTGAGGATGGGCACAGGACAGAGGGAATGTCGTTGGTGTATGGGAGAAGCACTCCTGGGGGTCCAGGGATGTTTCCAAGGACATCACAAAGCACTAAGATACTCAGGAGTTTGCATTTGCCTCCCCAGTCAGGCAAGTTCAGTTGCACATACCACAGGCTGGCCTCACCAAGAGGCCCTGTGACATGGCCTTGGTGTGGCCGTCAGGTTGTCTCACCTGTTATTAATAGCCCTGTCTTGATGTCTCCTCGCAGTACTTGCAAACATATTTTTTTTTTCCTCCTTCTTCAAGACAATTATCAGGCAAGAAGCCAGGCCCTTGAGCAGCATGGCTGTCACGTTTCTCACGTCACAGCATGGCTCACTGCTCAGCCTAGACCAGCAGCAGGAGCACCCACTCACCTGTGAGACGTCTCAGGAGAGACCAGGGGCACGGATCAGCCCCTGGGAGAAGTGAGGTGACATAATGGGCTCCTCTACCAGCAGTGGGCTTCCAGAGGGAAGGTGAGCAGGGGAGAGGAGGCTGGGAGGGCAGTGGGACATTTGTGGGCTCCTATCAGGGCGATGGCCAGGGGAGAGCAGGGAGATGGGAGCCTGAGAGGGTGGCCTGGGAGACACAGAGATGCCCTGAGTGTCTGTCTGGCCAGGAGAGGGCTTGTCTTTCTCAGCACCACAAATTCGTCCCCATCTTAGGGTCCTTTCAACGTTCTTTTGCAGCATGTACAATCTCAGCATCAAACTCTACCAAAAGAATATGGAGCACACACGCACACCCTTTGCCTCCCCTTCAGTTCGTCCCCTTCCAGAAGGGAGGTAGCAGTGATCCTGACTCCCTTGTTCAACTCTTCATGGAAGCGTGGCAATCCACATGTCAGGCATGTGGATTTAAAGGTTCAGATGAGGTATGGGGGGAAATTACAGCATCTGGGTCAGATGAAGGCAATTGAACCTGCCCTTGAAAGCAGGTGATATTTCCAGGCTCCTGATGATAAGGTGTTGGGTGGAATGCTGTTAATGATTCACAGTGTGGACATTAAATAGTGGTATCAGGTTACCTTAGAAAGTCAGGTGCTGCTGGCTCTTTGTTGCTGAGCTAGTGGACTTTGACTCCAGTGCAAACTGTGCAGTGCCTCATCAAACGCCACAGGCCAGGAAAGGGTTGTGGTTGTTTCTTCTTCCTTCTAGACAGGTTTGCTGAAAAATCATGGTTGTCTTAAGAGAGAGGGGCCCTGTCCTTAACCCTTGCTGGCTGGTAATGTTCTTGTCCTACTGCTTTGGCACTCTGTGCTGGGGATTTTTTTGCCAGCATTGACAGGTTGATTACAGGCTGCTGTAGGTAACATGTAAGACCTACAGGGGAGACAGGGAGTTTGGTACCAGAAGGCATTTGTGGGTCAAAAGTCAACTACGTATGAAACAAAGTCAGTGGGGAGACCAGACTTGTGCTGCTTAGTTAGAGAACTTCTCCCTGCAGTACGTGCAGACGAAGACCTTGATCTCAAATTCTTGGCTGCTAATCAGTGTGAGCTGGGTCAGAACCTGTGCTGGGCTCACAAGCTCAAGCTTGTCATTTCTTCTTCACCCCTTGTAATCAAGTTTCACAGCTCCAGCCAGGCTGCATTCTGCCAATGATACCCTTTTGGCTACATCTTCAGATACTGTGGTTTGCACGTGCACAGCTGATAGGTCTTTAGAAAATTACCTAGCACAAAACACCTGCTCCTTCTGCTAGACCGGTTCTTCTTGGGTTTACAGGAGTAACAACCAGTAAAGCCACATGAGCGCCACTAACCTCAGAAGATCTGGCTTGGATCTCACACAGGCAAGTCATATGTAAGCACAGGCAGATTCACTAAGACATTTCTCATAGCAAAGCTTTAACTTCAAACTGCTTTAACTTTAAACCGGCAGAAAAGCAATCTAGGATTAGGGAAGAGAAAGGGAAAGGAAGGGGAAGCTAAGGAATGTAGGTAAAATTGCTTCTTAAAATTCACCTTGCTTTGAAGCCCAGACAACAGGGTAACATGCACGTTGACATTGCAGAAAATAGCATGATTAAATTGCGCTGTGTGGGCTGGAGCTTGTATCGCTGCCTGAAGTTACTGGAAAGAGGAAAGTATCTAGTTCAGGTGACGCATCAGCAGGGGATCAGCGAGTCTGCTGAGAATGCAGGAAGTTGAAAAAGAGATCATTGTGACAATATTTCATCCTCAGTGAACTTCTGAACTCGAAGTGAGTCCTACTCAAAACTATGCTATCACTTCAGTGGGTCTGGCCTCGTGCTCAAAACCAGAGGCACAAACATGCTTCCTCAGGTAGCCTCCTTCAGCGCATGGGCCAGCCACCAACAGTGGCTGTGTTTGCCTCTGGGCCTGTCGTTCCCGACAGGCTGGCATCTCCTCCCAGCTGCTGTGCGAGCAGCAGAAGAGACAGGAGGAGTCTGTGGATGTGGCAAAGGAAGATGAGCATGACGCAGCCTAGACGGCCCGTGCCCGCTGCAGGGCCTTGCTCAGTGGTTGCCTCCGACATGCTGGAGGCCAAATGCAGGGAGGCCCCTGGGTGCTCCTTGCCACATGCACTACTGATAGGTGAACAACGGGCCTTTGTGCTGCCTTTCCCTTGACTTTTCTGCTCCTGCCTCCGTAGAGTTGGTGCTGAGGTTGTTTTCCAGAACTGCAGGCAAGGAGTAATAATTTCCATGGAGGCCACCATGCCTGCAGTACGTGCTTAGCACTTCTGGGAGTGCTCCAAGCTGGCTGAGCAGAAGATGCTAAGAGAGAGATTCCAAGAAAATCAGTCAGCACCAGGGGAAGATGCCCACAAAACTAATCCTTGGCATCTCAGCTGAAGCAGGGAGGGGTTGCCTGGCAGATTAGCAGTGCAGTGCGAAGAGGAGGAATACAGCCTGGCCACATTCACAGCCAGAGGGACCAAGGGCGGTCAAACAACGGAGAATTTCCTTACTCTGTGATGTGGGGCTTGCAGCACCAAGCTGGGGAGAGCTCTGCAAACCACAATGGAGAAAATAATAGAAACTGTCCCAAGTCTGCTGAATAGGAAAATGCCATCCCAACCATCCAGAAAAAAAAAAAAAAAAAAAAAAAAAAAAAAGCAAAGAAAGGNAACGCTTTCCAAGTAGTACAATGCCAGAGCAAGCCAGTCCAGAAAGGTCCCAGAGATCTAATTATAGCCTTCAATCAATGCTGCTCTTATCCATGCTGCTAATGAACATACATGAGGCAAGCAGTTTTGCTGCTGCAGGGTTTCTTGCAGCAGCAATAACAGCTTGGTAGTAACTAGGCGTCTTGCTTGATTAGGGCTTACTTTGCCTTCTCCAACTTTCCCAGACGTTGGTGCGTGCCCTCGGGAGATGTGGGAGCTGCAGCAGGGCTGTTCATGATGGGTACCCAGGCCAAAGCGTTGGGGAGGCTCCGGAACATGCACATGTGGTTCCGTTAATGGCACACAGAGAGAAGGATAATGAGAGCTGGAAAACGCCAGCTTTTAGGATGTGAAAGAACCCCTGTTTCCCAGAAACTGATTACACAGCAGAAGAACCTCCTTCAAGTGCCAGGCTGCGTCTGACAGCTTCCTCATGGAAAGAAAAAGCAACCATCACCCTGCTTCTGCAGGCAATGAAGCACAGAACAGGGGCCAGCACCTTTGTGCTATCAGATCAGCTGCTGAATTGGATAGCAAAGCGTCTTCTGCCATGGGCTATGCGGTAGTTCCAAGCGACTGCTCCTCCTATACATGCTCCACAGAAAGCAGACCCTGTCTCCCTGGCTCTGGTCCAGCCAGCAGCTGCCAATTGGAAAGAGATGCTGCTGCCTTCGCACACAGATGGAGCAGGCCAGAGGCAGTTGTGTAGCGTCTGCTCTTTCTAGCATTCTTCTTTTTCCAAGCAAACAAAACACAGGCTCTGTTTTGGCCTCGAGGGATTGCAGCCCTTCACTAGGTAGCGCAGAAAAGCAGGCACTGGCTGCAGAGAAAGTGATGATCAGAAAGCTTGGAGCATCCCTGGGACCAGAGGAGGAACTGCTGAGCTGGGGGTCTGACCTGGGAACCAGCCCTGAGCTCGCTCCTGCTTTGTCAAGCACACGCCTCTCAGAAGGCATCCTTGAAGCGTCTGCTCTCAATTTTCACATGGCTGGTGACATTTCTTCTCTGCACCGCCTGGAGAAAGCTGCTTGGATGATTATTCATCCCCACAATTCAATAACTGCACCAGTCTGGAGCGGCCTGGTCCCCCAGAGCTGTAGTTACAGTTTGGTTTGCGAGGCTGCAGAACTGCTCTGCACCAAACAGCCAATTGCTTGTGGAGTGATCACTCCCTCCCATCAGTGGAAATGTCTGAGTTCTGGGGATCCCCCCAGGCTTCAGATTTTCCGGTGTGTCTTTATTATTATGATTTTCTTGGGGTCTGTACAGCATCTGGGAAATCTGCTTGCTCGCTGTTCACTTATTCTGTCTGCTGGGTCATCTGTCCCCTGGAAAATCTAGGTGCTGACTGAGGTTCTGCTGTGTTCCAGGCTCCTAGTTGTTCTCAATGCCCAACCGGTGCAAGACGCAATAGATTGCATCTACTTTTTTTTCCCGTAAGACCATATCCAAACTTCTTCCTTCTTCATATTCTAGGGCAACGAAAGCAACCTGCTGCTGGAATTTGCAAAGGGAGGAGCAGCCAAGCATGAACAAAAGCAGGTGAGCTGAAAAGCAATGGCAGACAAGCTAGCTTATGACCTCCGGTGCATTTCAGAAGAAAAGAGCCTTCTGTTTCATTTGGCCACAGCTAGAGCTGGGTGGAGTCTTACTTAGAGTAAGTTATACAGAACTGCTTTCAGCTTACCCTGCAAGTGTATTTCAGATGAAGTGTCAGAAATGCAAATCCCCTGAGGGTGGAGCTGCAGGGTCCTGCCAGATGGGTGCTTTTTCCAGACGCTGGTAGAACTCTTATTTTGTTAATTAGGAAGGATGGGGGAGGATGCCTGTCATCGCTGGGGGGGCTGGTGCGAGAAAAGATGAATAATGGCATATGCTGCATCTTCATGTCCCTGTTTCAGTAAAGGGACTACTGAGACAGAGAAACCCAGGAGCCAGTAATCAGAGGATCAACCAGGGTTAGCCTACAGCCTGTTCCAAGTCCCACAAAAAACACGACTCAGGTTGAGAGCTAGCTTAGGGATGCTCAAAGGATCTGCGCCTTCCCCCTGGGAGAGGGGTTAAGTGGTTATTCGGATATCAGTTAAGGTAGTTAGAATTTGGCCACCTGCAGCTTAGTGCCCACCAGTCTGCGTGGCAAGCTGTCTCTTTAGGAAGGGCAATTTTGCAAATTCTGGCTCATGCTCCTGCAGGAACAGGGGGACCTCACTCACTTCCTTGTGCCTAATGAGATGCATCCAGCCAGACGGCGGCAGAGCAGCAGGACAAGCTGCAACAAGCGTCCAGATATAATGCCCGGTCCAGGAAGCATTTGCAGGTCAATAATAACACAGGCAGCAGGCAAGTGAAGGTTGGCTGTACCAGCCTGGGAAAGAGCACAAGATCTGCGTCAGAAGATGTGCGTGGCATGTAGCGTGGTAGCCAGAGATGTAGCTTTCACAGTACCAGCTGGTTCCCCCCACATCCTTTAAAAACAAAAACGAAAACAAAACAAAACCAAAAACAAACAAACTAAAAAAAAACCCCACAGTTTTTGGTGCCAGCACAATAGTCTGTCATTGGGATGGATTTCGGTGGCCCTCATATGACTTCCACACACTCCGGCTTTGGGTCCTGAAGGCAAGCTGTGAGGGAGTGGGTAAGGGCTGTCCTCTGGCTGGTCTCCTCTGTCCCTCGTGGTCATGTGGGCCAGCAGGTGCCTAAGGAAATGCACCCCAAGGGCCTGTCTCCATCTGAGAAATTGTTCCAGGGGGAGGAGAGGAGGGTTGAGGCAGTTGCTCCATGTTGCCAATGCCAGAGAATGGCCAACACAAGCTCCTGGCTTCCTCACCCAGGCTGCAGCTGCACCCTGCAGCATTACCGTGGCTCGGATGAGGCCTTCAGAGGTCTCCTTTCCTTGCTAACTCACATTACTCTGCCTTCAGAGGACCATAACTCTGCTTTCCTTCACAGCTTCTCTAACATGACCCTGGGCTTCCTGCTGGAGCCATCTCATGACGCCCAGATGCCAAGTCAGCCTTGGGTTCTGAGGTCCGACGTGGCCTGAGTCTCCAGGTCTCAGAGGAGCTGTCAGGTGATGCATGCAGCGTCCATCTGCGTTGGGGTGAGTGGTTAAGCCCTAGATCCAGTCTGATGCAGAAAAGTGGTGAGAAACTAAATATTTCTTGCTTCGTACACAAAGATTTTATCAATTTTCAAATAGAACAAAGATACCTTTTAGCAGAAATAACACTCATAAGACAGCTTGCTTGCACAAAAGCTGTGTTTCCTTTCAGTAACACCACAACTTATAAAAAGAAAAATGACTAAAATGCTCAGTCATCCTGGTATTAAACCCCACTGAGTGCATCCCTGCTGTCTTTATGGCTCACTGTTTACCAGGACTGGGCTGTTATTGCAGGACATTCAGAAGCACTGAAAGGTTTGTGTGTAGATTCATTGGTTGTCTTAGAAATGTTGTTGACTTAAAAGTTGGTACATGTCCGCTAAAACTGCCTGCTCAGCTGTAAAGCATTCAAATGGTCATTGTTTTGGTCTCTGAAGTGAAGTTCTCCTGCAGAAGCTGCCTCAGGGGAGCGGAGGGTTCAGCAGATTTATTTATTTTTAGTTTGCCTCCTGTTGTGGGTTGAACTGCTTGGAGAAAGCAGATCTGGGCTGTGGCAGTGCTCAGCCCCAGAGGGAGACCTGCTTCAGTTTTCTCCAACACCCGACCCATTGACGGAGCGTGCTGTTGAGCAAGGGGTGCAAGGTGCTCTGTATCATCTTGGTCACCTATGGGTACCCTAAACCCTGGCTCACAACACCATCCAGGAGACATTCAGCTTAGCTCATAGATGGAGAAACACTCTGTGTTTCTGCTGGCCACCCAGAAGCCAGGTAAAATCACAGCAAGCAGTGAAATGCAGGAGAAGCAACACCTGCCAGGTGCCCAGGGGAACACTGTGTGAAAGGGGGCTAGCCATAAAACCCCGAGTGGGGCTGGAGAAGGCTCCCATATTTCTTCCTATAAAGCTGCTGTCTCCATAGCACTGGAGTGTCACCGCACAAACACGGAGGAATTACGCTCCTGCCGGTAATGCCTCAGTTTTATTCTGCCAGCGACCATAAAGATGGGAGAGGAGCACAGCGGATTGTGAGTTCCCTACTGCTGAGTATTGAGGGCTGGGAAGGAAACTGGGACCCGAGGGGATTTCTGTGAACTTTGGGCTCTGGTTTTCTCAGATTGACCCCAGTGGGTGTCACTGGAAGGTGCCTTGTAGGTCAGTTGTCTTCAGCTCGACAGCAGGGCTTTCTGGTAACTGTCTGGGGAGTGAGGTCACCTCGGGAATGGCAAGTACCCTGCTGGATGTGGATAGCAGTTGCTGCCTTGGCCCAAGCTACACACAGGCTAGGACTTTCCAGCCCTGAAATACTTCTACCTCGTGGCCACCTGCCTTGTCCCCTCACATCTCTATGTCATGAACCAAGTGAGGAGCTGGAACAGGGTTCTCTGACAAAACTGCAATGTAGCTCAGAGCTTCCTTGATTCATGAGAACCATGACTTTTCTCCAAGAGAACAGTGCAGGCTAGGGATGAAGTAGAGAGGGCACCAAATTTCTCCATCACTGGGGTCATCAGCACCCACATGAACGAGGCCTTGAGCAACCTGAACTGACTATGAGTAGGAGAATAGGAACCAGGAATAACTGGAAGTTATGAAAGCATTTATGGGGATATCTGGAACATTTCACCTTCTTGTGCTCTTTTGATCATATTTCTCCTGTGCTATGAAGTTGGAGCCTTCCCTCCTCCCTAGTCTTCTTTATAGGTAGAAAACTACAGAGCATGACTAATGCATGTGTCCCTGTTCCAGGAGCCAAAGTACTTAACTGCTCCTTGGTGACTACTCAGGCTTAACTGCACCCAAAGAACTTGCCAGCTGCAATTACTTTCCAACAAAGACACCCTTTTTCTTTTCTTAAACATTTTGTAAATGTCAATAACGAGTTTTTAGACACAGCTAACTGCCTGGCCCATTACCACTCCAAGGGGGAGGATAGGGGCAGGCTGGGCAGCATCCCCAGCTGCAGCAGGGCAGAACCTTGCTGGCCAGAACAGTTAGCTCGAAGCTTCGCTCCATCAAAAAGCAGCATGAGCATAAATAGGTTTTATTGCAGTAGTCTAGAGCCAGCCAAGATGCCCAGTCAGAGCAGAAACAATAGGATAGTTGGGGTGATTTGCAACCCAGCCCCGTGCTGATGGCTTTATGGCAAAGCTCTGTGTGCTGCTGAGAGCTGTGCCCTCCACGCCACCTCCTCTCACCACTCACCAGTGCTCTTCCTGCACCCAAGCATGGGCAAGATGCTAAACCCAAGCTCACCCTTGAACTTGGCGTGGGATGGTTGTGCTGGAAACTGCGTCACAGTGAGGGGGAACGGAAGAGAGCAATGCCCAGTTGCAGAGCATGAGGTATACACTACCAAGCAATCGGAAGCCTTGTGGTACATGCTTTTGAGGAAGCACCGTACTTCCCCCCGCTGCTCAGCAGAGAGGACGTGTCACTGAGCAGCCAGCCTCTTAGCTGAGGGCTCGTGGAGGGAAAGCTGAGGATGTAAGGTGCTCGTACAGAGATGCAAGTGGACAGCAGGTTCGACTAGGCTCAACAAGATGTGTGGTTATCCTACATCTCCCCTTGTGCTGGCTCAAGTGTCTCAGCTGTTCCTCTGAGCAGCACTGAATATCTGGCCCTCAGCTAGCAAAAGAGTCTCACTGATGAAGCAGGTCCACAAGCTAAGCCTACGCTGGAACCTGAACCCAAGGACATCGCTCAGAGAGCCCACACCCTGATGAAGTACCTGCAGTCCAGCATGCCCTAGATGCTCTAGCAGCAGGGGTGCAGCAGAGCTGCTGTAGGACAGCATGCCTGAGCCAGCTGGAGAGGGTGCCTGGTGAAGGGGGCTGGATATGGACATGGGGAACACTTGTCCCCTTCATTTTTACCAACCTGTCCATGGAGAACAAACTCAGGAAACCTCCCAAGGCCACTCAAGGTGAACACCTCAACCAAGAGCAACATGCCTGCCCAGCTTAGTTATCTAAGAAATGGCACAGAAAACCCACAGGATACAGGGGTTGGGAGCCTCACAGCCAAGGCTGTGTGTGTGACAGGATGCAGAAGCACTCCAAGAAATCTTCATCTAGCAAACAACACCTGGGCATTAGGAGAGAAGCCTGAAGCACTGTGGTCTTTCTGTTGCCTCCTCGCCTCTCCCGGATGTCAGCAGGCTCAGCTTGGACTTCCCTATCTCTCAAACAGAAACTGTCACATGGGGTTTTCAGCCCAAAGCTGTTACAGGAAATGCCTGGCTGTGGTCATCTCGCTCATAAACTTGGGTTCATGTTCAAATGTGAAAGCAGCATTGGCCTGAATCACTTGTGGACGTCATGAGGCAGCATGAAAATTTTAAACGGCTGTTTTTTTCCCTGAAAGCAGTAAAGCAATCAGATTGCCTTTTAGAAGAGACCAGTGCTGTGTGTTGATAAGAACGGTAGTTTAAAAGAAGCCAAGCACTTCCAACAGTGCTTAACAGCAGTGAGCTATGGAGGAAGCAATTTGGGGAGAGAAGGGAGTGACAAATGGTTACCAAGAAAGCCAAGTCCTTTGCCTCATGCTCTCCGCTTGGTTTGACTGCTGCCAGGCATGGGGTTGTGTTGTGCTTCCTGTCCTCCCCACCGCTTTACTTCTTACCATACAGAAGAATGGCAGAGGCCACCCACAGCTCAGTCAATGGCTTAAAATTCAGCATCTTCATGAGTCACTAAGATCCAGTCAAAGATGGGTGAAACCTCTCCCTTCCTGGTATTTCCACAAGAATTGTTCCCCTCCTGCAAAGAGGAAGTTTCCTGCAATGTGGATTCCTTACTCCCCTGCAGCAGGCAACAGCTTTAGAAGCTGATCCAACAGCTTACATCTCACCTTGAGATGATGCAGGGACTGGGAGAAGAACCTGAGAAACGAAAAGCTGTAGCTTACCCAGCTGCTGCAGAGAGCAAAACACCCTGGAAGTAGTACATCTTATGAAAGCGAGAAACTCAGAAATAGCTGCGATCAGAAGGGGCTCAGTTTTAGACCTTGCTCTGCACAGAACTAAGTTTACTCTGCAAGGCTGCATGGTGAGATAGGAAATGGTGTCTGTCAGCCCACACAGAGATTGCTTTGTGCTTTCTGCCCTCCCCACAGCTTCCCTTCTTCCTTACCTTACAGATCAATGGCAGAGACCACCCAGAACTTAGCAGTCAACAGCTTAGAAATCAATCCTCCTAGCACCCATCACACCCAAGCAGAGAAAACACTGATCCCAGATCAGGCTAGGTGGGGGAAGAACTGAACTGTGACAGAGCAGCCTGAAATAAATGCAGAAAAACCTGAAAAGCCACTGCCTAGACAGGGGCCTGGCTCCTCTCCTTCCCCTCCACTGCAGAGGCTCTGGGAGCATTTATCCTGGCAGGAGGGCTACAGGAGTTGGTTGCTCTTTCCTGCTTTGTGCAGCAAAGTCCAACGTGTGCTCCTCCCTGCCAATGCTGCTTGCAGGAAGCTGGTCCGGTGTCCAAACCACCTCCCCAGCCCCGTGGATATTTAAATAAGATAGCGAGGTACACAGCCAACATTGTTCCACCTTTATTTTAAACAACCAGATAAAAACAGAACGATGGTTTTAAAAGACTCATTACATTGCAATTATAAAGTGCATTTTCACATGAAGGTTGTGTACAAAAATATCTTTTAAAAACAAACATGCAAAAAACCCACAAGGCACTTCCGGCATAGAGTGAGGAGAGCAACCCCTTACTTCTATGTTCACATTGGCAATGGAAAAAGGGAAAAGGGGAAAGGCCACAAGTAGTATTTTTAAACTACTATTGGTCAAATAGTCAGTTCCCAGCCTAGCTTTTACTGATGGTATTGCTCTTGTAGCTTACCTTCCTTGCTCTTCCCTAAGCACACCGCTTCCACAGCCTGCAAACACAGGCCCCGTAAGGAGATCCCACCATCCGCAGCACCCCAGACACACATGCCTTGTTTCAGCCCACAAGCAGCCCTCCCCAGGCACGAGAGCATGCCAGGAAAGCACATCTTCCCTGCAGTGTCTTACAGCACTACCACCACACGTTACATCCAGAAAGATCCGTGTTGCTCAAACTTCAGTTTAAAAACAAGTTCAAGCCAAGCTTGGGGCAGCAGTCCCTTCACGAGAGACCAATGCAGGTTAGAAGGGCTGACTCAGAAAGCTGTTTGAGCAGAGGAACCAAGCCTGATGAGCTCTGGGCTACCAAGATTTACCACCTGGAATAAGTGATCAAGCAGAGTGACAATATGCATCCATGTCAGGTTTAGGAAAAGCAGCAGCTGAAGGCTAGCTCTTCTTCCCACAGGCTCTTTTGTCCCTTTTGGCATCCAACAGTGATCATACCATCCCCCTAGGTTAGGGTAAAACACTTGTAAGTATTTGTACAGTAGTCTCCTCAACTAAAAGCTAGATTTAAAAGGTTAGCAAGTAGCCTAGCCCATTGCTTCTCTCCAGCCAGTCTAGAGGCTACTACAGGCACCCAAAAATTTTATAAAGCTTATGCACTGGAAAAAGTAAGATTCCCTTGACCTCTACTTCTACAAACTATTCAGCACCCTCTGAGGGTTGCTGAGGGATTAAGTTTTTCTGCTCAGCTAGTATGCAAGCAGCTTTGCAAGGCTGTTTGGCACTGCACACACTGGCCACCTCCTCCCAGCACAGGCCCCAAAGCCAAACAGGCCACCTCCTTCCAGAAGAGGGACGGCTAACATCAGAGATTTGCTCCACATCTGGGGCTGGTGTCAGGATAACCCCAAATATCACACACTCCTTTGCACAGCTGGGGTGAGGCACTTCTTATGGCAGGAGCAGCACAAAGCTCGGGCATCCCCAGGTTGAAATGGCAGCAACTGCTAGAGCAGCAAGGGAAGCACGGCGTGTCCTGCAGCCACAGCATCCTTGCACGTGAGCAGTGCCACTCCATCTGCTGCCAAGCAGTCCAAGGCATGGAGTAACAAACCACTACATCTTTCAAAAAAAAAAAAAAAAAAAAAAAAAAAAAAAAGCAATGATTTCCAAAGCCTATCTCAAAGCTCTGCTGTGATAACACAAGGCCAAGGCACTTCCACCACAGCGGGTGCATGACAGCCACCTTCTCTTAGCATGACACAGCAGAACAGCCAGTGCCATGTGTCGAGCTCCCACGACACCTGAGCACAGCCACCTGCACAGGCCTCAGGCCCAGCACACCCAGCAGCTCATTTCAGATGTCCATCAAGGGAAAAAAAGCATCATTGGTCACTTGTGATTAAAAGAGGGGAAGGTTTTGCAGAAGGCAGTCAAGGCAGTCAGCCCACAGCTGTGTTACGAGCACCAGGCAGCTGCAGCTAATCTCTATTTTTGGTAACACCAAGCATACAATGAAAGCTTTGAAGGATCAGCTGATAAAACAACTGGTGACTAAGCATATCAGATTCTCTCCTGCAGGCATGTCTCCTAATACAGCAGGCTGTAGGCTCACATCTTACCATCACAGTTGTGTTTTCACTTCCAAAATACCCTTCCTGCCTCAAGCAGGAAGGAAGTGCATGAGAAGATGGCTGTTTGCCACAAGCCAACCACTTCCACATTTCCTGACGGGCACAGGCCAGCTCCCAAGGAGAACCCTGCAGCTGAAGTTGAGTACAGCACACTTAAAAATAATCTAGAACATCTTTTGGAAACAAAACAAAAACCAAAACCCTTGTAACACTAGCAAGCAACACAAACCAACCACCGCTACACAGCTTCAACAGACACCACAAGCACTGTAGTGTTTCCCCAGAGACTAGCAGCTTTACAGAAGAGGAAGGAGCAGCAGCACTGAACAGGCAGGCAAGCAACATCTCCTTTTCCTTTGAGCATCTGGAGAGCCAGTTATCTGGCTTGAGACAGGGAAGGCAGCCCGTGATGTCAGAGATGCACCCCTGATTATAAGCCAGCTGCCAGCAGAGCACTGCACTTTTTTTTTTTTGCTGGGAGGCTTGTGCAGAGCTACGTGGAGCCTCACTTCTTCCACCTTTTAACACACCTCATGTTCATAAAGGCTCCCAGGCCTGCAGACACCAGCAACAGTCAGTCAGGACCTCAGGTCCCCAGGTCAATAGTAGGGCCCCAGCTTCTCGTAGCCCGAATAGCTTGGCCACTCAGCAAACAGGCCGTAGGAACACCGAGGGCTCCCGAACTGGTCGAAGGCACTGCTGAAGTCAGGGCTGCGTGGGGGGCGGAGGGCCTCCTGGGCAGACTTCAGTTCTGAGCGTACGATCCTGTAATTTGTGCCCCTGTTGCTGTCCCAGTACACCTTGCCGTTACACTCGAAGGAGATGGCGAACTCGACTCTTTCGTGGGATTGAATTCCCTTGGGCAAGCTGATGTCAAAAGAAAACGTGTCCCGATCCGACCCTCCGTACGTATCCTTGACATATTGGCACGGGTAATCGACAAAGTTTTTCCAGGTGTCAAATGTCATCCTGACCCTCACTGACTTCTCAAAAGCCAGATTCTTCACCTTCACCGTGCCCACAACAGAACGCTCCTTCAACATGCAGTTCTCAAGGCACACACAGTCCGTCTGAAGACGGTTTCTGAAGTCCAGGTAGTCTGCAGAGGGCTGCACAAAGTCCAGGACAAAGCTGTCCCTCTCCACCGTTGTCAGACCCACAAGGTTGTCGATCAGCTCAGTGATGTTGAAAGGAATATCCAGCGGATCATCAAACTCCGAGAACACCTTCACCATCGTCAGAGCAAAGCCCCTGCTATCTGCAAACGACACCTTCTTCTTCACTTTGTTGTGCGTGAAGGAGTTTTCCGACTCTTCTGCTCCAGTCAGTACCGCCTTGCTGTTCAGCTGGATGCATGGCCGCAATGGCTTGTTTGCCTTTGGGGCAATTTTGCAGGCACACCTCTCTCTTCGCAAGGGTGAGGAGCACAGGTACAGCTGCATTGCTATGTCCACGGCCATGGCTTGTTTGTGAGGAAAATAGTCTATTACTCTGGAAGAGAAGGGTCAGTTGACATTAGAAAGGCATTTTAGAGACTTGTCAGACAGTTGCCACACTTTTCCCCATCCCTCCCAAAGAAGATTGGTTACCATCACCCCCAGAAGTCCCTCAAGCTCTGTAAGAGGCCAGTGTTTGCACAGCATGACTTAACAGACATGTTGGGAAGTGCGCTGCCACAGTGCTGTGGCTGGACCCCAGCCTGATGGGCCCCTTGAAGGACAAGTTCCCTTCCGGTTGCTACAGAATCACCACGTTAAGGTACCTGCAGGCACTGCTCTACTAAGCTTGCGGTTAGCAGGCTATGAACGTTTTTTTTTTTTTTTGACCAAAGCAAATCCCATGGCTCAGTCCTGCTGATGTCCACAAAACCCAGCGGTTACCAAGTTCTAATGCCACATACAGCAGTAGCCCTGCTGCACCCCCTTCCTCCAGGGAAGGTTCCCCATTGCATCCAATTATTTCATAGGAGCAGGAACCTGTGTGGTCACAAGCTCACTTTGGTTTTATGGAACTGCAGATGTCAGGTATGCTTAAAGACTGAAAAGCCTTTGTTTGGTTCAGCTGCATGCTTTGATATCTGAGAACTGCTCTAACTGCTCCATCACCAGTGCCTGCATGTGGCATTGCAAGGATTGCAACAGCTGGATAGAACAGAAGGGTGCAGACCTTGCTGACATCGCTCTGCACCTACAGAGGAGCAGCTTTCTCCCCTCTATGGCATTTTAAAACATCACGCTGGCCAGAAGGCTCTACCTCCATCACAGAGGGCACGTGTTAAGCCTACACAGCACTTATGGAAGCTACATGCTAGGTATACTGTTGAGCTAGAGTACAGCTTGCCTACTCAAGGCTGACAGAGGCTTTGGAAACAAGTCCATCCCCACAAAGCCGCAGACTGTGTGCCCCTCCACCATGGCACCTCCTCCTCCAGTGAGGCAGCACAGTCCCTCTCTGTGCACCCATGTCTTGAAGCCTGAATATTTCCTTAATTAAATTCCCTGTTTGGCTGCAGACCACGTTCCAAACCTGATCTCGCTGTGAGCCAGCAGCTGACCACACGATGCGGGAGGGCTTGTGCTGCCAAAGCCACACGCAGATAACTCAAAGCAACAGAGCTGCTCTCTCCTAGTCAGCACCCTAACCCCGCACCCCACAGTGCCAACAAGGCAGCTCTGAGCAGTCCTCTGCTGCATCCACCAGGCACGGGCACCTGCTCATTCAGGGGGCATGTACTAAGGTTTGCTCCCCAACACACCCGCCTGCCAACTCCTTGTGCATCTCCTCCTTGGACCTCCTTTGAAGCTCAAGGGCAGCTGTACAAGGACAGACAGCGGATCCACCTGTCTGCAAACAGCACTCTGCTCAGCTCTTCCTGGTTCCACCAGCTTTTTCTCACATGTATTTTATGTAGGCCATTTCCTCCTTTAAAATAACGCAGCTTCTCTCTCTCACCTAGCCCAGCTTCACCTGCATTTTTTAGCTGCATGCCTTCCCAGTGGAAGTTACTCGGCTGAACTCCTGAGAGCCTTTGTAAGCCTCACCAGTTCCCAATTTTTAAGGTGAGGAGGCATGAAGTATCCAGCCTGGTGTGCATTACTTAGAGCTTTTCCCAAGCTAAGGGGTACAGGATGAGCTCTACCTACCTACAGCTGGATTCAGCTACCTGTTCTCACAAGCCATCGGCCCTTTTCAGCTCATTGCACACCCCAGACATCTCCTTTCCGCTCCTCTCTTAGACCCTGCTGATCCCCAGGTAACAACCACAGAAGCCTTCCCCTGCTGCTGAGAGCCTTGAACCCCACATGCTTTGAAGGTGAGAGCACAAAGCACTCCTGAGAGCTCACGAAGGAAAGGGAGCGCTGGGAAGCAGAGGGAGCAAGCGGGGAGAGGCAGGCAGCCCTGCACCGACAGAGGGGCCAAGTCCTCCCCCCATCCTTTCAGAAGGAGGAAAGCCTGGCTTCTGTCTGTGCCTCTGAACATCCACATCAGCTTCACCCTCCCCAGAAGATGCCTCTGCTCTCTCTTCCCTCCTTTATTTTTAGGAAGAGAAAGCAAGTCACAGCAGAGGAATTATTTATGCCTATGTTTAGCAAAGCCCTCCAGCTGCCTGCACCCTGCTTCCAGCCCTGCTCTCATGCAACCTCTCACTCACAGAGGGCCCAAACCCCCGTGCTAGGCCAGCTGCAGGCTGCGTTCAGACTTTACCTGCTGCAGGACCAAGCACCCCGGCTGCCGGCTCTCATCACCCCCAGCTCCACAGAGACCAAGCAGTCCCTGGGACACAGCCCAGCTCCCCAACATCTATCCAAACCCCAACACCACCAGACCCTTCCACTCACGCTTTTTGCACAAGGGACGCCTGACCTGCTCGCGCAGCACCAGAAGCCCGCAGACCCCTAGTTTGGTGCAGAGCACACCACTAGCCGCACACCTCCTGCCCCCCGCCCCCAGCGCAACCCTCCGAGCCCCAGCCCGCAC
>VXAV01003322.1:0-12931 GCA_013399715.1 Alectura lathami
CTGCCAGGGAGCTGATTTAGCTTTAAGGGAAAGTAGGATTCTTTCCAAGTTTTGTTAGATAACCTCCATGATCCATTGCCTCATATCTTGGGTAGCTCTTCAGCTTCAGGCAGAACATGTGTGTTTGTAGTTCATAAATATCTGAAGTGCAGAGCCAAATGGATGGGGCCAGGCTCTTTTCAGTGGTGCCAAGTGACAGGACAAGTTTTTGCCAATAGGCAAAAACTGGAACACAAGAAGTTCCATATAAATATTAGGAGGAATTTCTCTCCTGTGAGGGTGACAGAGCACTGGAACAAGCTGCCCAGAGAGGTTGTGGAGTCTCCTTCTCTGGAGATACTCACAACCACACGGACACTTTTCCATGTAACCATCTGAAGGGGACCTGCTTTATTAGGGGGTTGGACTAGATGACCTTCTGAGGTCCCTTCCAACCCCTACAATTCTGCGATTCTGTGGTTCTGTGGAAAAAGAAAGGCAATAACACAATACAACAATAACTTTCCTCTTCCTCTTCCTCTTCCTCTTCCTCTTCCTCTTCCTCTTCCTCTTCCTCTTCCTCTTCCTCTTCCTCTTCCTCTTCCTCTTCCTCTAGTATGCTTCCAACTATGTATTTTTTCTTACTTTCTCGTCTCAGCCTATTGAAATATTTGTAACGGCAACTTAATCTGAATATCCTTTCATAATGAGTTTGATGTTTGCCCTATGGCTTATTTATTCCTAAGAACTTACTTATAATTCAACAATGTGATAGAAGTATTGCCAAGTCTCTAATTCCCTTGTTTTTTGTTCTTTCCTGTGTCGTTACTGTCATTTTTTCAAGACCTGGTTTGAACTAAGACAGTAAGGAACAAGCCCAGAGAGTGGTGTATGTGTCAGATAGTGGTCACTTGGTGTGACAGTGTGTTCCCCACTGCTGCAACCTCCTCTTTTGGCCTGGTCTTTTGGCTTGCCCAAAGCCTTGCTAAGGAATGATAACACTATCTTGCTAAATCCTACAACTATGAATCAATTATTTTACCCCATAATAGTGAGCAGTCCAAAAGGCTACTGAGCTCTAAGCCTCATAATAAGATTTCATGTGACATCCCACTTCCCAAGAAAGAGGAAGGCATGAATGTTAGGAGGCCTCCGCAGATGAACAAGGAGATCCTGGACTTGGCCATAAAAGTTCAAATGGAGCGGAAACAAGAACAGGCTATCTGGAAGGAATACAAAGAAGTTGTCCGGGCAGCCAGGGATCAAGTTAGGAAAGCCAAAGACCAAGACTGGTGATGAGTGACGTCCCTCAGGGATCAGTACTGGGACCAGTGCTGTTTAACTTCTTTGTTGGCAACATGGACAATGGAATTGAGTGCACCTTCAGTAAGTTTGTGGATGACACCTAGCTATGCGGTGCTGTTGACATGCTAGAGGGAAGAGATGCCATCCTGAGGGACCTGGACAGGCTTGAGAGCTGGGCCCATGCCAAACTCATGAAGTTCAACAAGGCCAGGTGCAAGGTCCTGCACCTGGGTAGGGGCAATCCCAAGCAGAAATACAAGTTGGGCTGTGAATGGCTTGAGAGCAGCTCTGAAGAGAAGAATTTGGGGGTGTTGGTTGATGGAAAACTCAACATGAGCTGATAATGAGCGCTTGCAGCTCAGAAGGCCAACCACATCCTGGGCTGCATCAAGGGAAGCATGACCAGCAGGGAGAGGGAGGGGATTCTGCCTTTCTACTCTGCTCTTGTGAGACACTGGATGGAGTACTGCACTCAGTTTTGGGGCCCCCAACACAAGAAGAATATCAAGCTGTTGGAGGGTGTCGAGAGAAGGGCCACGAAGATGATCAGAGGGCTGGAGCACCTCCCCTATGAAGGCAGGCTGAGAGAGTTGGGGTTGTTCAGCCTGGAGAAGAGAAGTCTCCGGGGGGACCTGATTGCGGACTTCCAGTACCTGAAGGGGGCCTACAGGAGAGCTGGGGAGGGACTCATCAGAAGGGCATGGAGCAACTGGATGAAGGGTAATGGCTATAAGTTGGTGTTGCAAAGGATTTTTTACAGAGCAGCAGACATGTGAGCAACCCAGCTTGTGGGTTCTACTGTATTGGCTGGAAAGAGGAACGTTATCTACGTATCCCTGACAACAATATAAGGAAGGCTTGTCTCGAGAATGCCAGCGGACTCACTGAAGGATAACGGGGCGTGATTGCGCAGTAATTAAACACCAATCAAATATTGCAGCTAAGGGCATATAATTTTAATATACCCAATTATAACTTGCCAAAAACCACCAGACAGCGCGTGACTGCCTCAAGAACATATATAAGAAACTGCGTCATAGAACATATATAATATAAGAAACTGCGTCATAAACAGTCTTTTGTCTTTTGTCTTTTGCTTTTGCTTTTTGGCTTTTAGCTTTGCCTTTTGCTGCTTTTAGCTGCACCTGTTGATCTCACAATAAACAGCCTTTTATTACCTTTTACAAATACCTTTGCTGCTTTGATCTCCCGCCAAGTTGGAAGGGGGGAGATTTAGGCTAGATATTAGGAAGAAATTCCTCACTGTGAAGATGGTGAGACACTGGAACAGATTGCCCAGAGAGGCTGTGCATGCCCTCTCCCTGGAAGCGTTCAAGGCCAGGCTGGATGGGGCTCTGAGCAACGTGGTCTAGCGGGAGGTGTCCCTGCCCATGGCAGGGGATTGGAACTAGATGACCTTTATTGTCCTTTACAACCCAAACCATTCTATGATTCTAAATATTGTGAAGCTTGAATGACTATAGTCTCGGGGTGCATTTTATGGAATAATTATTGGACATGCTTACTGTGATATCATAGAAACACAGAATCATAGAATGGCTTGCGTTGAAAAGGAATTTATGAATCATTCAGTTTCAACCCTTCTGCTGTGGGCAGGGTTGCCAGCCACTAAATCAGGCTGCCCAGGGACCCATCCAACCTGACCTTGAACGCTCCCAGGGATGGGGAATCCACAGCTTTTCTGGGCAGCCTGTGGCAGTGCCTCACCACCCTCTGGGCAGATTTCCTCCTAATATTTAGCCTAAATCTCCCCTCCTTTCGTTTAAAAATATTCCCGCTTGTTCTATCACTATCAGACTGTGAAAAAAGTCACTCTCCCTCCTGTTTACAAGCTCCCTTCAAGTACAATGAGGTGTCCCCAGAGACTTCTTTTCTCTAAGCTCAGCAAGTCCAGTTCCTTCAACCTTTCTTTATAAGAGAGGTGTTCCAGCACTCTGACAATTTTGTGGCCCACCTCTGGACGTGTTCCAGCACTTCCACATCTTTCTTGTGCTAGGGGCCCCAGACCTGGAAGCAGTACTCCAGGTATGGTCTCACCAGGTCAAAGTAGAGGGGGACAATCACCTCCCTCACCCTGCTGGCCACCCCTCTCTTGATGCAGCCCAGGATGCCATTGGCCCTCCAGTCAACTGTGCAAGTGCACACTTCTAGATCATGTCAAGCCACTCATCCACCAGGACCTGCAACTCCTTCTCCTCAGAGCTGATCTCAATGAGCTCTTCTTCCAGACTGTACACATCTGAGATTGTCCTGACCCAAGTGCAACACCTTGCACTTGGCCTTGTTGAACCTCATCAGGTTCTCATGGGCCCACTTTTCCAGCCTGTCCAGGTTCCTCTGGATGGCATCCCTTCCTTCAGGGCTATCAACTGCACCACTCAGCTTGGTGTCATCAGCAAACTTGCTGAGGGTGCACTCGATCCCACAGTCTAAGTCGTCAATAAAGATGTTGAAGAGCACCGGTCAGAATACCGACCTGTGGGGGACACCACCAATGACTGACCTCCACCTGGACACAGTGCCGTTGGCCACAACACTCTGGCTGCGACTGTCCAACCAATTATTTATCCACCAAATAGTCCACCCTTCAAATCCATATCTGTCCAATTTAGAGATAAGGCTGTGGTGTGGGACCGTGTCAAAGGCCTTGCACAAATCCAGGTATATGACATCTATTGCCCTTCCTTTATCCACCGATGCTGTCACTTCATCATAGAAGGCCATCAGATTGTTAAGTTACAATCTGCCCCTAGTGAACCCACGTTGTCTTGGATCACTTCCTTGTCTTGTATGTGCCTTAACATGGCTTCCAGGAAGATCTGTTCCATGATCTTCCCAGGAAGAGATGTGAGAGACATGTGAAGCCTGTCTGCCAGTGAAGACTGAGGCAAAGCACTTATTGAGATTTTTCTATGTCAGAGGAAGCCAGTTCACCATTCTCAGTTACCAGAGGGTGTTCATTCTCCTTGGCCAGTCTTTTCTGGCCTATGCACCTATAGAAACTCTACTTGTTATTTTTCACATCCCTTGCCAAGTTCAGTTTCATCTGAGCTTTGGCTTTCCTGATCCTCTCTCTACACATCCAGACAACATCTCTGTACTCATTGCGGGATACATATCCCTGCTTCCACTGTCTTTACACTTCCCTCTTTTCCCGCATATTGACCAGCAGGTCATTGTTCAGCTAGTCTGGTTTCCTGCCTCCTCTGCATGATTTCTTATGGTGAGGGATGGCGAGCACTTGTGCTCTCAGAAAAGTGTGCTTAAAGAGCTGCCACCTCTGTTCTGTTCCAATACCCTCAAGGACAGAGTCCCTGGGGATCCCATTCAGTAATCCCTTGAACAGCTGGAAGTTCACTCTCCTGAAGTTCAGGGTCCTGACATGCTTTTTGGTTTCTTGTCATCTTGGTGTGCTAACAAGAGATACAGCACTGAAGGTAGAGCAGAATGTAAACACCACAGCAAAGCTCTGTGATAACATCACAGGGATGAGAACTTGATGGTATTATGGAACTACATAGTAGCCACCCTGAGTCAGCAGCTTTTCATTTTCCTATCCCACTAATCACAACAAAGATATGTATAACCAGAGCTATTCAAGCTCCATCTGAAAAGAGTATAAAAATGGCTTAAGAGAAAAGGAGTTTGAGGGAAGAAAGCATCACAAAGTCAAGAGGATATTGCTGGCTTCTGGGACCAGTCAACGGGCTGAGCGTCTCCTCCCCCTCCCCCCACCCCAGTGTGGACACCTGTTTGTTGGGTAAGATTCACAAACTTGATTACACTACGTGCTTCCCCCTGGGAAACTTAGAAATCTCTCTAGAGTTATTCTGTAATTTAATGTGTTTGTGGTCAGCTGTATTATTCACATTCTTGATACTCATACATGCTCTGCAAACAGTGTATGTATCACTAGCAATCCAAAAGGAGGGAAGGAAAAGGGAGTGGAGGGGAGGGAAGAACAAGGCAGGGTAGAGGGGTGCCTTTGCTAGATTGAAGTACTAGATTATCACAGTTTTATAGTATATGAACAGGCACACTGAACAATGTTATTCATTACATGATATTTAGTGTATAATTTCACTTACTCAGAAAAAAATTTGTACCTGGTTGCTTATGTGTTTCAAGTGAAAAATAAAATTATTCTTCATCCAGGCAGATTTTATAGTTGTACAAGAAAAATATTTGCAAAATGTGGTGGATATATAAAAGACAAGATGTACACAGCCAGCACTATAAACACTCTTTTCATTAAAAAGTGGTATGATAGTATGTTGTGTATGCCTGTTTTACATATTTAGACAGCCTTACCACACTGGGTAGGGAAAATAATGAAACTTGATTGACAGCCTATCATTGCAATGTTACTCAGAATTTGAAAACAGCAAGTGTCTTCAAAAGGCTTCTTTGCCCCTTGAAGCAATTCCCTGACAGCATGCTGATTGAGGAATAAGTTAATTGACAATTTGTCCAGCAGGAGTGCTATTAGGGAGGAGGAGAAATTCACGTCTTCTGAATTCCCATCAAAATAAAATAAGCCTTCTGTTAAGCTACAAATATAGTTATATTTTCTATTCCTTTACAGTATTCCCACCTACCCTGCATGTATAGCTGTGCTATATATTAATGAGTTGCTGTCAAATAATTTCATGAGTTTAGATGGTACAATAGGAAAAATAACAAGGTTCAGTGAGTTTCTTCACTCAAATTCAATAAACAGTAGATATGTTGAAGAAACAGTTCCCTTCAGAGGTTAATGTCACAAAGTAATAAACTAAAATATGCATTCCGTGTCAGTAATAAAATATTTGTAATTCAGAGAATATTTACCTTACAGATTGCAAACCAAAGATAGAGCTACAGATAAAGGATAATTTGAACACATGAGAATGTTGAACATGAGACTTTCAGGAGTGAAATATCAGACTACTACATCTTAGCTTAAAAAGTACTGATTTTAAACAAAATGAGGGCATATATTCAGATCTGAAAGTAGTGATCAAAGTCTACTTTGTCAAAATCTTGCCATTTCTTTATCACATTATCAAGATATACGTTGGTTAGCTTCTTCAATATTTTCTTTCTGATTTTCTGATTCAGAAAGTGAAACTGGATAATATACAGAAAAATAATTCTGTGCAACTGAGAATTTGATCTATATCAGTGACAAATCTTTTGTAGATAGTAGTATGTGTACATACTGATGAGTCATTTCTATGCTTAAATAAGCCATACACATTCACATGATTAAAATGTTAACATTCAAACTCTATTCAGGTGCTTTGTTCTTACAATTTCCTTTAAATTTTAAGTCATCTTTCCTCTCCTTGTGCTTTCAATTGTGCATCCAAATAATCTAGAAAGATTAGTTGCATCTGTTCTTTAGATGTTGCTTTAGAATTTAATAAAGTAATCTCTATATAGACACTTAACTTGGATGTAAAAAGCAACTTGCATTGAAAAAAATACCTAAACTTTCACAGACAAAATACTGATGTTGCAGAAGAAAAAGCACCAATAAGGAAAACATTCTGTAACAGAAACGAAAGAAAACCAAAGATATAATTGTTTCTAAGAAGCTTTGACTATCCTGAAAAAAAAAAAAAAAAAAGGTAAAGGTGAATTTTCTATGACTGAGACTCTCTGTGTTGGGTGTAATTGTCAAAGTTTTGGCAGCAGTGGGGCACATAAGTGACCTCTGTGTGGAGCAGCTGTGGCTGCTGGACACAGCTGGCTCTATCTGGCTTCAATGGACCCATTGCAAGGCATGACGGGGCCCAGCAGTCAGATGTGCCCCTGTGAATTTGTAGAGCGGGGAAAAAGAACAACAACAACAACAACAAAATAAACACAGAGAGAGAAAAAAGAGGAAGAAACAAGTGAGGAACAACTTAGGAGCCTCCAAGGCTGGAGGAGTTTAACGAGAACTGATGACAGAGCAGCTGTCCTGCTGAAGGGACTGAGGTTGGCAGAAAACTTATGGTCGATCACCATAGAGGGAAGACGAATGGCAGAGACAGATTTGCTGTCTCTAGACCATAGTGACCATTGCCTCACTGAAGGGCTGAAGGTACCTCAGAGACTATATAACACGGAGAATTTCTGAAAAAGTCTATCACGTGAAAATCAACTAAACATGAACATAAGACACTGTTACAAGGATTATGTCCTTTCAAAAGCAACTATTGAAGGAAATTAATGTGTCTGGATTTGAATATCTTATAAGTAAGTCATAATTAATTATAGTTGGATTGTATCTGTTAGTTCCAACACTGGTCAACTAGCAAAATACAGGACAGACTCTTGAAAATACTGCTGTTTGTTTGTTTTTTAAGTGAAAACAAAAGAATGTGATGTGAGACAAATATAAGATAGGAAGCTGCATTTGTAAATGCTTGCTCTGATAGATATCTTGTCTGCATGTGCATTTCTAATTTCAGCTAGAATATGAAAAGATTACTGTTATTCAGTATTTTGCATTATTGATGTTTGACTAGAGTGAACTGTAAGGAACCAATTCATTTCACATATCCATAAGCAAAAGTTTATTTAAAATATTGGTCACTTTTTGACAGCTTAGTATGATATGACACTAGTAAAGACATTATGAATAAATACTGATTCCCATTCTCTCTTAACTGGAAAGGTTTGATGGGTGTTTTTTTTTTGATGGACTGAAAGAAAGGCAGTGTTACACCCATTTTTAAGAACCAGGAACTACCAACCTGTTAGCTTCACTTCTGTGTCGGGGAAGATCATGGGACAGATCCTCCTGGAAGCTATGCTAAGACTTATGGAAGACGGGGAGGTGATGTGAGACAACCTGCATGGCAAGTCCTGCCCAACCAACCTAGTGGCCTTCTGCGATGGTGCAACTGCATCAGTGGGCAAGGGAAGAGCCATCTATCATCTATGTCATCTATCTGGACTACAGGAAGGCCTTTGACACAGTCCCCCATAACATCCTTCTCTCTATAACTGGAAAGATATGGATATGGTGAGTAGACTCTTTGATGGATGAGGAACTGGTTGCTAGATTGCATCCCAAGAGTGGTGGCCAATGGATCTGTGTCCAGATTGGGTTAATAACGAGTGGTGTTCCTCAGGAGTCCATTCTGGGACCGATGCTCTTCAATACCTTCATCAATGACATCAACAGTTGGATTGAGTGTACCCTCAGCAAGTCTGCTCATGACACCAAGCTGAGTAGTGCAGTCGACAAACCTGAGAGATGGGATGCCATCCAGAGAGACCTAGATAGGCTGAAGCAGTGGAGCCAGACTAATGTCATGAGCTTCAACAAGGCCTAGTGTAAGGTCCTGCACCAGGGTTGTGGCAACACTCACCATCTATACAAGCCGGGAGATGAAAGGATCAAGCACAGCTCTGCAGAAAAGGACTTGGGGGTACCGGTGGATGACAGAACATGAACTACCAGTATGTACTTGCACCCAGAAGGCAAACTTTATCATGGGCAGCATCAAGAGAAGCATGACCAGCAGGGCAAGGGAGGTGATCCTGCCCCTCTACTCTGTGCTGGTGAGACCTCACCTGGAGTACTGCGTCCAGATGTGGAGTCCTCAGCACAAGAGGGACATGGAGCTGTTGGAGCACGTCCAGAGGAGGGCCACAAAATGGCACAAAGGGTGGAACACCTTCCCTGAGAGGACAGGTTGAGAGAGTTGGAACTGTTCAGCCTGCAGGAGAGAAGGCTCTAGGGAGATCTGAAAGCAGCCTTTCGATTACTAAAGAGGGGCTTTAAGAAAGAAGGGGACAGACTTTTCATCGGGGCCTGTTGTGATGGGAAATGGTTTCATACTGAGGGGGGAGATTTAGACACAATATAAGGAAAAAAGTTTATACTCTAAAGGATAGTAAAGCACTGGCACAGGTTGCCCAGGGATGTGGTGGACACCTCGTACCTGGAGACCTTCAAGGTCAGCCCGGACTGGTTAATGAGCAACATGATCTAGCTCTCCCTGTTCATTTCAGGGGTGTCATGGTTTTTCACAGGATAGATATTCCATATCACGACATCATGCAAAAAGCTGACACAGGTGGGAGGGCTGCTAAGGGGAAACTACAGACCCCAGAATGCTCCTGTCCCTTCTCACGTAGGTTCCAGGTTCCAGGAGTGGCTCTCCTCTCTCTTTCACCTCCGATCGCCATTGTGGACACACACAGGTCAGGAGACACTCCCGTTCTTTCCAATTTGTCAGATTTATTGCTCTCAGTTCCTTTCATATTGTATTATCTTGCATTCCTTTGCTGTTTTTGGTAAACTAATACCTCAGTCGCACGTCCTCTGTTCTCACTCCTCTACCCGGCCTCCGTGAGAAGAGGGGTGGGGTGTGGGAGGGGGCTAGGCCCTGTCACAGGACAATCTTTAATTAATCCACAACAGTTAATTGGCACCCAATGTGAGGCAAGAGTGTTAAGATAATAGTAGGTCTGACTGGAGTGAATTAAAGTAGCATATTGCGGGCATCGTGCCACCTTGACAAGCACCAGACAAAAATACTAATTTCACTCATTAAGCATTTTATCCTCAGAATTAACGCTTTAGTGCTTCGGGTGGTCCTACCTAAAATTACTGGATCTTGTTTAAGAAGATCATATTATGTTTCGGGTTATTATCTTACTTTACGATGACACAATCACTAGTAGGGACGTCAATCCACATAGCATGGCATGTTCTGAGCTTCAGAAATCACACTTTAGTGAGATCTAGTAATCATACTCTCTACTCTGATTTTTTGGGGAACCAGTCTATGGGAGAAACAGGAGAAGAAATTTTTAAGTGTTTACTCAATTTTTCCTCCTCTCACAGTTTTTCTCCTTTCTCTTTTGAGAATTTTGTATATTTTTGGAATGGTCAAGCCAGCATACTCGTACTGTTATTTCTCCTGAATGTGTTCCAGTTTCTCATTTGGGGATCTGCCCCAAAACTGGATAATATTGAGTGGCAGGGAGTGTGGAGGGGTATGGGAGAAAACTTAGAGAAATGGGGACCCCCAGTATCATGGAGTTTTTACTCCTGAACACCTGCAGAATCCTGAAAGTTTAGGCAAGTATTTAGAGAAATGTTGTAGCTCCAGCAGATCTAACGAGGCACAAATGCTTTGGGGCCTGGCTTATGTCTATAGAGCCTCGTTTAACACCATTCAAGGAAAGGGAAGTGTCTCTGAGCCCACAGCAGAGGCTCAATCAGAGAAAAACCCTGTGTTAGTATCAGTTGCCCCAGTAGAAGGAAAAAAATGGTGGCAAATATCATCTTGCTTAGAATGGAAAGAGGAGGAAGAGTCGGAGGAATAAGCACCAAAACCGAAAAAGCCACCAGCACAACCATCAAAGAAAACAGCAGCTCAAAAGTGTGCGGATACTTAAGAGTGTGCCACCATCCATCGTCTGTCCCTTAGTGAGATCCGAGATGTGTGCAAAGATTATAGCCAAAACCCAGGTGAACACATTACCACTTGGCTGCTCTCATGCTGGGACACTGGAGCCAATAGAGTGAATTTGATGAGTGACGAAGCCCACCAGTTGGGATCTCTCACTAGGGACCCAGCTACTGATAGATTTGTTCACCACAGGTATGATGATGAATCTCTCTCTCTCTAGAAATAGATGCTGTCTGCTATGAGGGAGATATATCATTTTAAGACAGATGTGATGCCCCTCTTGACCAAGTGGACCACCCTGACCAAGAGTATCCAGTACCTAAGAGAAATTGTTGTGCTGGAGATGCTGTATGATGCCTCATTTACGCCTGCCAATCTTCATGTGGTTCATGACCCTGAAAGAGTCAGGTTCTCACCTACTAAGTGGCGGAACTTCACGCATCCTGCGCCATCACCCTATCCCAGCACAATGACAGCAATGAGATGAGAGAGAATGAGAGACCCCAGCTGAACAAAGTAGTTACCATTCTCCAAGAATATGAAGGAAATTTCACCTCCACCATAGTCTCAGCTATACAGAAAACGTCTAGCGACATTTCCAACAATCTCACTAACATGTTCAACCAGATGAACTCTGAGATTCAGCAAATCAGAAACTCCCCACCTGTACAAACCACCATCTCAACTATTAGAATCCGATGTCCCCCTGGTTCTTCTGCTCAAGTGAGAGGTAACGATGGGTACGCACCACGCGCCACCTTGTGGTTTTATCTGAGGGATCATGGGGAAGATACAAGGAAGTGGGATTGAAAACCCACTTCAGTCCTGCTGGCACAGGTAAATGAGTTACAAGGGAGGGCCCCAAGGGAGGGCTGCTCNTCAGCAAATCAGAAACTCCCCACCTGTACAAACCACCATCTCAACTATTAGAATCCGATGTCCCCCTGGTTCTTCTGCTCAAGTGAGAGGTAACGATGGGTACGCACCACGCGCCACCTTGTGGTTTTATCTGAGGGATCATGGGGAAGATACAAGGAAGTGGGATTGAAAACCCACTTCAGTCCTGCTGGCACAGGTAAATGAGTTACAAGGGAGGGCCCCAAGGGAGGGCTGCTCCATGAGAATGGCCGCCCCAGTTGCTACTGATAACCAAACTCTTGCTACACATCCACAAGAAAAGAGTTGTGGATGCAGATACAATTGTCAGAATTAGGGAGGCCCTGCCCCTGGCCAGGAGAAGGATAGTGATAATCGAGTGTACTGGACTGTGTGGATTCATTCACCTGGCACATCAGAACCACAGAAGTATGAGGCTCTGGTGGACACTGGTGCAGAGTGCACTCTAATGCCAACATGTCATAAAGGGAAAAAATTCATTGAAATTAAAGGAGTGACAGGGGGATCTCAAGTGTTAACTGAGTTGGAGGCTGAAGTGAGCCTCACCAGAAGGAAGGACTGGCAGAAGTAACCTACTGTGTCTGACCCAGGGCCTCCATGCATTCTTGGTATGGATTACCTCAAGAGAGGGTATTTTAAGGACCCAAAAGGGTATAGATGGGCCTTTGGAGTTGCTGCTTTAGAGGCAGAGGACATTAAACAGCTGTTTGCCTTGCCTGGTCTCTCAGAGGAGTCTTCTGTTGTGGGGTTAATACAAGCAGAAAAACAGCAAGTGCCAATTGCTACTGCAACAGTGCACCAGCAGCAATATCACACCTATTGAGACTCCCTGGTTCCCATCCATAAGCTGACCCGTCAATTAGAAAGCCAAGGGGTGATCAGTAAGATTCGCTCACCCTTTAATAGCCCTGTATGGCCAGTGTGAAAAGCCCATGGAGAGTGGAGGCTGACAGTGGACTATCGTGGCCTGGATGAAGTAACACCACCGTTGAGTGCTGCCATGCCAGACATGCTAGAACTTCAATATGAACTGGAGTCAAAGGCAGCCAGGTGGTAACACTACAATCAATATTGTCAATGCATTCTTCTCTATTCCATTGGCAGCAGAGTGCAGGCCACATTTTGCCTTCACTGGGAGAGGCGTTCAGTATACTTGGAACCGATTGCCCCAGGGGTGGAAACACAGCCCAACCATCTGCCATGGACTAATTCAGAGCACCCTGGAAAAGGGAGAGGCTCCTGAGCACCTGCAATATATTGATGACATCATTGTGTGGGGCAAGACTGCAGAGGAATTTTTTGAGAAAGGGGAGAAAATAATCCAAATC
>VXAV01003322.1:36627-47480 GCA_013399715.1 Alectura lathami
AAAGAAAGAAAGAAAAACACTGTGTTTTCTTCCAGAACAGTAATACATATTTATTCTTGCATAAAGTCAAGTCTCAGACCCACATTTTCATAGGTACAGATGCTGTACCTATGAACATTTCTCCCCTAGAGTCTCTGTGAGAAACTTAGATAAATTTGTGTCTGTAAAGATCAAAAAATTTATATGCATTTGATTTCATATAAAGCTATTCTAAATTGTCTTTGACTCTCCGATGTCATACTCAAATTCCTGTGTAATTCTTTCCACTATGGTGCACTCTTTGACAAAGTTGGCAGTGCTACTACTGTCCTTGAATTTCATGGTAAGGTAAGATTCCTTGTGAAGTAACACAAAAAGAAATAAATTTTCCTTATAATTTAAAATTTGATTTCAGCATTATATATTATTTCTGTATACAATAGATTGAGTATAGGTGATTAAAATATTTGGGGATATGTTTTAAGAATGTATTGGTACAAATTTGAGTTGATATTCAAATTTAATTTGCTGATTGACACTCATTAACAACACATGATTTGTATATTGGCACTTTTGAAACTACACAATATTTCATTCTGGATATTTCAAAAACTCATATGTATTCTGACATAAAATATAGTTCAGTTGATTTAACAAGCATTTCCTAAAGACAACAAAGAAAAAATTATGAGATGGGTTTATTTATTTATAAACTGTAGAATTACAATAATTCAGTTTGAAGGGACCTTCAAAGATCATCAATTCCAACAACCTGACCACTTCAGGGCTAAACAAAAGTTAAATCATATTAATAAAGGCATTGTTCAAATGTCTCTCAAGCACTGTTAAGGTCTTTGACAATACCCAGCAGTGCAACAAAACTGATAAAAGTGCTTAAAGGCATGTTTCATGAGGCTGAGGACATTTGGTTTGTATGGCCTGGGGAAAAAAAAAAAAAAAAAGGCAGAGATGATCCTTTACAACTTCCTGAGGAGGGAACTGGAGACGGAAGTTCTGGTCTCTTCTCTCTGGTAAGCAATGACAGTGTGCAGGACTGTAAAAAAGCTGTACCAATTGAGGTTCAGATAGGATATTAGGAAAAAATTATTTACTGTGAGATTGACCAAACACTAGAGTAGACTTCCTAGAGAGAAGATTGATGTCTCATGCCTGTTCAAGTGGCTTTTGGATAATGCCTTCATTAATTTCTTTTTACTGCTGATGAGTCTTGAAGTGGTCAGGCAGTTGGAATGGATGATCTTTGAAGGTGGCATATCAAGGCACAGACTCCGTTATCATGAGGATATGAAATTGGTTTATTAGTGTTCTGCTTCAGCTTATAGAGCCCTGCTCAGTAATTCTCCATTGTCCCAAGGCTTGGTAACAAAGTTGTGCCAATACTGCTTAAGCATAAACAAGCTTTGCCCTTACATTTGCTAGTTGCACTCCCACCTTTAATGGGCTGTTTTCTTGTCTAACAAGCTACTTTCTCATGGCCAGTCACTTACTTTCAAGGCTTCAGTCCAACATACTGTTCTCGCACAAAGGTCTCTTCCAACTCAACTATTCTATTCTATTTTGTTCATCCATAGAGTGGGTGACCTTATAATTAAAGTATATCAAATTACTCAGACAGACTTTTCCCTTCATGAACCCATACTGATTTTGCCTGATAATAGCTTTGTTATATAAATACCTTCAAACTCAGAATAACCTTCTCCATAACTTTTTCAGGGGCTGAGGTTAGACTAACAAGTCTGTAGTTTCTTTGGTATCCTTTTTTATGCCTTTGTCGTGTATAACATTGGCTAGCTTCTGTGCAGGGGAGACCTCCTCACTTCCAACACCTGTGCTAAATTATTGACAGAGGTCCAGCTATAACATCTGCTAATTTCTTTTGTACTCTAGGATTAAGTCTGTCAGGCCCATGGACTTGTGAATATTCAACTGATACAACTGATCACATGCAGTTTTAATGACTTCTTGCTGAGTCATGGTCCTCCAGCTCAAACTTTTGCCAAACTTCAAACACATATGTAATTTGGGAATTCTGTATGTATCATCACACAGAAAATGAGACAGGGAAAACATCAGGGTTGTAAGTGCAGTCACATTGTATCTTCACAAGTTATGCCTTTGAAGACTGCAGAATAAAATAAATCCATGATTTCATTTCTTCAGCCTACCCTGTCTTCCACTGCTTTGAAATTTTAAGACAATTTTTCTTCCATTTCTCATGTACCAATGTCCTACGAGATATTATTTTCATAAAATCATTAATATTCAAAAAATACATGCATGTCTACAACTTCCTCTGTTACCCAGTCATTGCATAAATATTATAGGCAAAAAAAAAAAGTATACATGCCATTTGAAAGCAAGGGACACAAAGAAGGTAGGAAAGAAGACCTGAGATACTGAAGGACCAGAATTAATAAAGAAAAATTACTTTAAAAAAAAAAATACCTTGGAGATAGTTTTCCTTTCTGTGAATCACCTTATGCCTGGAGAATCTTTGTTTATAGCTGAGCAAGTCTAAGTGTTCTAAGTCACTGAGGTATGAGACAGCCTCTCTGATTTGTCAAGTTTCTCGTACACAGCTCATAAAACTTGAAAACAAGGCACAGTTTGCCATCTTTCTAAAAACAAAAACATGCAGAATATCTGTTATACTGATACATCAGGGAATATATTTTACAAGTAATTCTTTTACATGACACATTTAAACATAAATAAAATACCTTGTAACTATGTTTTTCAGAAATTAAACATATGCACATTATTGGCATGTAAAAGTATATTTTGATACTATTTAAAAATATATAATTTTTCAGCTTCTAGCTTTTGCTGCAGCAGTCTGGAAAATAGACATGAAAATATCAATGCAATAATTTTTACACATAATATATTAAATCATTTCCCAAATATTATTACCATCAAGATTACTTCATATAAATGTGGAGGATACATGCTTGACAATTATGTGGTATGGGAGAAGAACTCATTGAGAGCAGCCCTGCGGAGAAGGACTTAGGCATTCTGATTGACGAAAAGCTGGACAAGAGCCGGCAGTGCGCTCTTGCAGCCAGGAAGGCCAATGGCTTCCTGGGCTACATCAAGAGAGGGGTGGCCAGCAGGGAGAAGGAGGTGATAGTCCCCCTCTACTCTGCCCTTCGAAGGCCTCACCTGGAGTACTGTGTCCAAGCCTGGGGCCCCCAGGACAGAAGGGATGTGGAGTTGTTGGAGCGGGTCCAGAGGAGGGCCACCAAAATGATCAGAGGGCTGGAGCACCTCTGCTATGGGGAAAGGTTGAGGGAGTTGGGACTGTACAGCTTGGAAAAGAGAAGGCTCCGGGGAGACCTCATTGCAGCCTTCCAATACTTAAAAGGAGCTTACAGGCAGGAGGGGGACCGACTTTTTGAACGGGTGGACAATGGTAGGACAAGGGGGAATGGGCTAAAAGTGAAAGAGGGGAGGTTTAGGTTGGACATCAGGAAGAAATTCTTGACTGAGAGAGTCGTGAGGTGCTGGAACAGGCTGCCCAGAGAAGTTGTGGCTGCCCCATCCCTGGCTGTGTTCAAGGCCAGGCTGGATGGGTTCCTGGGCAGTTTGATCTAGTGAGCTAGTGGCTGGCAGCCCTGTCCACGGCAGGGGGGTTGGAACTAGATGATCTTTGAGGTCCCTTCCAACACAAGCCATTCTATGATTCTATGATTCTATGATTCTATGATTCTATGATTCTATGATTCTATGATCAGATAATAATCTGATAATCTCAACTAATGCATACATAGCATAAGAATATGACGCTAAGCTCAGGGGGTCACTTGGATATACACCCTGCATTTGTTTCAGGCCCTTTTGTGTTATCAATCCAAAATCACAATATTAATTGAAAGTGTGGTAAAACATTGAGTTTTCTTACAGTTACATATTTAAAAATTTGATTGGAATTTGATCACTGATTTGGAAATAAAACTGAAGCAGCAGAGTAAAAAGTTTTAATGCAATGTGAGTTTTTAAAACTCAGATTTTGTATTTTTACTTCTTACCATTTACATTTGGAAGTAGGTACTAGTTTGTGCAGGAGAAATTGGATTGTATTGGCATTCTGAGACTTTCCAAAATATTGACTACATTAAGTTTGTAACTAATCCGCCTTCAACTACAAAAAAAATCATTAGTTTTACATGGTCTTGGACATCTCAGAACATCTAGATCTTAATGTCACTTTCAAATGCAATCATTAAAATAAGTGTTTTAAATGCTGACCTAGGATGATTCAGCAATAGGGTTGTTAGCGGATAGTTAACAGCTATTGCTGTTCAGCCATACTATTTCAGTAGAATTTCCTTTGGTCATTTCCTTTGCTTATACATACCTATATTTATGTCTTCCCAGTATGTTAATTAAAAAAAAAAAAAAAAAAAAGTTCTGAATACCTTGCGAAAGATCAACATAATTTCCAGAAACAATTTATATGTGGTACTCACAAGGGTCTTTGATCTGTTTGAAAGTATTAATATGAAACTCTAATCACTCGTTTTACAGACTTTTTTTTTTTTTTTTTTCTGAAGTACCATCATGCTATAACCTGTGTCTGTACAAAGTCTTTTTAAAATAATTTATATGTCAATGTCTATCTTAAAATAAATAATTTCAGGTATTTATTCTCTCCACTCTTCCTCTTACTTCCAGAGGATTTTCTAACACAATTTTGGTCTGTTTCATATTTAATTGTATTCTTCACTCTTTTATGTACAGCAGTTGACCAGAACAGCAGATGTTGTACAAATTATTCTGCAGTGACACAGTCATTTTAGTTATACTCTTAACAACAGAAGATTATAAGCACTTGATGTACTGCTTTCATTTAGTGTATGTATTACAGAATGTCATTTAGCGTATATATTATAGAATGTGTGTGTTGTACACTGAAAATTAGGTAAATAAATCTATGAGATGTTCAGTCAGGAAATATCTATTTGGAGGCTCAAATGAGGTTTACAGCAAAGATGGACTGTCCTTCTTTGCAGTACTGTATTTTCTTTTTTGTTGTCATACATTAGATGAAATAAGTACAATAAAAATCTTAATTGCAAGCTCATCCAACCACAAACATGGATTCTGAAGTGCAAAAGTATTGCTTATTGGCATAGATATATCTTAGCCCATCTGAGGACTGTTAACATACACAAGTCCATGGTATCTGAAGAGGTCCATCCTAGGGTACGGAAGGAACTGGCAGGTGTAATTTTCAAGCTTCTCTCCATCATATTTGAAAAGTCATAACAGTTAGGTCAAGTCCTCAGAGACTGGAAAAAAAGGAAATATTACATTTATTTTTGAGAAGTGTAAAAAGTAAGATCCTGACGACTATTGACTGATTACCCTCACTTCAGTCCCCACCAAGATCATAGAACAGATTCTACTGGAAGCCATGTTGAAACATATGGAGGGCAAGGGGTTGATTAGAGACAGCCTGCATGGTTTCACCAAGAGCAAATCATGCCTAATTAATCTGGTGGCCTTCTATGATTGAGTGGACAGATAACAGAAGGGCAACTGATGTCATCTAGTTAGATTTCTTCAAGGCCATTCACACAGTGCTCCATAACATTCTTATCTCTAAACTGGAGAGACAGAGATTTAAGAGGTGATCTACAAGTTAGATAAGGAATTTGAACAGCCACATCCAGAATGTTATAGTGAATTGCGCAGTGTCCAGGTAGAAATAAATAATAATTGCTGTCCCTCAACGGTCTGTACTGAGGACAATAGAATTCAACAGTGTCATTAATGATGGACTGGAGTGCACCCTCAGCAGCTTTGCCAATGACACCAATCTGAGTAGCTCAGCTGATACACCAGAGGGAAGTGATGACATCCAGAAGGATCTGAACAGGCTAGGAAACTGGGTCCAGATTAACCTTATGAAGTAAAACAGGGATAAGTGCAAGATGGGTCACATCAGTCTCCAGTAATGGTACAGATTAGGCACTAATCTCATTGAGAACAGCCCTGCAGAGAAGGCCTTGGGGATACCGGTAGATTAAAATTGAACAGGAGCTGACAGCATGCACTTACAACCCAGATGTTAAATCATATTCTGGGCTACTTAAATACAAGCGTTGCCAGCAGGTTAGGGGAGATTATTTTCCCTCTTTACCCTGCCTAGCGTACCTTGTCCACCTTTGGGGTCCCCAAAATAAGAAAGACAAAGACTTCTTAGAGCAAGTTCAGAGGAGGGCACAAAAGAGGAGGGCCAACTCTTCTGTGAAGAGAAGATGAGAGAATTGAGTTGTTTAGCATAAACAAAAGGCAGCTATGGGGAGGGCATTCAGTATTTAAAAGACACCTACAGGAAAGATGGTGAAAGACTTTTCATCAAGGCCTGCAGCAATAAAACCAGGGATTATGTCTTCAGATCGAAAAAGGCTAGATTTAATTTATATATTAAAAGAATTTTCTTTACCTTAAATTCAGTTACACACTAAAACCAATTGTCCAAAGAGGTTGTGGATGCCCCATCCTTAGAAGTGTTCAAAGCTTGGCTGAATAGAGCTTTGGGCAATCTGGTCTAGTACAAGGTATCTCTGCTACTAGAAGAGGGGCTGGAATTGATTATCTTTAAAAGCTGTAGAAGCATAAAATATCCCAATATGGAAAAGACTCACTTGGATCATTGAGTCCAACTCCTGGACTGACATGTGAAAATCTAAAAATTAAACCAGATTTCTGAGATCATTTTCCAAATGTTCCTTGAACTTGGCAGTTGATGCCAAGTTGTCATCTGCCTTTCAGACAGTGACATGACTGCTTCCCTGGGAAGCCTGTTCCAGTGTCCAGTCATCCTCTCAGTGAAGAACAACCAAGATGATCTTCCTCTGATGCAGCTTTTAAAGCAATAACAACAAAAAAAAAATCATTAAGCAAACATACTATTTTCTTGACACAGGAATGATTTTCCTTTGCCAAGTCTGAGTGCAGAGCGAAGATGTGCTACCTTTCTAAACTAGAAATCCAACATTTAAGTGTCTCTTAACTAGTGATAATGGTAATCCTTTGTGTTAGGTATATGTCTTCAACATGGAAAATCATATGTAACACTACAGTTTACCGTCGTGAGTAGCTCAATAAAATAACATCACTATATAATACTTCATATTATACTGTGACAAAAGGTCATACTTAATCTATGATGCTTACTAAATAGATAGATTAGTGATTACAAGTGATTTTTCTGCTTGTTTGACTTAAAAAATAGAAATGAATACACCAGTGGGGATTGAAGCAAATGTGCACAGGATTATTACTTAGCAGAACTGACCATGACATAATTTTTGACTCTGTTAATGAAGCTAGTAAGACTAAATTCAGACAAAGGATTTCTATGTTTCAACTCCCAATATGTCTCTTTCTTCTTGAAAAAAAAAAAAAAAAAACCAAAAAACAAAAAAAAAAAAAACACAAACAAACAAAAACAAAACAAAACAAAAAAAACTTACAGTATATATTCCCTGTAGTGTGGCATTTCGCAATTTTCCTTCTGATTTTTTCCAAATATTGCTAGGAACATTATCTCACAGCTATGGCACAGAGACACTTGATATCACAGACAGCAAATGCAATTTCAAGAACATTATTTTGGCAACAGTAGTGAGCAGAACAGCAGATGAGAATAGGAAATGTAATTGTTAAACTTTCTTCTCTCATTCAAGATAAAATCTGGCATTTCCCATACTGCCTATTATTCAAAATCTAACTACTGTGGCTATATTTATAACTTCTGTCTATGAATTCTAAGATTCTTAAATGACTTTGTTATATTTAATCTAACATCATAAATAAGCCCTAGGTATGAGCCAAAACATTAAACTGTATGTTCTGAAACTTGTGGCCAAAAACAGAGATCAGATGCATACTGAGAAATAGCAGTACAGTGCCAAAGTGTAGATGGATTCTATAGCTGCAATGCTCCAAGGAAGTCAAAAGTTTCTTCTAGGAAAAAATGGCTGTTATTAGACAGATTGCTGCCACTAAATGGAACAGCAAAATAAGCACAAGTAAAGATGATCGACACAACAGAAACCAAAAACCAAAGATCAGTAATTACGGCCACAATTAAAAATCAGGAGGAAGGTGTGTGTGTCTGTTGAAGAGAAAGAGATCTGTGCATCGCAGTGGGGAAGAAAAGACTAATGCAATACTCTTAGTTTAAGGTAATAGTAAAGGAATGGAGACAGGACAGGGGGAAGACGGAGAAAACATTCTTTTAATACTGAAGAGAAGAAACAGCTAAAACATGTATTGGGATTTTGCACTGAGGACATTAAATATACATATATATTTTATCAAGGAACTCAGAATAGAAAGAAAGGCACGAGAAACAATGTTAAACTGCCAGCTCTTAGATTTTAGGAGATAAGACAGAATGGTGAACAGAATTTGACAACAAGAGAAAACAGTTTGGTAGATCTTGTATGTACTCCCCAGGTGAAAGATGGGATGTCCTGCAAAAGACTTGAAAGGGCTGCTGTAACGGAAGGCAAGGCAAGAAATAAGAAATCAGAGACTGAAAAATATCTGCAGAGTAATCAGCAAAGAAATGATCACTCAGGATTCAAGGAAAAGAGATACAAGAGAGAAGACCTAAACCTGCATTATTAATTTGAAAAGAGATGAGGCAGGAAGCAGCATCTCTCAGAATGAAAGAAAATGTAGTTGAATATTCACTGTTGTAAGAGGTACACATAAAAACTGATAACCTTTAGGGACCTAATGTAAGTGCAAAGGAAAGAAGGAAAATAGTCAAATAGCAGCATGCTTCTAGGTGAGTTGATGTTGTATACTAAGTTGAGTATAACAAGGCTATATGAATACTAATACCATAATAGTAGACCTAGAGATGTCCAGCATCACTGAATCTAATTCATTTCTGCTTTAAGGAATTATATTACTTGTTAACCCTTAATTAATTAGTACTCATAATGTATGACAAAATCCAAATTACCAGATTGCTCATATGGGATTTATGCTTGCAACCCTCTTATACTTTACTGAAAAATAATTAACAGTTTAAATTGTAAGGACCCATGACAGGATAAACACTGAAGAAATTATTTTTGATGAATTCTTCTATATGAGCATCTTTTTAGACAANTTGCTGATGTGGTCAAATGTGTCTCGAAGCACGTTGTACTCATAAATTGTAAATATAAACTAATATGAAGTACAAAATCTTACCATTTAAATAAACTAGATACAAATGCCACCTTGTTGTAAACTCATCAGGAAATTTAGAACAAATGGACAAAGGAGTGTCCATTTTTTCATACATGCTGAATGACTTTATAATAAAATTATCTGAAGAATTAGCAGTGAAATAAGGTGAAGAAATGAGAGAGGTCTAAATGAAAATGCCATTATTTTATGAAAGTAGATGGACAATCTGTTAATAGTCATTATTATATAAGATAGTAAGTGCATTTTTACTTTGATGAACTGTACTAAGATATGAAACATTTATCTTCAAATATTCTGAAATAATTTTTAAATAGCCAAACCAAGTTACAGTGAATTTAAGTGAAACAGTATGCATATATGTATTCAGAAAACATTAGTAAATGTCGGGTACATTTTGTTCATTACAGTCAATGAGATAGCTCATATATTTGAAGTTTTGAAAATGCTTAATATTTTTGCTAGTTTACAGATAAATACACAAGAGATTTCAGTACACATAAAGATAATATAGTCTTGGTCTGTTAAGTAGTGATAAAAATTCAATAGAAGAGCTGGAAGTAGGAAATAAAATTTGATCAAATTTAATAAAACATTGATAAATGAAAAATAAGCAGTATCTAGACTTTGAATTCAAAGGAGTACACTCTGAGAAATCAGGGAAATAAAGAAAAAGATTGAATGAAGCAGAACTTCAGATTTCTTTAAATCAAAATCTAAGATCCAAATTACAAAAGATGTAAAAAAGATGTCTGAAAATGTCTGAAATACATGCACCCTGTTTCTGATTAAGCCAAATTGTCTTTATTTATTTATTTTGTAATACTGCACAAACTTCTTACATACAGACAGTTTCACTCCTTCATATTAATAATCCCAGACACTTCCTATCATTATCTTCCTATTCATTGTACCATGATTTGAAAAGTTATGGAATCAGGTGAAACTAAGTCCTGATTTTTTACATACGTATTAGTCACTCTCCTATTTTCTCATTCTGTTTACAAAATTAGATTCTGCCTTATGATCTCACCAGGTCTTAGCTGTTGCCCTTCAGTGACATTCTCAGACATGCTCAACCAAAACTGGCCTTTGACATCTAATCCTGATCCCAGAGATTCAAAACCATGTTTACAATAAAAAGTTATGAATTTGTGTGATAAAAATATTATCAGCCAAGGTAAAGTTTAGTGTCCTCTTAAATTACTCCAATAATATTTCAGCTTCACTCTCATTATTTAATTGTTTTGAAGATTTTTAATAGTGGTAACATAGTTGTGTGAGTTCTAATGGCTCTTGCACATTAATTTATAAAGTAATGTTTATTCTCCATAGTTTTTTAATTGTAGAGGACAGAGGACTGGTTATAAGAGCTGTGTTTTCTTTTATGCTTTTGCATCATATATCATTTTAGATACATATAAACTTTTAGAAGGTTATGTTATGTTAAATCTCACTTGTCAATACACAGTTTTGAGTGTTATGTGTACTTATTTCAAATAAGTTATTTCTGTCTCAGAAGAAAAAAATGATTACTAATTAAATAACGTTCTTTTAAAGTCAGATTGTGTTTACAGTCTTATAAAAGTATGATATCTGGAGGTTGTAATATTTTCTGATAGAGCTACTTG
>VXAV01003323.1:281-12636 GCA_013399715.1 Alectura lathami
TGGATATCATTTTGCCATATGGGATGACAGTTTCAAAAGCAATTTACTGGTTGTCATACAGGGTTTACCCTAAATTTGTTTTGGAAAAATGTATTAGGTGCAGTATTTTACTGATTAATCACATTGCTTGAACAACAGGGCCTGTATATTTGTCAACGGCATATTTCAGAAGTGGGTAGAGTTAATTTTAAAATAAGTCACTTTATGTCAGTGGAGGTTTTATATACCCTTGTTTATGTGATCAAGTGGCTTAATTAGTAGAAGGAAGGTTGGAGAAGTGTCTCTGAAAATGTTTGACCTGCCTGCAAATATCGCAATGAAGTTCTCCTATGCAAGAAAAGAAGAAACCTGAATAGATTATAGGACTTTTTAATTCTCTCAAAGCTTTGACACATAATTCATTACTTCTGTATAATTCTTTAAGAAAGATAAAAACAAAACTGAATGAATATAGAGAACCTGTTTTAGCAGGGGTGTTGGACTAGATGATCTCCAGAGATCCTTTCCAACACCTACAATTCTGTTATTCTGTCATTCTCATTCTTAAGTTAGGTATACTCTTACAGACTTTGCTAAATGAAATTCTTCAAAGTACATAGATGTTGATTTTTTTCCTTTATATTTTCTATTAAAATTAGACAACTATATAACACCCACAATGCTTGTCTAATAGAAATAAAGCCAGAAGTCATAGTGTTAAATTGCTTTCAGGTAGCAAGATTAGGGAATTAAACTAAACGTGTACTCACCTGCATTCACATGAGAACATAGATGAGACACGATGAACAGATCTGAATTTTTTTCTGTCTGAAGGCAATGGAAGCAAAATAAGTCCCAGACATAATGAACTTTATCTCAAGTAAAGGAAAATCCTATATAATGTTTCTGCTGCTATTCTTCTGCTGCAAGGGTGTCATTACCTACCTATCTCTCTTTCCACACAAGCTCATATTATTGTCTGTGTTTCCATATTCTGATTTCAGACTTGTTTTCTTTACAGCAGTGAGACAGTCTATGCATACATACTGAGGAGTCTGAATGAATACAGGACACAAATGCTTGCATCTTGTTAAGTTCCAAGCTGGTTACAGAATCTCACAGTAACACAAAATGTTCCAGCTCGATATCTCACTCTTTAATGTCTCCTAAAGTGATCACTGGGACAAGAACAATTGAAATAGCAGTCAGAACTGTAGACTTTTGGCCACATCCCCAACATAAGTGTTCCTGAATATCATTACATAGCAGATTGTTCCTGAGCAGAGGCTGCTAAGATCCCAAACTTTCACTATCTGATCTGAAAAACAAAGGAACCTGCATGGTTTTGGAGATGGAACTGGGTTTTGTACCACAGTCATGCCCAACAATCATGGCTGGATTAGGCTCTACCATGCAGCATATAAAAGCCTAAGTGTATAACTCCTTTGACAAAAGAAGACTCCTGTCCGGGTTTAAATAATAGAATATACATACAATTGTTTCACTAGCAGATGAGAAGGAAGCTGTGGGGTCAGTCAGAATGTTAACATTTGTGTTGTACACTACCTTTTTATATATCTTTGCCTCTATCTTCATCCTCAGTTGCTATAATCCTTAAAAAGTATATTTATGCCTTAAGAGCATAAAGTAACTTGTGGTATTATGAAATCTAAAGTATTACAGTAGAGTAAGCTCTTCTGTCCTTTCTGAGGTCAAGAGATCTGGTGTTGAAAAGACTGGCATAGATTGCAAGACATTTTGCTTTTTCTTCTCTTTCTTTACTACTGGACTTCCTTGCCTGCCTGACTGTGGCTAGTCACTAGAATTTGTGGCTTAAAATTAAAATAGAAGGAGTGATACTGCTACACCTCACAGTGATGGAGAACATGATGTTGGATTCTTTCGTGTAAGAATATCAAAAGCACCAAAGACTGCTAAATATTAAATTGGATAAATATCATTTCTAAGCCCACACAAATTAACAAGTAGTCCATAAACCAGTACTTTTGTGTCCTCTATTTCAAACTCACCATGCATAATCCTTTCTTGCACTGAGCTCTGCTGATAAAGGAAGTATTTTTTAAAAGTTATTTAGTACTATTCATTACAGAAACATACACAGCTCGTGCTTGTCCCTAGAGTCTTGGGGACCAGTCTGAAGACTTTGGAAAAAATATAAAAAATCCCACAGTCTAAAAGAAAGCAGAAAAAAGAACATTTTTCTACACTTCAGTAGGACTTTTAAGAAACCAGTTTGGTGTTCAATAGTGTCCCTGTGAATAGAAGCCAGATGGTCTTTAAACCAGCATTTTCCCCACCATTTTAGGCATGAAAGCCACTACTCTGATGGAGCTGCATGGAGGAGAGATAAGGATGGTAGGATGCAGGCCACACACAAAGGAGAAATAAGAAATCCTTTAAACAGGGAATGAAACACTCTGCTTGACAGCTAGAAAAGGTGGGAGTGTCAGGAAGGTAAAAGGGCAGGCTCCATAGGGGTAAGCTGAAATAATGGTGTGTAGAGTAACGGGATGTGAGGTGGTTATAATGATGATGGTAGCTGAGTGTGTAATTTGCAGTGAATAATTGATCCAGTGCCTTTATCTTTTTTGTTTTCTTTTTCTTTTTCTTTTTTTTTTTTTTTTTTTTTCCAGTTAATCTGCTTTTTCTTTGTCTTCAGAGAGTTGGATTTGCTCCTGACAATTCAATTGTTGTTGACTGTCATTCAGCTTTTGATGTGGATTAAAGGAACTAATTGCAGAGCTNTTCTTGCATCTGTTCCATCCTGATGATTCAATGAGTGATTTCTGCAACTGAAGCTTGGTCTATATCATGTGTACTGAACACAAGCAAAATTCATTGTGAATATACAATATTAGAAATTCTAGTTCAGAGTTGATGGAACACATAAATCACATAATATTTTGTATTTTCTTTAATTAGTGAGTGTAACTCTAACAATTGCTGTGACATTTCTCCCAATTATGTATTCACAATATGTTTTTCATGAATATTCCTTCAAAATAGAGTTTCTCTCCAAATGCTTATGACAGGAAACTCATTGGCAAGAATATTACTGTAATTTTGGGCAATCCAGAGATTTTATTTTAAAGGGGAAGAGATGACAAGAGAGACCACTCTAAATTCTAGCACATATAGTAACTCTCCCCACATGAAAACAACTAATATGGACTTCATCAAATCCAATAGGTCTCTAGCATCTGCTTGCCTCTCACTGCAGAGACACTGTAGGTGAGTAGATTTCTCACATATAATATGTCATCTTCACGGATGACAATTCCCCTGCTTTTATGACCAGCTTGTTCTGAAGTCTGATTTCAATGTTAGTGGGAAATAAAAAAAATCCTTTACACAAATATTTTCCCTTGTTGCAACTTCTACATGTTACCTCTTTGTCTTTCACTGTACACTCCCAAAAATAACCATAGAATCATAGAATTGTCCAAGTTGGAAGGGACCTTTAAAGGCCATCCAGTCCAACTCCCCTGCAGTGAACATCTACAGCTGGATCAAGTTGCTCAGAGCCCTGTCCAGCCTGACCTCCTGACCTTGAAGGTCTCCACAGACAGGGCATCCACCACCTCTTTCAGAAACCTGTGGCAGTGCTTCACCACTCTATCATAAAAAAAACTTCTTTCTTATATTTAGTCTAAATCCCCTCTCTCATTTTGAAACCAGTTCCCATAGTCCTATCACAACAGACCTTGATGAAAAGTCTGTCCCTTTCTTCTTGTAGCCTCCCTTAAAATACTGAAAGGCTGCAATCAGGTCTCCCTGGAGTCTTCTCTTTTCCAGAATGATAATCCCAACTCTCTCAGCCTGTCCTCATAGAGGAGGTGTTCCATCCCTTGGATCATGTTTTGGCCCTCCACTGGACACGCTCCAAAAGCTCCATTTCCCTTCTGTCCTGAGGACTCCACATATGGAGGCAGTACTCCACTGGCACAGAGCAGAGAGGCAGGATCATCTTCCTCGCACTGCTGGCCATGCTTCTCTGGATGCAGCCCAGGATATGGTTGGCCTTCTGGTCTGTGAGGGCACACTGCTGGCTCAAGTCCAGCTTGTCGTCCACCAGTACCTCTAAGTCCCTTTCAGCAGGGCTCTGCTCAATCCTGTCATCCCCCAGCTTATAATGATAGTGGGGATTGCCACAACCCAGATGCAAGACCTTGCATTTCACTTTGTTGAAGATCATGAGGTTAGGCTGGGCCCACTGCTCCAGCCTCTCTAGGTCTCTCTGGATGGCATCCTGTCCATCAGGTGTATCGCCCGCACCACACAGCTTGTTGTTACCTGCAAACCTGATCAGGGTGCATTAGTTCCCACTGATGATTTTGTTGATGAAGATATTAAAGAGTATCAGTCCTAGAATGGACCCCTGAGGGACACCACTTGTCACTGATCTCCTCCAGACACAGAGCCATTCACCACCACTCTCTGGATGCGATCTAGCAACCAGTTCCTCATCTGTTGAAGAGTCCACTCACCAAATCCTTATCTTTCCAGTTTAGAGAGAAAGACGTTATGGAGGACTGTATCAAAGGCTTTCCTAAAGTCCAGATAGATGATGTCAGTGGCTCTTCTTTTGTCCACCAATACAGTTATGCCACCACAGAAGGCCACAAAGTTGGTCAGGCAGGACTTGCCCTTGGTGAAGCCATGTTGATTGTCTCGTGTCACTTCCCTGTCTTCCATGTGCCTTAGTTTAGCTTCCAGGAAGACCTGTTCTATGATCTTCCCTGGCACAGAGGTGAGGCTTACAGGTTAGTTGTTCCCTGGCTCGTCCTTTCTACTCTTCTTAAATATGGGTGTAACATTGCCCTTCTTCCAGTCACCAGGGACTTCACCTGGCTGCCATGACTTCTCGAATATCATAGAGAGTGGCTTGGCAACTGCATCAGCTAATTCCTTCAGGACTCTGGGATGCATCTCATCAGGACCCATAGACTTATAGATGTTCAGGTTCCTCAGATGGTCATGAACCAGATCCTCACGTACAGTGAAAGGGACATTGTTCCCCCAGTCCCCACTTTCTGACCCATCTGCTTGAGGGATGGATGAAGAGCAGTTGTTGTTAAAGACTGAGGCAAGCAAAAATTGTTGAAAACCTCAGCCTTCTCCTTGTCTGTTGTTACCAGCCTGCCTGTATCGCTCATTAGGGAGCGGACGCCTTCCTGAACTTTACTTTTCTGGCTGATATACCTGTAGAAGCCTTTCTTGTTTTCCTTTGCACCCCTCAACAAGTCCAGTTCCTGCTGGGCCTTGACCTTCCTGACCTCCTCCCTACACAGCCTACCAGCATCCCTGTACTCCTCGCAGAAAATATGTCCCTGCTTCCACCGCCTGTGCATTTTCTTCTTGCTCTCTAGTTTGATCAGTATGTCACGGTGCAGACATGACGGTCTCCTGCCTTCCTTTCCTGACTTCCTACACGTGGGGATGGAGAGCTGTCGGGCACTTAGGAAAGCTTCCTTCAAGATCTGCCAGTTCTGCTCCGCTCCTTTGTCCTTGAGGGCATTTTATTGACTAAGTCCCTGAAGAGCTGGAAGTTGGCTTTTCTAAAATTTAGGGTCCTAATTTTACTCCTCGTCTGCCCCATATCCCTCAGGATTGTTAACTCCACCACGGTATGATCACTAGATCACTAGATCACTAGATCACCATGCAGCCTCCAATCCTGATGGCTATTTCCAACTATTCACTTGTGTTGATGAGCAACATGTCCAGTGTTGCAACCCCCCTGCTGGCATTATCTATTACTTGGCTTAAGAAATTGTCCTCAATGCACTCCAGGAGCCTCCTGGATTGCCTGCAGCTCACTGTGCTACTTTTCCAGCAGATGTCAGGGTGGTTGAAGTTGCCCAGCGGGATGAGAACTTGTGATTGTGATGCCTCCTTGAGCTGGAGAAAGAAGGCTTCATCCACAGGCTCTGCTTGGTCAGGTAGCCTGTAGTACACACCAGCCACAAGGCTACCTTTGTTGCCTCAGTCTCTAATTCTTACCACAAGCTTTGGACTTGCTTGTGGCCATTCTTCAGGGACAGCTCTTCACATTCTGTTCTGTTCTTGATGTAAAGGGCAACACCTCTCCCCTCCTTCCATACCTCTCCCCTCTGAACAGCTTGTAGCCATCAACTGTCACACTCCAGCCATGGGAATCATCCCACCAGGTTTCAGTGATGGCAGTTATGTCATGGTGTTCTAGCTGCATGGTGGCTTCCAACTCCTCCTCTTTGTCACCCAAGCTGTGTGCATTGGTGTAGAGGCATTTCAGCTGGGCAACCACCCTTGTCATTGTCTTGGAGGATAACTCCTTAATTCCTTGGAAGTATTTCCCCTGAGCTACCCTATTGCTTACTCCTATTGACTCAGCAGTCCCTGGCTTATTGTTACTGAATTTCAGGTGTGCTGCAGCGTTGCCAGCGCATTGCAGGGCAGCAGGTTGATGGCTCCTGCTAGCACTCTGCCCCTCTAAACTAGCTATCTCAGGCAGGCTTGCTGTTACCCCCCTTCCCCTTCAAATCCAGTTTACAGCCCTTCCAATGAGCCCGGTTAGCTTTTCCCCAAGGACCCTCTTCTCCCTTTGAGAGAGCAGAAACACATTCAGTAGCTGCAAGCCCAGTGTCATGTACGCCATCCTGTTGTTGAAGAACCCAAAACCATGGTGGTGGCAGCAGTCTTGAAGCCAAGTATTTACAGACTAGATACTTTTGTTCCTTTTGTTGTCCTTACCTACTACAGGAAGCAGAGATGAGGAGATTACCCATGCCCTTGATCCCTCCAGCTGACAGCCCAAGGCTCTGAAGTCCCTTTGGATAGCCCCTAGGCTATGTGTGGCTGCTTCATTGGCCCCCACATGGGAAAACAGGAGACGGTAACAGCCTGTCGGCCATACCAGTCAGGGAAGTTTGTTGGTGACATCCTTCACCTGAGCAGCAGAGACTGCAGCAGTAGACTTCTCTAAGAAGAGGGTCTGCCCAGCATATTGGGCAAGAAGGGTGTTCGGCTGTAACCCCAGAAGTAGGCTTGCTTCCATCCACTCTCTTCCTTTCCACTCTCAGCCTGGCAGTGAGAGGATATATGTTGCCCTGGTGCTTGTGCCTTCCTGTGTAGTTGATCTTGTCTCAGGGAGGGCAGGACACGGTTCCTCTGCTCCTTATTTTCCTTGAGACCCTTAACACTTCTCATCCTATGTATTTCATTTGTGTATCTTTGCCATGAGGCTAAGCAGGTTGTCCACCTGCTCAGACTTTACACAGCTGTTTTCACTGCTGTCATATGATGCCAATGAAAGGTGCTGGTACTCTCTGCAGTCAGAGAACTGTACAGCCACATGTTCACTAGGGAGTTCAGTCTGGGTCTCTGCATCCTTTCTGAGGGGTACAGATAGCCTGGCTCCCCGTTGGGTGGATACCATTCCTTGGTCTCTGTCCCCAGAGGGTGCTAAACCTGTAATTAGAGTATGAAGACCCTTTAACAAGAGGTTTGTAACCACCTATTTTACTTACCTTTCTAGCCTGGGGTACTTGCCCTGATTGTACAAACTGCCCTGCTGCACAAACTGCTGTGCTCCCTGAGGGGGCTGCCTTCGAATGCGCAGGGTTTGGCCACTGTTACTCCTGGCTCTGCCCATGCTGCATCAGAGCTGCCTCTTGTCAGGGGCTCAGCCCTCCTTGGTTAGAGGAGGGTCTGGAGCTCCCCTTCTGCACTTCTTTTTCCTCGATTTCACAGCTTTTGCTTTGCTGGTTTGTTGGTACAAGTCTCCAGTCTGGTGTCAATATCCTCGAAGTCTTCACTGAAATGTCAGTTGCATAATCGTGTCCATTTTCTGTTAAGCAGTTGAAGATGGTAACAAGATACCTGCTTTTCTTTATGTTGAAGAAACTCAGCTTTCTTAGCTTCTCCTTACATGTCAGGCACTCCTATAATATTTCTAATGTCCTTCTGCTATTTGCTCTGCTCTGCACATCTTCAAAATCGATATACATAGAAAGTAATGAGTTTAGTCAGGCATGATTTGACTGTAATGCTGGCAATTTCTGATTTCCTTTTGTCCTGACCTATGCCTGGACAGAGTTTCCAGGTGTATTTGCTCCATAGCCTCCATAGCCACACTTCATGGACCCTGAAGTGTGGCTGAGCAGCCTATAGGTCCCTAGATCAATCTGAGTTTTTATCTTCAGAGTGGTTTGGATATTTGCTGTTTTCTCATAAACATGCCCAGATCACCATGAATTCTTGAAGAGGATGCAAAACGATGTTGTCCGGCTTTCTCAGGACATCCAGGTATGTCCCATCTGCTTCCACAGATCTATGCATTTCAGATTTGTCTAAGTGAATTGTACTTTGATTTTGCTGTAGAGCGTATAGTATTATGGTCCTCTAAACTCTACTGTTAGGCGTAGAGATCTGGAAATGTGGACATCAGGCCATACCACAAAGAAGACACTGACCTTCTTCCATATCCTTTAGCATCAGGAGTTTTTATTTGGGGGGGAGGGTATAGATTTTTTTTTTTTTTTTCATTGTTGCTCTTCATATCCCTTACCAATTTCAACTCCAGGTGAACTTTGAGGTTACTAATTTCATCACTTCATGCTCAGGCAGCATTTCTGTGTTCCTCCTAGTGGCCCATTGTGGTTTTTACCTCCTACACTCCTACTGTGTTTGAATTCAGTCAATGAAGTCACCATCTTTTCAGACCTACTCAACATCTTGTGAATTGGGATAGACCTTTCTTGTGCTCTATTTTTGTCCTTGAAGTACTATCCTGACCCCTTTGGCCTTCAGGGTAGTCTCCCATGTGATCTCACAACAAATTCCCTGAACAAAAAGAAGTCTGCTCTCCTGAATTTGAGAGTTATTCATGATTCTGCTACTTACTTTCCTCATTTCCCTCAGGATTTTTTCCTCCACTATTTTATCTCAATAAAGCTATGCACAAACATGGAAATGAGATTTGAGGCTACATACAGAGCTGGCTGTATGACATTTTCTGGAGGGAGAAATTTTGGAAATTAACTACACTTCAAACACTGGTAAAAACCATACAACACTTGCTGACAGAGTTTGATGAATATTATTTTCCCAACCAAATAAGGCCATAGCACTAACTTATTGCTGTTGCTACTTTTAACTTGAACTAACAAGCAGAAGAAGAAACAAGTATTTACTATAGAGAACTTAGAATTCTGGTACCCATAAGTAACTCAGAGGTATTTAAGATTATCTGATTAAAATCTATGATGCTTCTTCAATATCATGTAGCTATTTCAAAGACAGTGTGTGGAAAGAAATAGATCTGATCTTGGTGAAAGGCGTGCAGATAAGAAAAGGCCACTGAGTTGTACACCAAAAGGCAAATATGTCAAGTTTCACCTGCAGAGAAGTGAGACTCATCTAATTGCCTCTTGTCTCACTCTCTTTCCCTCCAAGAGAGGTGTGTATTTCACTCATTTTCAGCACAGCATCTGAAACGTTCTTGTTGTCTATGACCATCACATGTCAGACATGACTGGGCAGCAATATCTTTTTCTGGGTTCAGGTAAAGCCTGTGTCTCATTCCTGAGGTCAGAAAGCAGGGGAAAGACAGAGACTGCAGTACCATCCAGTACTGCAATGTATCTCTTATGCAGAATGTTAATTACAGGGCAATTTACCAGAGTGACAGCTTTCCCAGAACTGTGGGATTTCTCAAGCTTTCATCTCTATAGCCTCTCTACTATTTACAAATTATTTGGTCATACTCTATGCAGACTTCTATTTTCTGTAAATTTCTGGGAATTAATATTTTAAGCCTAGATTTCCTTATCAAATTTGTTTGAACTAGCAAGCATGTCAAAGGATGTTGTGAGGGATGTGGGTAAAAGTCATAACAATACAGAAACCATATTTGCATGTGCCTCTTTCCTAATGAAAACATTATATAAAATATTTGAAAAGAGCATGAAATGACAAAAGCATCATGAAAGAGAGAAGAAATTTCAGTTGTTATTTTTATAATTTCCAAACCTTTCAGAATTTACAAATAGAAGGGAAAAATAAAAATGAAAACAGACATTCATTAATCATAGTTGAGACCATTTGAATTTGGTGCTTGATAGATGATGCATCTACCTGCTGTGTAATCCTAGTGATGTAGATAGGTGGGAATATTAGACTGGAGCAATAGGGGCAAATATTACAGACAGCAGCTCTATTCTGAGGCCAACAGTAAAATACGGATAGCTGATAAAAATAATACCGGAAGGTATAGCTTGCAGACATTAACAAACCAGGACACAGCTTTTCCTGAGGTACAGAGCAAGGAAAGGTAAAGAACAGAAGTTTGATAGTATAGTATAGCAACACACCATAATATATTTTGTGTGAGAAAGAAAATAATCCCCATAAACCATACGTAATATTCCCAGAGAATATAAGGACAACGTTTCAAAGAAAGAAGAATTTATAAGGGAAGCCAAAGTTTGATATAGATATCCATATGCTGCTTATAAGATTATTAGAGATCACCATAATCCTGCAGGACTAAGGAATAAGCTGATGACCTGACATCAACTTATGATGCAACATCACAATAAGCTAAAACATTATTTTGGTAAAGCTTGCAAGAGTAAGATAAATGTTTGGGGTGTGGGAAGGGGGGTGGGGGAGAGGGGGAGAAAGTGAATTAGAATCTGTATTTATCTCAAACCAATTAACAACATGAAATACATGAATTGCTCATTAATGTTAACAACACGGCACATTTTTTTCCAAGACAAAAGAACACAACACTTGAACCATTTGTATGCGAAACAGCCACATATTATTCGTAAAACCACCTGTCAAATTTTGCCACAATTTTAGAAGTCTGAGCATTGTTATGGCTCAGAAATGTTTAAAGATTTACTGATATGAGCATGAGAGGAACTCCTCTTAAGGTAAGGACGAGTGAAACTTCCTACTTGAGTATGTGTCTACCAGTCTGATTGTTCTAGTCATCAAGTAAGGACTCCAGCCTGACCCTACACAATACAAAGACTCTGGGATATAGGGGCAATCTAATAAATCTAATAAATACTTATACAGTTTACTAGCTGTCTTTTTAGAATTTGTGTCCAGCTAGTAAGGAGATGCTGTCTTGTCAAGGAAAGAGTAAATTCAGAGGAAGTCAAGAAGTTTATCCTATATTGTATAGACTGTTTCATAATTTCTGCAATTTTCTTCAAATAGTCTTTATAACAAAATTTCACTCTATTTAATAAACAGAGTATCACACCACTTTATGACTCAGCATGTTGTAAAAGAAATAATGTTCCTTCCTTTTACTTTGAGCTTGTTTAATTTCCAGAAGAAAAAACACTTCAAAGCTGGAAGAAATCAGAAGAAAAAAATTACTGGATTTAAAAAGCTACAGGGTATATTCTGCCTTTGCAAGCACATCTCTTTTGCTTTTATATCTGTGTTTGGTTTACTCTTGTAGTAAGACAGAAGTCCATGCCATATACAGGATACAGGACTACCAAATCTTTTCAAGAAATATCGTATGTCTTAACTGCATATTCAGTTTATTTACTACAGCAGATACAATTTTCAAAACACAGATGAATAAACAAACTGGTGAATATTTCTCTCATTTTCAAAGTGACAGAAATGGGAGAGGACATCTGAGGTCCTAAAGTGCTCTGCTATGGCAAATAGTAGGTAGTATGAACATTTTCATTTACTTGTTAAAAGAAATTGAAATTTTTTTCTCCCACATCTCTAGATGGTAGGTTTGTGCAGAGCATAGTTTCTCTAATAAGTGAGAACATTCTTCCTCTTTCTAGTCTAAATTTATTTCCAACACTGTACACCTGTTTTGTCTTGTGCAAAAACTGCATGTTAGCTTAAATAGGCCTTTTCCTCTTCTGATGTTCCCATTAAAATTTCCCTGATGTTATTTTAGACAGCAACCAAATCCTCTCTCATATCCCCCTCATTTTGAAAGGCTCAGCAAACCAAGCTTTCTACCTAAGAAAGCTTCTCCATTCCCTTGATCCATCTAAGTAGCCCTTTTCTATGTTTGTTCCACTTTGAGTTTTATATCTGGGATCTCAAAATTTGTTTATATTAAATCATGACATGGAACTGGCAAATATAAATTTCTTGTTTCTGCAGTTAAAGGGAAGAACAGTGTTGGAGATTGGAAAATAATCCATTGGTAGTGTCCTTGATCTTTCTAGTCTCTGTGGTCTCTGCTTGTTGCATGTTGCAATTTTAGGGATGGTAGGGATAGTAATTTTTCTTTTTCTCTTTCTTTTTCTTTTTTTCTTTTTCTTTCTTTTTCTTTTTCTTTTTCTTTTTCTTTTTCTTTTTCTTTTTCTTTTTCTTT
>VXAV01003323.1:37138-56587 GCA_013399715.1 Alectura lathami
TTTCAAAATTCAATAATATTTGACTATATTTTATCTGAAATAATGAACTCTGGTTATATGGCAACAAGTTCCATCTAATAGATGTAAACTTAATTGCAATATATTTCCTTAGTGATCTGGCCTAATTGAGACTCAAAGATACAGTACCTTTTGAACATTGCCTTTCTTGAACAAAGCGTTTGTAGTCTGCTCTATTTGAAGCACCTTTAAATGATTAGGTTTATGTATAAGTAATGATTTTTCTGAATATTTAATCAAGACTTGGAGTAAAGGACTGGCAGGAACTCACAAAAATTAGTAATGGAAATGACCTTTTGGGTCATCAGGCTTTTCTTCTTCCCTTCCAGTCACAGAACTGTGTAGGTGGTTTCCCCTGAAGTATGTTTCAGAGCGCTTTGTCCCTTCTTAGGATTTCTGCATTTTGTGTTGAAAGGATGGCTGGAATACCGAAGGCATACTGGAACCAACTTTTGTTCTCACTTCCCCTGCCGTAAATAAAAATCTCATCACTGATGAAATCAATGTAATTGTTCTTTGTTTCTATTAAGTTGAAAATTAAGGTGCTAATTCAGTGGTCTGAATCTTCCTTTTGTAGTGTCTGTTTTCTTTGATGACAAAGGGATCCTTCAGTAACTACTTTCCTGACTTAGATTTACTTCTTTTGTATTAATTCACAAATACATGTGCTGATCATTTGTACATATGCACTCGTTAATGCTTCATTTACACACACACACAATTATAATGAATATGTTTCACGCAAATTACACCAAGAACAGCATCAGAGCAATAGCTGTGACTAAGTTGTAAGTACTTAAGAAAGGAACAAAAGGTGACAAAGCTGGAGACATCTGCTACTTCTGCTGTTGCTCAGAAAGTTCTGCAATTTGACGGACCCTTGAAAAGGAGAAAATGACGGGGNNAGAAAATGACGGGGGGGGGGAGGTGATAAAGCGGCATTCTGAATGTTCCCAGCTGTTTCATGCTGGACAGTGTAGTATGAAATGACTTTTCATTATTTTTTTCTGTTCTTTATATTTTAGAAGCATATTTTATTTGTTTTCATATTTCTCCCCATCTTCTTTTTCTTATTCAGTACTTTTTTAAACTAGGAAGGGTGTTAAAAGTGTGCTTCACCCTAAAACAAAATTGTATTGATATTTCATACCATTACAGTGGCTTCTGCTGTACTCACATTCGCAGCCAGCCATGAATAAACCACTGAGGCAACTTTAAAACCAAGTATATATCACCCAAACTCAACCTGTCATGCACATTTTATTGTAGTTTATTTTTCCTCTGTTATTGCTCATTACCAAAACATGTGTTCATGTAAGCAGAATCCTTCTCTTCTTTCATCCCCAGATTCATGAGTTATGTTGCAGACTAACTTTAGTAATATCACTATGGTTTAACTGAGGATCTGCAAGAGGCCTGAACCAAGCAAAACCAATCAGGAAGGACAGACCTCATGCAAAGGTGTTACAAGATAGACATGGGTGAGAAATGAGAAGCGCTAAAGGCATCATTTTACAAGGAGAATTGAAAAGATGACAGACATGGAGACCCATATACTGAAAGACATAGGGTGAGCCAAATACCTAAATAACCATGTAGTGTCAGAGCCCGTTATATCCCTGATATCCGAGATAACTACAGTGCGGCAGAGGAGTTGGTAAACATGACAAAACATCTCTGGGTCGCCCATTGTGTTCTGGAATTACAGCTGAACGCTAACAGCTATCCCTTGGTGTCTAGGAAGTCCTTAGGTGCCTACGTACAGGCACATGTATTTCCCTTTTTTCAGACTTTCATATTGGCATTTGTCTGTTTCAGGAACTTATTAAAACCCATCTTCTGTTTCCCAGAAAAATGACCAAAGTAACACAAATTAGGCACATGGACCATCTCCATCTCAAGGCATTTATCTTCCATCTTAACCCAAGAATCTTTCATTCAAAGCTACACCATGATCCAGATTCAAGATAGAAGACATATATGGGGACCTGTGTTACCTCCTCTCTTTGGAGATGTTTAACTCTTAATTGAATCCACAGAAAGCCTATGCACCCAGCCCTGGGATGTACAATTCTTGGTATACTGAGGCTGGAAATGCCTCTGACAAACACATAATTCTGAGCTTCATACTTAGTTTGTCCAAAGACACATGGAAACTCTGGGACAGCAAAACAAGTTGAAAAATGATTTCCGCAGTAATCAAAATCACTTTAACAGTGAAAAACTTAGTGCATCCCAACACATTAATTTAAAATACTGCCAAAGAATGCAGAGAAGGGAAAGAATAATTAGACTGTTTTACATAGTCTTTATGTAATTTTAAAAAGAAACAAAAACACACACACAAACCCTCAACAACAACAACAACAACAAAAAAAAACACAAAATGAGCAAATACTGGCAATAAAATAGGCTACAAAATGTTTCTAGAATGCATTTCCTACAAACGTGGCAGATTTTAAGATTCTGGTTTCATTCTTGATGTTTTCTTCACTCAACAAGCACGAACCACATGAAGGATGAAATTCACAAATTATGTGTTTTAATTTGAGAGTGTATAAAAGCCTGATACAAACCACTAATTTATGTGTGGTTGACACCAGCTTGCCTGAGGAACATTTATTTTACTCCTTTACTCTTTAATTCTGCAAATCTTTGTGGGCCTCAGCTCAGGCTTGAATGTAACCCAGTGCTTTGCTCATGGGAGTGTGGATGTGAGTTATTTTAATATATGAAGTAGTTAGTGTTATTCTTTGCCCTCAACTGCCACTGCAAATATGCCTCATTTCGCCTGTAACCACAAAAGAGCCGATGATCCTTTCAGCAGTGTCAGGGCTGTTTCATAAATCAGCCAGCAGGAGGTGATCCGAAAGACAGTTTCTGAGTTCTCCCCTGGGAGATTTAATGGGTTACCTTTGAATTGGAGCAAGCCCTCATGGGTCCCAGGCTGTTTGAACTCCATAACTGGGTCTTCAACATAAGTAGCTATCAAACCAATGGGTCTTCTGGGTTCTTACTTAATATGCTTAGAGGTTTTGCTATCAGAATAAATGCTAGTACTTTTTCTCACTAGATTCCCCAGGCTTTCGAAGTATGGTTTTAAGCACTCTAAATGCCACCAGTACTCATTATCCCACCTCTCACTCCCCAGCGGAATTCTTAAGTGACAAGAAGCTAGAAAAATACAGATGGCATAATTATATATTTTGCAGTTGATTAATCACCACAAAACATTAATCACATTTGGTATAACAATACATAATCAAATTCTTTGTAGTCGAAATTAAGTTTCTTTCTGATAGAGAATGGATTCCTTTAGGATATTGACATGGTTTTTCAGCATCTGTTTTACACCAGTTCCACATCTGCATTTGATTTAATCAGCTTTAGGGCTCTGCAAAAATGCAGCTTTAAAGATTGTTTCATTTTCTAAGTGCACATGCTAATAATAACAGAAGTACAAATAGAAATATATTTGCCTAACAAACTATTATTTGTGTGCTAAGTTACTTGATTTTTGCCTCCAATGAATTGTTATACTTTCCTCTTTTTAATTTAGTTTGTTAAACTTATGAACAGAAATATCCTTTCAAAACAGCACAAGTTAGTTATATGTTGACAGAAGAAAGACTGTCTAGATAGTACACTGAAAAACGAACTGCAGATAGCTTGTTTTAAGCATCAATGTCAAATGCATGAGGAATTGCCATTGACCCAGTGGTCAAGGCATGATGATGTAGCTGGTTATATCAGACATAGTTGCCGCTCCTTTGCTCTGTTTTTGGCTGCACTGTCTCAAAGGCCTGTCACATACAGATGACCTACCAAGGAATAATCTTTGGTGTTTGTTCAAAGCTGTGGTTTTATACCTCTGGTCCATAGTTTGTACGCTATCCCAGGATACGCTAAAGCTAGTTTCAGATCTGTCTTCAGAAGTAGGTGAAGGAAGCCACAGCTTTCATTTCCAAAATTGTGCTTTACCAACCATATTAAGGAATAGCCAGGGGCCAGTACATATTATATTACTGCTGTTAAATCTGGGTCACTGTGCAGTAAACCAACATTACATGTATTAGCCAGAGGCAGAATAATCAAGCAGAATCTGGATTTAATTGCCCAGTACTAAGGGATACTCTCCCTTGATAATGCATGTAAACAGAACTAAAAAGAGACCTAAAATCCAGAAGATATTTTCCTGAGATTATCTCACTCTTACTTTCTGGTGTTTTGATCCAACATGGCATACATTCCTTTCTGGTAGATTAAATAGACCAACTGCAACACATAGGCTAGGGAACTGTTTCTGTTCATGCAAAGGATGAATATATCTGTATTTCTAATATGTTTGTATGAGGGACAGCAATAGAGTAAAGCAGCATATTTTGGTGTGCAGTAGTATTATTTGTTGCTACACGAACATTGCTTGTAAATTAACTATACAACTTACAAGGAGTTGGGAAAATGGAGGGGGAGGTGGAGGTTGAGGGGCAGNAGGAGGGGAGGGCGGGGACAGGAGAGGGGAGGGGAGAGGAGGGGAGAGGAAGTTTAAGTTAAATGAGATCAGCTAGGTTTTGAACCCTAGGCATGTTTTCTGAACATATAATTTGTCAGATGGTGCTCAAAATTGTTATGTTACTGGCTTCTATGAGGCACTTTTAAAACTATGAAGAGTGGTGTTGCAGAAATAAAGTGACTGTTGTTCTGCCAACAGAAATCTCAAAAGGAGGTTGAAAAACACAGTAAGAGTTGCTTCTGAGACTGGAGATAGGGAAGCATTACTTTTTATTTTGTCCTCTAACGTAAGCCCTAAAGCATTGTTTCACTAAAATGGGTCTGCTACCTGAACTAAGCCCAATTCAGTCTCTCAACACAACGGCAGTGATGAAAAACCCATTCAGAGTCCCACTGTAAAATTTCCTTGTTTATTGTTGGAGTGAGCAGAGCACAGGCTCTTCATAGCCACAGGTTTTGACTTTTTTTTTTTTTTTTCCCATACTGAGGAGAATTAGAACCAGCTATGCACTGCTTACTCATTCCAAGAAACCACTACTTCCCCAACATCCTTACTGGCAACTAGAGGACTGATTCAGTTGTACCTGTTCAGAGTTATGAGGAACATTGTCTGAATGCTTAAAGATTCAAAAGAGTGCTGCTGTGATCAACAATAGATGGGAAAATGGCTCACTTAATGTGGAAATGTTTTTGTTTTGATCATGTAAAATCCCCTTGTCAAACCAGTGTGTTTTTGAGGCTTTAAATGCAAGAATTTTACTCACTACTCATGTTCTCCAATTAGAGATGTCAATTTCAAAATCACTATACTAATCCTGGGCATAACCTTTTGTCTGCAGGAAACGTCTGCCAAACAGAAGCTGAAGATCTGACCAGGGGTTTTACAGGCAAGCAATCACAATGTTTCTGATACACGCAGAATCTCACAGAACCTTAAAAAGAATACCCTGGAACTTGTGCGTATTTTCTCAGCATCTTTGAAATTAATCAATGTAGTTTAGTGTAAGACCTTTAGCATGTAATGTTGATCCTTGTTAAGGTGAGTTTTCCCTTGTAGTGCACTTCAAGCAAAGCACATTTGACATTAACACTGTTGGATAATCATAGCCCCCTTAGTTTGAATATTTAAAGAAGGGTTTAAAGTATCTTAGCGAGAAGAATCCTATACTTTCAGTAAGAGGAAAAAAAATGAAGTAACAGGTTCTTAATGACCAGCATTTCTAAGGAGAGAGATGGAATCTAGTCCTTGGACACACTTGACACAGATACTAGAAACGTGGTAATATGATTTTCTGCTCTCTGCCCGATAAATAATGAATTTTTTTTTTGCATATTCTCTAGTAGATATTTATGTCTATTAGTCTTGGACTTCATAATCATCACCTTCAATTTATAAAACTCTAAGAGAAGAGAGTTGTTGTGGTTTAACCCACCTCCCAACAGTCACTCACTCGCCCTTCCCCCTGGCTGGGGGAAAAACCTGGGCCTGCAAGCGCCGCCAAGGGCTGGCACCAGTGGTGTGGAGGAAGGAAGTGAGAGAGGAAAAAAAAGGTAGAACTCCAGAGTTAAGATAACAGCTAGTTTACTAAAGTAGCTAAAGAACAAAAGACAAGAACAATGTGAAAGGAATGTAAGGGTAACAATACCAACAACTGGACTACAATGACTTACTGGATGGCGAGTTCTCACCCACACACCAGCCCGAAACCCTGAGAAACTGGAAAAACACAGCCAACCCCGGCACACCCCAGCCCCACCCAAGAGAGCCCAAACCTGCCCCGCCAGCCACGGCTTTTTTCTCCCCCCATCCCCAGAGAGCAGAGGGAGGGCCATGACGTGATGTATATGGTATGGAATACCTCATAGGTCAATCCAAGCCAGAAGACCGAATTCCGCTTTCCCCCCCACAACTTCCCATTCACCACTCGACTACGCTAGAAACCACAAAAAGAGTAAGTAACTGGATGAATAAAACTATATATATACCTGTGTCGTGGGTTCATTAAAGATTGTCCAATGACAGGGGCTAGCCTCCTCCCCACCCCTCCCCTCACGGAGGCTGGGGAGAAGAGTTAGAAAGGAGGAGGCACGACTGAGGTAAAAGATAACTAGTTTACTTAAAACGGCAAAGGAATGTAAGGTAAAACGTTATGAAAGGAATTGAGGGCAATAAATCTGACAAATGGAAGAACATATGTGTATGGAAGAAAAGATTGTCTCCTAACGGTGTGTATGTCCACAATGGCAATCAGAGGTAAATAGGGGGGAGCTCCCAGAATGCGAAAACCATATGGGAAGGGACAGGGGCATTCTGGGGGCTATGGTTCCCCCTCTGCAGGCCCCCCACCTGTGTAAGCTTATTACAGCATGCCATGATATGGAATTCTTGTGGAACACAATGACATTATCTACCTCTTATTCCATATCATTATGTCATGCTTAAATTACACAAAACAAATATACATATATACATAAAAATATTGACTGTTTTCACCCAGTATCAAGTCCCCTTGAGGCACACACTGGATGTCCCCATTTTTTTGCATAAGCCACCAAATACAACCAAGTACTTGCTCAAAAGTACTTGAGCAAAAAAATAACCCACAAGTGGGTTTGCCTTTGCTCAAGGCTGGAATAACCTAAATTGTTTTCCCAAACACATTCTTCAGAGATACTACAGGGACTTTACCCCCTTCTACAGTAGGTAAGAGGCTGGACTGAGCAGGGCCATCTTGGTTGACAGATCCCCAGGAGTTGACTTACCAGGTGGCTTCTGCTAGGTGTTTGTCCCAATGCTTGAATGTCCCAGCACCCATTGTCTTCAGTATAGTTTTTAGCAGTCCCTTGTATTGCTCAATCTTGCAGGAAGCTGGTGCTTGATAGGGGATGTGATATATTCATGAGGGGTCTGGGGCGCAGTTGGTGTTTTGCTCCATCGCTTCGGCAGCAGGGAGGACCGCTGACGGGTATGGGGAGACAGATCTCGTTAACACCTGGCTGAGAGGGTGGTGCTTTTTGAGGATCTTTGAGTTTTTTGACCATGGGACGGTCTATTTGGCACCTGGTCTGCTGGCACCAAATGGGGCCCAGCTATCCTGAAGGGGGAAAAGGATTTTTGCCTGGCAGTTGGCAGGACCAGTGGAGAGGGCTTTAAACTAGATTCAAGAGGGGAAGGGGTTAAAACTGTGTGCATCAGAGATCAGCCTAGGAGGGGTGTGCCAGGGTTTGAGGGGAAACAGATAGTCCCCATGAAGTGCCTCTATACGAATGCACACAGCATGGGAAATAAGCATGGAGATTATCTCTGAGGTCCCTTCCAACCCAAGACATTCTATAATTCTATGATATTTGGCAGAGGATTTTTGAGGTTATTTTTAAAATGAGTCCCATTATCTGACTCAATTATTTCTGGGGTACCATGTTACCACAAGACTTAGTTTTTGACACCTAATATGGTGTTTCAGGCAGTGGCATGGGGCACAGGATATGTTTCTAGCCACCCAGTGGTTGCTTCCACCATAGTAAGCACATAGCACTTACCATCGCGGGCTTGTGGCAAAGTGATGTAATCAACCTGCCAAGCATCCCCATATTTATATTACTGCCACCACCCTTCGTTCTGGAAGGATTTCATTGAATCATAGAATCATAGAATGGCTTGGGTTAGAAGGGACCTCAAAGATCATCTAGTTCCAACCCCACTGCCGTGGACAGGGCTGACAACAACTAGCTCACTAGATCAAACTGCCCAGGAACCCATCCAGCCTGGCCTTGAACACAGCCAGGGATGGGGCAGACACAACTTCTCTGGGCAGCCTGTGCCAGTGCCTCACTACTCTCGCAGTGAATAATTTCTTCCCAACATCCAACCTAAACCTCCCCTCTTTCAGTTTTAGCCCATTCCCCCTTGTCCTACCATTATCCACCTGTGTAAAAAGTCGGTCCCCCTCCTGCTTGTAAGCTTCTTTTAAGTATTGGAAGGCCGCAATGAGGTCTCCCTGGAGCCTTCTCTTTTCCAAGCTAAACTGTCCCAACTCCCTCAACCTTTCCTCATAGGAGAGGTGCTCCAGCCCTCTGAGCATTTTGGTGGCCCTCCTCTGGACCCGCTTCAACAACTCCACATCCTTTCTGTACTGGGGGCCACAGGCCTGGACACAGTACTCCAGCTGAGACCTTACAAGGGCAGAGTAGCACATTCTGGGGCTGTTGTTTCCCATTAGCAGCCCTCCCACCTGTGTTAGTTTATTACATGATGTCATTATATAAATACTTGCGGAAAATCATGACAACCTGTTACAAAATCTGCAAGATGCTAAGTGAACACAGCATAATAAGAAGAATATTTATATAGTTCATCATATGAGTATGTCTAAACTGCAGCTGTAGTTGGGTTTATATAGTAGATTTATCCGTACAAGTGCAGCTCCAGTGCAGACAAAAATTTATCCTCAGCCTTCATTGGATTATGCTGAACTGCATGCCCATGCCACTGTAATTGCTGTATCAAGACTTTGTAGATTAAATTTAGCTCATGTAGCTTGTTCTGAAATCAGACCTGTGATAAAAATACAAGTCATGTTTGCAGTCCTTAAAAAGGCAAGTTATACCAAGCAACAAAAATCATGATTTGAACAAGAAGATGAGTAGAATATTCATTCCCTCAGGAATGGAGAAGCTGAGAGGTCTAACATCTTCAACAAGCAGGCAGAGTATTTTAAATCAACAGTAAAGCCTTGTTTACTTCAAATATTTAATTCATTTAGGTTGTATACAAGATTCCCAGCTATTGAAACAAATAATGATGGCAACACTCCTAAAGTCAGAAGAGAATATTTCAAAGCTGAAATACTTTAGGCCTATTTGTTTGCTATGGCAGCTTTATAAATAATAAAAATATCTCATCCTGAAGTACCCTGCATCATTTTTTGAACACCATTTTATTTCTGAGGAAAATGGATTGCACTTTAGAAAGGCATATACTGGTCAACATTATTCAAGACATCAAAGAGGATCTTAAAAAGGCAATTGTAGATCTGCCAACAACATATGACATTCTAAAACTCCAAAGGTACCTTGCCAAAAAAAATACTGTGATGAAAGATCGTCCCTTGATATGGCTGATATAATGCCAGTTTGATGTTGGTATTACTTACAATTGTGTAAAGCATAGGTCTTATTCTTGTGAAAAAATAATGACTTACTGAAAAAGTATAGTGGCACCATAACCATTCAAGATTTATTTGAATGAGTAACCTATCATATGAACTTCAGCAACCTTTCAGCAGCCAATAGGCATGAAGAAAAATTTTGTTTTGCTAGAATGTGAAGAATTTTATTCCAAATTGATGTCATATTAAATGAATACTGAGCTGACATGCACACACATATGTAACACATGATCACATACATCATGCTGAGTGTTCTAGGATAATTATTTTATCTAGCTCACCTAGTTTTAACCATATGTAAGCTGATTGCTCAGTCTATGAAATTATCTTAGAATAAAATGAATTAGTCTCTGAAGTTGCCTGTCTCTTTCTCAACTGACTATTGAAAGGTCATGAATGCTTAATGTAAGCTGGACAGCTAATTTTTAAAAGTCTGAAATTAGACGAAATAATCTGTGCTACGGAAAAGCATTCAGAAGGAATTTAGGATGCACAGGACAGGCTGAGGATACTAAGCATTCAATAAATGCATTTTCAATGGCCATTGGGTAGTCAAAATAATGAGCAAGCCTCTTGCCACAATAGGACAATTTAAAAGCTGTTGCGTACTATACAGCTGGAAATGTGGCATTTAAACCTCAACATTTAATAAGTGATGGAAAATAAATTTACGTGTTTCTGAACATGTATCTATAGATCTGAGAGTATTTGGCTAACCTAGAGACATCAGAATCCCCTCTAAACAAATATGTGTAGGGCAAAGATAACATATTCAAATTGATACATCCTAATTTAACTGCTTTAAATAGAGGGATGGGAAAGCAGTTCAGAAATACTCACCAATTTGTGTACTCCTGTAATACCTGTATAATGCTGAGGGCCTGACTGGATTTACAGACCAAGTTGCAACATGTACGTGATCTGAAGGAAATATATAATGGCGATAGAAGGATGTCAGTAAGAAAGCCAAGGTATATTTATACCCTCAAGAGTCCACTTCAATGGTATCTCTGATATAATATTAGACTAAAATAAAATTTTATGCTAATAGTCCTGCACACATTTCCTTCTGTTGTTTCACAAACTGAACATCCACAGACATTTGTAAGAGTTATACCTGATCAAGGACCAAGCAAAGGCAGAATCAGCAACTCTGAAATAAGTAATTTTAGGAAAGTACGTTGATTAGCTATCTCTATTCTTGTTTAAACATATTCCTGCTACATTATTGACTGAAAGAATTTGCATATGAAATCAGAATATGATCCAGTGTTGAAGAAATGGTTTTCATTGTGTATTTACAGAAAATATACTGCTAAAGAGTGACAACCAGCTGTGAACCAGCAGAGATAGGAAGAAAAGAGAGAGAGAAAGAGAGATAGAAATCTAGCAGCTTTTGACAGGTGTGCATAAATCTTCCTGAAGGGTAGAGTCACCCGAGGAAAGAAAGTGTGAGAAACCATTAAGCCTTAAGAATTTTGCATGATTATTTGGGTAAATGTGGAATTTTGCACAGCACAGACTGGTACCTCCACATGCAGAATGAACATCATCAGGAAAGCTGTTTGTGAGTTATTTGGCTCAAAGGACCCGTGTTTGGAGTTATGCCTGATAGGGTCAGATATTGGTAAAGGACAAAGTCATGATTTTTCTGGCTGCTGTGCAGGTTCTGTTTATGATGGACTGTTGCTGCAAACCTTAGCAAAGCCATTATTACTGAGCAGTACCATTTCAATGTCCCATCTTATAATAAACTAGACTGGGCAATTGTTGCTGTCATGGTTTGACTCCAGATTTCTAGTCCAATTTTTTTACACATGCAGCATCCTGGTCTGAGTGATAAATGAGAGTGGCTATAGTTCATCTGTGTTGGAAGAAGAGAAACAGCTTTGCATTAGATAACTGCCTTCCCACAAAAGGAACAAAAGCAACGTGTAGAAAGAACAGAGTTCTACTTACTTATCATCTCTTTCTCTACCTATTGCAATTCTCAGCCTTGACCTCAATATTTACTTCTGCAAGATGCCTCAAGAAGGAAAGTTGTTTGCTCTAATTTGGATTGTTTTTGTTGTTTGTATCTTGAAGGGGAGGAAAGAAAAAACAAGGAGGGCTGGGGCTAGTTGAGCTGGCAGTTAATTAACCACAATTCTTTCTCCCCACTTTTCCATATTATTGTGGGAACAGCCAAAACATCAGCATTAAAATTCCTTCACCAGTATGCAAATAACTTTCCTGAGGATACACACAACTTGTTTGTCATGGTTTATCTTGGATTATATTCACAAAGTTCACTGTCTGTGGAAACCCAATATAGAAGAACGCACTACTGCCCACTACCAGGGACTATGTTGCAGGTGTGATGATCACACAATAGTTATCTTCATTTGAAAAATCTGGAAAGACAAAAAGACCAAGTCAATATGTAATGAACACATTACCTGACAATTAGATCTAAGGCTTGTCTTATGTTTCCAACAATCCTTCTTTCCTAAGGAGTGAGAACTATGGATAAACTAAGTGTCAGATAATTCCAATTTTCCTTTGTTGTTTGCTGCTGTTGCTGTTTTATCAGTCAAGATCACACTAGAAAATCAATAAGGAATTTCAGAAGATAAAGTGGTTAGTAAATAATTTCCTCTTTGGTTCACAATATCCTTAAATACTACTGTTACTAAGAGAAAAGCGATTTCATCTCATACTCATGTGCGTCAACAATTATATCGCTTGATTTGCTCAGAAATATCTGTAGTTGTTATAAAAATATAAATTGGTTATGTGAGTTTGATGAAGAAAGCAAAAAAAAAGAAATTAAATGAAACTATCATTCTATATGAAAGGAGTTCACCTATACTGTCGAAGAAGAGGAACACCAAATATCTCCACAACTCCAGCCTTTCCTTGTTACTAGCAGCATGGCAGCTGACAGGATAGCATAACTTTAGCAACAACCTCTTTCTCTGTAAAAGCTACAAAGCATAAAATAAATATGAAAGAAAAACAAACAAAAACAAAACAAAGCCTATTCCAAACATATAAACTCAGATCAGAGCTTTCCTAAGAAAATGGAAGAAAAATCCCACAATATCCCACTATATTTATCTTTAAAACAAACATAGTCAATCTCTGTGAAAGAAAAAGGATGAAATCCACAAAAAGATGTAAAGGATTGTCTCTCTCAGCTAATTTTAAGTGTTTATACATTTATTGTTTATTTATCAATTGGGAAAAACAGTGTCTTTGTCAGAAATATTTTAGACATCTATCTGAGAATAAGAGGCATTGTACTTTAAAATAACTATCTCCTTGATTTCTTAAGGGACTCAAAGGATTGCTAGCTCAGGGGTAATGTCTATGCCTAATCAGATGAAATCTGCTGTTAGTACTGGCAGTAATGAGAGTGGTGACATCTACTGAACTCTTACAGGTATCACCAGATGCCAAAGCTTAAAGGCAAGCAAGGTCTGTACAATATTTGGGCAGAGACATATATATAAGAATGGAATCTTCAGAAGATAAAATCTGAGTGGTTTACTGAAAACATTAGAGCATTCTCCTGGGAGTGACGGCATCGGTGGACCAAGGAAGGGTGACGGATGTCGTCTACCTGGACTTGTGCAAGGCCTTTGACATGGTTCCGCAACATATCCTTATCTCTAAACTGGAGAGATGTGGATTTGATGGGTGGACTGTTCATTGGATAAAGAACTGGCTGGAGGGTCACAGCCAAAGTGTTGTAGTCAATGGCTCTATATTCAGGTGGAGGCCGGTCATGAGCGGTGTCCCCCAGGGGTCCGTCTTGGGACCAGTGCTCTTCAACATCTTTATTGATGACTTAGACTGTGGGATCAAGTGCACCCTCAGTAAGTTTTCTGATGACACCAAGCTGAGTGGTGCAGTTGATACCCCTGAAGGAAGTGATGCCTTCCAGAGGGACCTGGACAGGCTGGAAAAGTGGGCCCATGAGAACCTGGTGAGGTTCAACAAGGCCAAGTGTTGCACTTGGGTCGCGGCAATCCCCGGTGTGTGTACAGTCTGGGAGAAGAACTCCTTGAGAGCAGCCCTGCAGAGAAGGACTTGGGCGTTGTGATGGACGAAAAGCTGGCTGTGGGCTGGCAGTGTGCTCTTGCAGCCAGGAAGGCCAATGGCATCCTGGGCTGCATCAAGAGAGGGGTGGCCAGCAGGGAGAGGGAGGTGATCGTCCCCCTCTACTCTGCCCTTGGAAGGCCTCACCTGGAGTGCTGTGTCCAGGCCTGTGGCCCCCAGTACAGAGGGGATGTGGAGCTGTTGAAGCGGGTCCAGAGGAGGGCCACCAAAATGCTCAGAGGGCTGGAGCACCTCTCCTATGAGGAAAGGTTGAGGGAGTTGGGATTGTTTAGCTTGGAAAAGAGAAGGCTCCAGGGAGACCTCATTGCGGCCTTCCAATACTTAAAAGAAGCTTACAAGCAGGAGGGGGACCGACTTTTTACACAGGTGGATAATGGTAGGACAAGGGGGAATGGGCTAAAACTGAAAGAGGGGAGGTTTAGGTTGGATGTTGGGAAGAAATTATTCACTGCGAGAGTAGTGAGGCACTGGAACAGGCTGCCCAGAGAAGTTGTGTCTGCCCCATCCCTGGCTGTGTTCAAGGCCAGGCTGGATGTCTTTCTGGGCAGTTTGATCTAGTGAGCTAGTTGTTGTCAGCCCTGTCCACGGCAGTGGGGTTGGAACTAGATGATCTTTGAGGTCCTTTCCAACCCAAGCCATTCTATGATTCTATGATTCTAAAGGAGTTACTTTAATAGAAATGTCAGCTCTCAACTGAGAAGTCTCGCTCTCTCTACACGAGTTTGCAAACAATGAATCCTTGCTGGAATTCAGAGCTACAGCAGGTCATGCTTTTATTTACTGCCCCATAAAAATCAACATGCAAAGAAAAAACTAGCATATGCACTCTACCTTAAATATTCAGTAGTTGTAGGACTTTCTTTGGAGCTAAAATATATATCTTTAAATACCAAAAGTGTTTAATTTTTGAGATCAGCACAGTTATACGTTAGGAAGGAGACAATCTATGCAATATGATCAGGTATTTACCAGTGAATTTCTGTCTTGGTAAGAAAGAGCAGAAAACAAAAAGTGTGGAAGACGGTGAGAGAAAGAGGTATAGAAATCTATGGACTAAGAATGAGGAAGTTTTAGGAACCAGTTTGTGCTGTATAAAATATTTTATTAATATTAAGTATCACTTGATACTATAAAATGCATTGATTACCTAGCCTGACCGGCCCCAGCAGATCTAAAACTGCCGAAAATTTGTAGAACAGGTGATTCAGTCTGCTGGATTTATAGCCTTTTTCCTTCTATATCATAGATCAGGTCATAGGATCTTAGGATAATTCAGATGGGACATGAGAAGTTTCCAACTCCATATTCAAAGCAAGGTCAGCTGAGATCTGAATAGGGAGACAAGATGGTCAGTTGACAAGTCTGAGACAAACTGTGAGAAAACATGGGTGAGAAATAGGCAAAATTCTGGTGGTAAGGAAATAGAATCTTATTGTTACTCGACTAGCTTTCAGAGCAATCTTAATGTGGTCGTAAGAAATCACCTAGATAATAAAAAACAAGTTTAAGATCTCTCAGGAATCTTCTATATAACACTGAGCCAACAAGCACCATCTGAAAATGCTGAGCAAAATGGTCCATATATAGGAGATGGATGTGAGACAAATAGCTAGATTTCAGAAGAATGAATACTGTTGTCTCAATGGCTACCTTATGGCATTTGAGAACTGCCTGAGGCTGGCTGATGTCAGGCAGGACCTATAGGGGATCTGCTTCTGGCTAGAATGCGAGTTGGAGGCACAGGAATAGCTCTTCTGGTTTTTCAGAATCTTTCTGTGGTCTAGGCATAGACTGGATTTCTAGGTAAATAGGCATGACAGTTCCTTTTTATGCATATATCTGAAGGTAGAAACCAAAGTAGCAATGATTTCAATGTTTATAGTATTTAAGCCAAAGATAAACAGGGATTCTGAGGATCAAAGTACACTTTGGGAAGTCAGTGCTGAGTTACTCACCCATTCCTGGGAAAGAACCTTGTCAAGGAACTGGAAACAGATGTTCCAAACTTCATTCCAGGACTTCAATAACAACACACTTTCCTTAAAGATAATATTATCAAATGAACAAACAAAATCTGTGGTTTCCTGACCTGAAAGCTATAAAAGGCTTCCTTTTATTCTATCCAGGTCATTTCAAACAACCATGCGTGGTTTTCCTTTGTGGGAAGGACGACCGAAAGTTTTAAATNCAGAAGAAGAGCCACTAAGCATATAGCCATGTGTTCTCAGAGCAAATGATGTGTTCTTTTTGCTCTGGTGAGCAATCTATATTTTAAATGTCTCCATATAACGTTATCATGCATAACAACCTGTCACTATTATTCATGTCTTTTTCCCAAAATCCATATTTTGACATTACCACTGAAAAGATCCAGTGTGCTCAGTAGCTTCTTAAAAATAAATAATTGAAATCTACTGTAAATTATATTAAGCCTTGACATGGCTGACCCTCTCTTGCCTCAGTCCATTGCTATCTCTTTAAATGTATTCCCTCCTAAATTATTTTGTAATTTGGAGGTGCTGAAGTCTTAAGTTTTTTGACTCAACTGTAACTTTCCTCATGATGCATAATTCATTTTCACTTTGTTCTTAGTGCTGCGTGTGCAATTGTATTTTTGGCAGCCAAATGCGGGCTGAAATCAACAACTCTGTAAAGGGTGAGAATGAAATCAGAATGGACGGCTTGGTGGAAGAAATATTGAGCATGTCACAATGTTTTGTACTCTATCTTGTGAAATGGAGACAAAAACCTGAAACAACTGTGAGTTTAAAAGGAGAGAATGGCATTTAAAATCTGAAAATTATCCACTGCTAATGTCATGCTGTTGTATTTAATTACTTCTCACATTACATAAGCTGATGGCTTCTGAATGCTCTTATGCTATCTGATTTTTTTGATGAGGAGCATACTCTCGTGATTTTCCTTTTTTAAGGTGGAATAAGTCACCCTATAAACTCAGATGAGGGCCATCAGATTCATCTGATAAAAAAGGAGGGTCACCAACTTTATAAGACTGACCTTATTTTCTGAGACAAGATCCCTGCAGAAGCCTTGAAGCTCCGATGACATTATTATGTTATTGGGGCCAAATTTCAAATTCCTTAAGCCAAATTAGTTTTGACAGCTTACACTCACTGATGGCCATATATTTTTAAGGCTTTTTCATCTTTCATCATGAATAAAAAGTACTTGTAGCAGATTCATTGAGAATGTAACAGCAAATATATTAATCCTCCAGTATTATGATTTCTGTAACAAGTAATTTATATCTGCATATCAGACATAGTGGAATAGACAGTAGATTAGACAGAAGTTGAATTGTAAGGTGATGGACCAATGACAAAAACACGTCATGTTGATAAGCATTCATGAAGATTTCACATGATTGATTATAAAGATGAAAAGCTTTTAAGATTACAGCATTTCAAAGATACGAAAGTGAAGAAGATGTGAAAATTCAAAACAACCTAGGAAAGTCAGGAGTATAGAATAACAAGTTTACAAGAAGAAAATAGATTATATGCAACTACAGAGATGGCATGTAGTGACTAGGAAGGCTTACATAAAACCAGTCAAATAGAGAAATGGTGGATAGCAATAAGCTATTAGAAGGAAAGGATAAAAGATAGAAAAGAAGTAGGGTGCCAAAGGCATGACATAGTTATTCATCCAGCAGCAGAACGAGCAAAGACTACATAGGGACATGCCGTTTACCTGAATAAAGTCATAGAATTATAGAATCATAAAGGTTGGAAAAGACCTCTAAGGCGATCTAGTTCAACCGGCAACCCAACGCCATTATGCCCGCTAAATGATGTCCCTAAGGGCCACATCTACATGTTTCTTGAACACCTCCAGGGAAGGAGACTCCACCACCTCTCTGGGCAGCCTGTTCCAATGCCTGACTACTTTTTCATAGAAGAAATTTTTCTTAATATCCAACCTGAACCTCCCCTGGTTCAGCTTGAGGCTATTATCTCTTGTCCTATCACTAGATAGCTGGGAAAAGAGGCCAACATCCACCTTCCTACAACCTTCTTTCAGGTCTCTCCTGAGCCTCCTCTACTCCAAACTAAACAGCCCCAGTTCAATCCGCTGTTCCTCATAAGACTTGTGCTCCAGGCCCTTCAACAGCATTGTTGCCATTCTTTGGGCACTCTCCACAGCCTCGATGTCTTTCTTGTAGTGAGGGACCCAAAACTGAACACAAATACTTGAGGTGCAACCTCACCAGTGCTGAATACAGGTGGTCCATCACCTGGCTTGGTGCTGCAGGCCACACTATTCCTAATCCAAGCCAGGATGCCGTTGGCCTTCTTGGCCACCTGGGCACACTGATGGCTCATGTTCAGTCAGTTGTGAGCTAACACCCTGTGGTTCTTTTCCTCTGCACAGCTTTCCAGCCACTCTGCCCTAAGCTTGTAGCGTTAAATGCAGTTATTGTAACCAAAGTGCAGGACCCTGTAGTTGGTCTTGCTGAACCCCATGCAACTGGCCTCAGCCCGTCTATCTCACCTGTCCAGACCTGTCTGTAGAGCCTTCTTACCCTCAAGCAGATCAACACTTGCTCCCAACTTGGTGTCATCTGCAAATTTACTGAGGGTGCACTCAATGCCTTCACCCAGATCATCAATAAAGATATTAAAGAGGACCGGCCCCTTGGGGAACACCACTTGTGACAGATCACCAGCTGGGTCCAGCTCCATTCACCACCACTCTCTGGGCCTGGCCATCCAGCCAGTTTTTTACCCATTGAAGAATACACCTGCCCAAGCCATGGCCTGCCACCTTCTCTAGTAGAATGCTGTGGGAGACAGTGTCAAAGGCTTTACTGAAGTCTAGGTTGACTACATCCACAGCCTTTCCTTCATCCATCATTTGATCACCTAGTCATAGAAGATGACTTTAGTCAAACAGGACCTGCCTTTTTTGGACCCAAGCTGACTAGGCCTGATCACCTGGTAGTCCCTCACATGCCATGTGATCACACTCAGGATGATCTCTTCCATAAAATTCTCTGCTACTGAGGTCAGGCTGACAGGTCTGTAGTTCCCCAGATCATCCTTCCACCCCTTGTTGTAGATGGACGTCACACTGGCAAGCCTCCAGTCATCTGGGTCTTCTGTGGTTTACCAGGACTTCTGACAGATGATGGTGAGCGGCTTGGCAAGCACTTCTGCCAGGTCCCACAGTACCTTTGGGTGGATCTCATGTGGCTCCATGGACTTGTGACAGTCTTCATGGAGTAGCAGATCCTAGACAGTTTCCTCCAGAATTGTGGGGGGTTTATTCTACTCTCCATCCCTGTCTTCCAGGTCAGGGGGCTGCATATCCTAAGGATGACCTACAAAAGTCTGACTATTAAAGACAGAAGTAAAGAAGGCATTTTCCCTTTTCCTCATCCTCAGGGACAATGTTTCCCACCACATTTAATAAAGGATGGAGGTTCTCCTTGGCCCTTCTTTTGCTGTTGCTATATTTGTAAAAACATGTTTTGTTGTCTTTAATAACAGTGGCTAGGAGAAGTATTTGCTGGGCTTTCACAGTTCTAATTTTCTCGCTGCCTACTCTGACAACATCCCTGTACCCTTCCTGAATTTGCTGCCCCTTCCTTCGAAGAAGATGAACTCTCTGTTTTTTTTTTTTT
>VXAV01003323.1:64203-79811 GCA_013399715.1 Alectura lathami
AATAGAGAGTATGGTGTGACATTCATGACATGATCTCAGAAAAGCAGATGTGGCCAAGATTTGAATCCGTATGTGCTAAATCTATAGCTTTGGTCATTAAGCAACAACACTCTTGGCAGGCTACTAAAGCTTGTGTTTCTCACAAAGGTGTGTCAGAAGGCTCAGATGGAAAGTTATTAACTAGTATTCTTCATCCAAATGCTATGAGCTTTTGGGATCTGTATGCTAAAATATAGATGCTGTAAGAATGGGCTGCTTAGTGAGAGTTTGAATATTTTCTCTTGCCAGTATATCTCACAATATTTTTTCAATTGTATTTTTCAATATTGTTTTTAGCTCAAAAGTGAGAAAATTCTGTATATCTAAGGGTTACACTAGTCTTCTCTGAGTTAAAAAAAAAAAAAATCATTATTTCTTAGTTTTTGCTCTTTAGTTCATCTCTCCTTAATATATGCATCTTTTATACTCTCTATTCTTAAACTCAAGCCATCCTCTGGGTGAGATGCACAGAATTTTTAAATTCTTTTACATTCAACCCTCCTTCAGCAAAGCATGGGACTTTATTTTTGCTTCAAATGCTGAATTTACTGTAATGAAAAGTTGGTACAATATTGGTCCTGAAATGCAGGTGGTAAAGATATCTTTTCATAGCTACATACACACCTCTCTTGAGGAGATTTCTTTTAGCTTAAGTTTTGGAGACTGTGCTTTCAAACCAATATTATGCTGTGATAATTCTTTGGAACTTTATTTCTTTATGTTAGCACCACTGGACAATATTCTTCTTTGAATGAAACACCATCATTTACCAGTAGCTTATATTCAGACTGGTCCCTGCAGCACTATTCAGAAACACATTTTCTATTTACATTTGTCTCCCCCTGCTCTCATTTCACTTCTCAGATCTTTTCTCCCCATGCTGTAGTAGGCCTGAATTTTGATGAGGCCAAAACACAAAGCAGTCATCATGAATGACTTATTTAGATGCAGAACTTTTAGCATACTGCTGATTCAGTTACCACATCAGTCAAGTTTCCTGACGACTCTTCCTGAGATATAGTAGTTCCAAAAGGATTTGGAGAAGTACTACAATCGCCCAGGAGCTGCATTTGTTCTTGCTTTTGCTGTTGCCCAGGTCTGATTAGAAGAAATGTTCCTATTAGCTAATTACTTTCTCAGCAGTGACAGATGGACAAAGAATGCATGTGCTGTAAAATAGAGAGGAAAAAGGGTTAATGTCGCAGATCACCTCATTCTCCTTTCATTTAAATTCCTCTGAAGCTGTTGATTTAGTGGAGTGATTTCTGACTGAAGTCAGAGCAGTGACTGGAGCATCGAGCCCATGAGATTTGGTGACTTCTGAGTGAAGGCACTACAGGTGTGTGGCTAACAAGGTGCTAATTGGGTACCAGAGTGAGGATGAAAGCAGTTACAAGCAGGTGGTCAAGAGGTAGCACTACATCCCAAAAAGCTGCAAGCACTGAGCTTCATGGCTGGAAGTATCTTTGCTCCTTGCTGGATCTTGTGCTGTGAGTGTCTTCTAAAGGATGAGCAGCTTTAGCTGGTACTGCTCCTCTGTGCCCTCCATGCAAGCTGCTGCTTCTGAGAGAAAAGTTAGACCTTTAATTAATGGATGTAATTGTGGCTTGGTGATTTATGCTTTGTTAAGAGTCCAGGATATAAAATTCTTCAGTAAGAAGATTCAGATTCTCCATTTTCCTCACTTGAAATCTTTTGTAACCTAAAGTATTCTTTGAAATCTGTTGCCCTCCAGTTCCTTTTTTTCTGTGTGTGAAATACCCATCCACTAACAACCTCACTGTGCTCAGGAGTCCCCTACACTTGGAGTCAGTACAGAAAAGAGAAAATAAAGGTTATAGAGAAGAGTCTGAACGTGTATTTCTAAACTGCAAATGAGCAGAGGTGAAAACAATTTTGTCATTGTGAAGGCAGCAGCAAGGATAGATGTGGCCATGTTGTTTTTGTGCCCCAGCTGCTACAGAGCCTTGCTTTTATAGAGTGCTTGATTTAAAATATGCATATATGTATACTTTTTTTTTTTTTTAAAGGAAGGAAAGAAAGAAGGTGGTTGATTTGGGAATATAGGGGTCAGTAACTCCATGAGAAACTTGGCTTATACACCGTTCTCATTTAAATCTTGTTGCAAGATTTACACGTGTCATTTATAATACAAATTCCTCATCCTATCTAGGAAGATGTTAATCTCTCTGATACTTTTACTTCAAACCAAAGGTGCAATATTGGCAGCATTGTCATGTACAATGACAATAATTGTTGAATAACGAGGACTAACTGTGAGGAGCAAAAAGAAAGGTTAGCATGTTAGACAGAACGTTCCTTAAAATGTTTTTTTGTTGTTGTTGTTGTTTGGATTTGGTTGTCTGGTTTTGATTTTTGGTTGTTTGTTTTCATCTGGTTTGTTTTGTTTTTATGAGGTATCACTGGCATTTCAAATTGCTTCTGAGATGAACAGAAAATAATATGAGATGTTCATGAAGTTTGTTTTCTAATCAGATCAGACGGGATCTTATTAATAAATATGACTGCACTGAGCAGAACTGTCTGTGGCTAAATAATCAGTTTTGTTATTGAGAAGTGATTAAATTGCCTACAGAAAAAGATTATAAATTACACCTGGATTACTAAGATTTAAATTAAGAGGCTTTTTTGCTCCCTGATCAATCTATCCTGAATTGCTTTTCTGTTTTATTTAGATATTTATCTCTATTTTTATTTATTTAAATTCAAACATATTTTTTATTCTATAACATTCAGCTCTGTTAGTCTGTTTCATACTGTATTGCAAGGAGCACTGACATCAGTCTCTTTCATTGGAGGAGTGCAAACGCTGAGATACAGGGAGCGAAGATGTAGTCAGGAACAAGTGTAAAATCTGAATTGTCACAGAAGTAAAGGGAAAGGAAAACAAGTTATGATTTTCATGAAGTTCTTGTAGCTTCGTAAATCATTGCAATTATCCTTATTCACAGGTTTGCTAGAAGGTAGGACGTAGGATATTATATTTAGCACAACTGACTTCAGAGAAAGCCTCTTCACATCTTTCTTTTCAGAAAGACGATATTCCAAAGACATTGACCATAAAGTATGTTCTTTCCAATATAGACCCTGACTTGGCACTTAAAATAATTTGAAAACTCAGTTAAATTTGACTCTATCAATTGCTTAAGTGCTTTGCTGACTTGAGACCTGCAAAGGTTCCTCATTGGTCCCTGGTGGAAGCTCTGCCTGAAGCTTTCAAACATGAGGACATGTAGTTCCAAATTCCCATTCTGCTTTTTGGCTATTTTTTCCAACCTGAGAACATCCTTCCCCACTCAGGCTTGATTTCTTGATTACAACACTGAGCACACTGATGGCAATCCACAAATAATGCTTCATAATTAGCACTACTGATAGGAGAGAGAGACAACATCAAAATAGTATATAATGGGAACAGTACAACAATGTTAATGGGTCAAATTCTCTTCTTACCTTCACAGTGCAGCTGAGAAAAGTTTATTCCTTTTATTACTCCTGCTTCAAGCTGGTAATTGCCTATGTTAAATTCAAGTCATCTCCAGTCATCCAGTTGAGAATCTCACTGAGGAAAGCTTGATGATGCTATTCCTGATTAATGGAGGTGTTTATATGTGAGGAGAGTTTGCTTGACCCCGGGTGTTCCAGTATCACATGTAAAGGAAAAGTCTCTCAACTAATAGGGTCATAATGAAATCAGAATCTGATTAAGTAAAACCAGCAACTTGCATTTGACTCAGACATAGAATATGAATGAGTATACAACTCCAAGACAGTAAGGCATTGTCTTTGGAGAGAAGATTCCTTACATTTGGGCTGGGATCCTCAAAGTCGTAAGTTATCCATAGGTGTGTGGTTGGATCTAGACTGCAGGGTGCATCTCCTGCTATTGCCCACTGTGATCTGCGCCACTGCTCACTCCCTCTTAGATCAAAAACATCTCTCCAGTTACAGTACATTGCTGAAGTCCTGATATGAGACAACAACAGCAAGAAGAAGCAAGATGAAATGAGGCAGATATTTTCCTGACGTGAATAATTAGAGGTATTCTTTTGACCTCAATGTAATTCATTCTTCCAAAAGTAGTTGCAGAGAATTTCTAAATTTTCAAGATGAGTTTTTTTTGTTGTTGTTATTATTATTTTTTTAATATATATGTAGATATACATATATATATTTTATTTCATGTACTTAACCTGCTGGTTTTATTTTTAGTTACTTCTACTTATAAATGTCCCACCAGGAAGCCCAGGAATAAAACTCTCTAAGTAAGATTGCAAGCAAAAAGTGTGACCAAAACCAAACAACAACAAGCAAACAAACTAACTAACTAAAAAAAAAACAATCTATCACCAAAGAAATAACAAAGGCAGTTCTGTTTTTTAATTTTGCTGTGAGGTGGTGTTTTGTGACTCCATAAACATGAGATCAACAGGTATTTAGTCTTGGATTTCCTGTGTTTTTAGTCCCTGAGGAATATAGAAACCCCCCTAACTTTGAATAGAGATCTGCAAGACAAAGAGACTTTGATAACACAGTTGCCATTTTGCCATTGTATACTTATATGTATACAGATGTGTATATATAATATATGCATACTACATATATGTATAAATATACAGTATGCACAGAAGAAGGGAAGAGGTGTGCTTTTCTGTGGCAGTGTTTGGTTCCAAAATGTGTTCCAAAATTTGGAAACTACAGTTATAGGTATTGCAGCCAGCAGTGTGCCCTCACAGCCCAGAGAGCCAACTGCATCCTGGGCTGCATCAAAAGCAGCTTGGCCAGCAGGGCAATGGAGGTGACCCTGCCCCTCTGCTCTGCGCTGGTGAGACTCCACCTGGAGCACTGTGTCCAGATGTGGAGTCCTGAGTACAGGAGGGACAAGGACCTGCTGGAGCGCATCCAGAGGAGGGCCACGAAGATGATCCACGGGAGGAAACACCTCTCCTGCGAGGACAGGCTGAGAGTTGGGGCTGTTCAGCCTGGAGAAAAGAAGGCTCTGGGAAGACCTGATAGCGACCTTTCAGTATCTGAATGAGGGCTCCAAGAAAGAAGGGGACAGACCCTTTACCAAAGCCTGTTGTGATAAGACTAGGGGAAATGGTTTCAAATTGAGAGAGGGGAGTTTTAGACTGGATATAAGGAAAAAAAAAAAAAAAATTATGATAAGGGTAGTGAAGCACTGGCACAGGTTTCCCATAGAAGTGGTGGATGCCCCATCCCTGGACAACTTTAAGGTCAGGCTGGACAGGACTCTGAGGAACCAGATCCAGCTGTAGATGTCCCTGTTCACTGCAGAAAAATTGGACTAGATGGCCTTTAAAGGTCCCTTCCAACTCAGATGATTCTATGATTCTACTCCAGTTCTTCATCTCTAAGTAACATTCAAGACTACTCTTTTTTTTTTATTAACCTAAGGGACTTAGATGGAATAAGGATGGGTGGATTTTCCTCTCAGGTTGTTGGACATGTCAAGGGAATTTCTCTCCTATTCTTTGTCCTCCTATCAGTGGCCCATTCAGTGTGATACTTCATAGGCAGCTGTTCTGGAGAGTTCAGGATATCATCACTTCCTTTCAGGCCAGCGGTCACCAACAAAGCATTTGCAGAGCTGAGTAGGAAAACTGAAGTAGTAGGAAATCACATTTAACTGACTTTTCCTTTCTTTCCTGAATATATTGATAATAGTTATTGGAGACTCCAAGACATATGTCCGTCAAGGTCAGGAAGTATGTGTACCCATGAATGTTACCAATGAAGTCTTCATATGTATTTTGAGTGAATTATTCTTTACTGCTATGAGTCTCAAGACATCGGGGACAAGTAGGTAATGGACTCTGAATCTTCATCAGAGATGAACTGCTATTAGTAGATATGAGCCTTTATCTCTGTATATACTTGGTTCTAGGTTTTTGTTTAAGATCCTTCTCTACACATATTAGTCCCACCATTGCAGTGGGAATAAAATGGGATAATGACTCTATTCCAGGGCATTAACGAGCAGAACATGTTTGCAATGTGTTTAGCTGCCATCAATATTAATGCACTCATTTGAGGGGCAATAAATTGATAGACTGTGGCCTTATAATGCATAAAAATTATGTCAGCTTCAGAGACATAATGGAAAATTCCTCTGTGAGTAGAAGTAACTATGCAAAGGTTTTTCCTGAAGTCATTTTAGTCTGCACTTTGAATATTCAGTCCTGGACAAGATCATTGTTGCTTTCTATCCTTTAAGATCTCACTGGGATTTAAAAAAAAAAAAAAAAAAAAAATTGTGACTCTGATGTAACAGTAACTTAAAAAATAATATCTGAATAAACCCTTTGTTGTTTGAGGAAAAATGATAGGAAGTGATTACCTTCTGTAATGCCCAAATTAGAAATAAGTAAGTTATATTTATCCTTAGCTTTATTAATCTGACGATATGATTACTGAATAACATTCTGAAAAAGAACAAACCATGTATTAAGGTAGTTAGCTATCTATTTATTTGCCTAATCCTCTCCTCCCACCCCCAGTCAAAAGGAGGTATGAGAACATCCTAGTGATTTTGTACTTCAACTACGTCTATATCAGTAAATTAATTACTGCATTTCCGTGCAATGAATGTGGTAGAAATGTAGTAGTCAGAAGTGGTCCTGGCTTGGTTTTATTCTGGACGAACTGATACACTCCCAAATGATTCCTCTGTATTGCACTGATCATTAGCATGGGTTAAAGGAACAACATGCAGATTAACTGTGGCTGTCCTCTTCTTAGGGCCAGGCATGTGGATTGATAGCATGCATGAAAGTAATTTTGTGCTTTTTGGCCTCAGTGTGACTGAGTAGTCACAGAGTTTTATGTAATTTATATATATGTACATGGCCATCAAATTCATCTGTGACTAAGTCATATAAGCGACACTAAAAACTCTACCATATTTATTTCCTTAAGCTGGAGCGCATATATATGCCATAGTGGATTGACAGCCCTATTTAAAAGAAAAAAGATGTGTTGAGATTAACACACCAAATCATGTTCAAATATATGTACAAAATAGCCTATAGAAAAGTGAATTTTCTTTCTACCTGACACATATCACTCATGACTGGAAACAGCTCTCCTGTCCAGCCTCCTGAACAGGGGACCGCCTGGCATAACAAGTGTTTCTGTAAAATGAAAAGAGGCCAATGTGTTCCACAGAGGAGCAGGGGGATCACAAAANCTACCAATTAGTGGCCTTTAAAAAAAAAAAAAAAAAAAAAAATTGTTCTAGCAGGTTTGGTCTCTGAATTAAAGCATAACTAATATGAGACATAGACTGATTTGAAGCATGGCAGGTATAAGACATGGAGGCAAAAAGAAAAATACTCACATAGTGAGTTCTCCAACAGGTCAATTTAACAGTAACTGGCAGATATAACCAAGACAGCAAAATGGCAAATAATATATATCAGAAAATATATATATACAATTAACAAATATAGAGAGTTATAAGATTTCTCAACTCTTTTGGTCACCCCCTTTCCACCAGCACAACTCCAGTGCCAGGACTAAGGCCTGATCCAGCAAACCATTCTGATAGAGATAGGATGTGGCAGTCAACAGCATCTGCTGAAATTGAGATGTAGAAAGCTGGATGACAACAGCATGCTGAAAAACACCATAGCCCATGGCTCCTCATTATCCTTCCCTCTGTAACACTACATCCTGAGCTGAGGGGGATGCCTTAGGGTACCTTTGTACATATCCCGAGGTAAAGAAATATCCAGCTGAGAAGAGGGAAATGTTGAACAATGCCAGCACTGAGAGCTGCTGTGCAAATCGAGTAGGTGAGCGGATCTGTGGTTCTCTTTCTATTTATTTATTTATTTGTTTATTTTCCCCCTGGAGGACATAACCACGAGAATATAAAGTTTCTTCAGTCTGGGACAGGTAACAACTTAGCCTTAAAAATCTGTTAACATGTTGGACACGAGAAGGAGGATAACGATTGGCGAGAGAGATGTGCAGTGTGAAGAGGGGATGAGGAAAAATTGAAATATCTCTTAGTTGTAGAGTGGAAAGCCTGGGAAAAGAGGAAGATGTATGGAGACTTTCAAAATCGTGCATGAGAGCTGGATGCCCATCCTCCACCACTGTGCTGAGGGCTGCTGTCACTGCCACTTAATCTCTTCCATTACCCATTACACCCCTAGATGAGTTCAGGTCATATTTGCTAGTCATTTCGTAATAATGCCTACATTTGTATGGTTGTAACCCCTGGGTAGCATTCTTGTGATCAAGGATCCTAAAATTTTTTATGTGGATTTTTTTTTTTTTTGAGAAGATGACAGAACCTGCCCCGAACAGTAGGTAGGGTCTGGGTTTGTGTTTCCCTCATCACTTTTTAATTCTCAGGTACAAGCAGTAGTGATCAACAAATACCACAACACAGCTGTCATCTTGATGAGACTTTCTGTCTTCACACTTGAAGTTCAACAGAGCATCCCATCACTTTGTGTGCTCTCAGTGTGGAAGGGGTTAGTTCTGCAGCCTGGGGTGTAATTGCACCAAGGACCAATAAACAAAACAAAACAAAAAAAACCAATGCAGTCAGCAACAGGGGCAGTTTTCAAACCAAGAAAGACCAAAAATTTTTTTTTTTTTTTCCTTTCTTTCTCTGACGGTTTTCTCATTTACATTTAGAAAAATGGCATATAGTAATTAGGTTCCCTACTCTGCCAAAACATTAAATAGGCTCCCTTAAAAGTAGCCTTTTAAAAGATCAGGTCTTGTTTTTTTTTTTTTTTCTCCTCTTCAGGAAGTGAACGATAGAATCAGTCTGCTTTTTTAGCACTTTTTTAACAATAGTCACTTGGAAATGCAGGCTGAATGCTGACAAGTTTTGACTAACACGGAAAGTTGCAGAGCCTATTGTGGCATTTCTTCTCTTCTCCTTTCTCCCCCTCCGCCTCTCCCTTTTACCTATGCCTTTCACTCACCATCGACAATGTATTCATTTGTGATTGAAGAAATTCTGTTCATTACCACTTAACAGTTTTAGGAGTTGTTGCTCTTGTCAGTGGTATGGCTGCTGTTCCCACAAACTAAACACATTTGTCTGCTAATTTCCCATTGAAAGACATTGGAATGTTCCTGAAATTGATGGCATAAGACAAGTTTACAAACTGGTAGGCTCTGATGTGAAAATTAGTGCATCTCCTATGCAGGGACTAAGTACAGTATGTTGGAATAACAGCAAGCAGCCTGTGTACCCATAAAGATCTTCAGCAAGGGAAAAAATTGCCAATATTTCAGAGACTTGGAAACTGCAATAGGGAAGAAAATATCAGAATAAGAGGGAGAGGGAGAAAGTAGATTTGTTGGCACAAAGAGGAAATTGCAGGACTTTTCAAGCAGAAAACTCTATTTTATTCTGAGAAATCAACAGCTTAGTTAAGGACCTGCTGTTGGCAACCTGCTCCAGTGTAGTATGTGTTGAGCTCTGAGAAATGTTTATGGGGAATTGTGGGCGTTTTTAAGCCAGTAAGTCACAGCACACAACTTTAGTTTTTTAAGAAGCAGAACTACTAGAGGAATAAATTCATAAAACCCTGGAAGTTGAGTCTTTTCTTCCAGGCATGCAAATCAGGACTAATCTCAAAAAAGCCAGGGGCATTATCTGCAAATGTAAAACAAGCTGATGTGAGAAGAATTTGTTCTATTTCTTTCAAGGGGACAAGGGGAAGTCCTGGTCAGTCGTTTCCTCAAGAACAATACACTTCAGTTATACAGGGAGCTAGAAAGGTTGTTATCTAGAAATGTTCTGAAGTATTGACTGTCCTTAACACTGTGTATCATATGAAGGAATGAAAATATTTGGCTGTACTCAGATTTTCCTAGTTTTCTCAGGCAAGTCCTACTGATGTTCTCTTGAAGATACTGGTAAGAATGAAGTGGCTTCTCTGCTTTAGTATTTTCGTATTATCAGGTTCTTTGATGAAAGGATTCAGGTTGTGACACTAAAGGACATCGTTTAGTGATGGCACTTCATAGGTCAGGTTAATAGTTAGACCTGATGATCTTGAAGGTATTTTCCAGCCTAGATGATTCTAGGAAAATGTAATTCTTTTTATTTTGTTTTGTTTCATACTGTTTCTTGCACCACTATCAACCTCTAGTACCTTCAAGTTTTGTTTTGTATTTTTATTTTTGAAATGATGTCATTTTTACAGGTAGTATTTATTGATGCAGATTTTACTTCATTAAAAATAACGCTAATGGCATTTTTTTAAATAATGTCTTTTTTTTTTTTTGATTGAAATCAAATTAAAGAAAAAGAACAACACTTTTTATCATCTTAAATTGAGTCATATTACTTCCCAAAATTAGTATCTTTAAAAATTATTTTGCTTTCTTAAAGGAAATAAAGACACATTTTTAATGTTCTGAGGCACCTGAAAGACTTCCAAACTATGAAAATTTCAGTCACTAATTATGATAACTAGTTACTGGATGTAATATATGACACCCACAATTTTGAGTGGTGGGAAGAAGTGGAATTGTTTCGCTGTCCTCATTTGGGATGAGCAGCACATCACCATTGTTTTCTACAAGTTATAGGCTGCTTTGACATCCCAAATGCAGATGTCCACAACTTCATAACCTAATTTGCATTATGTGCAAAATACTTTATACCTGTTTGAAAATAACAAATAATAATAAAACATACCACAGAGACAGAGATTTGCTCAGCTGTCCCTTCAAAGTATCTACTTCAAAATTTTAGTTTGTGAAGCAGTTCTACTATCACTCAGAGCAACTTTTACATAAATGATCATTGGAGTAGTAAATTCTGTATCTTAGTAAAGTTTCAAGTAAACATAAGCTGCTGTCTACAGCAGGGAAGCTGGAACTAGATGATCTTTAAGCTCCTTTTCAACCCTGGTCATTCTATGATTCTATGACAAGTAGGAGAAGTAGAAGTGGATAGTGAATACTTATGCTGGAATTTCACCAGGAAGCCAGAGATGAATGTACTCTCTTGGGAAAGGTACCATGAGAGTTTTAGCAACAATGAATAACCAGTACAGACCTATGTAGTCATATCTTAAAGGGAATATTAATGTTAACTTCTACTGTTTTTCAGATGTGTTTTCTCATGTCATAGAATCATAGAATGGCTTGGGTTGGAAGGGAACTCAAAGATCATCTAGTTCCAACGCCCTGCCGTGGACAGGGCTGACAACCACTAGCTCACTGGATCAAACTGCCCAGGAACCCATCCAGCCTGGCCTTGAACACAGCCAGGGATGGGGCAGACACAACTTCTCTGGGCAGCCTGTGCGAGTGCCTCACCACTCTCTCAGTGAAAAATTTCTTCCTAATGTCCAACCTAAACCTCCCCTCTTTCAGTTTTAGCCCATTCCCCCTTGTCCTACCATTATCCTACCATTATCCTACCATTATGTGTAAAAAGTCGGTCCCTCTCCTGCCTGTAAGCTCCTTTTCAAGTATTGTAAGGCCGCAATGAGGTCTCCCCTTCTCTTTTCCATGCTGAATAGTCCCAACTCCCTCAACCTTTCATCAATTTCCAGGACTGTTTGCAGCCATCAGTTATGCTATCCCAGCAGATATCCGTGTGGTTGAAATCCCTGACCATGAGTGTGTAGCTACTTTCACCCACAGCTCATCCTCTTTGTCAACATCAGTGATCATAATAGGAAATACATAGGGTAAAATACTTAATGTGAGTGTATTTGTCTCTGTTTTCTTTCTAGTGAAATGGGTCAGGGGTAAAAATACTGAGGAGAGAGATCAGCTGAGAAATACATGTCCTGTACACCAAGAACTAATTTAGTAACCAGCCTCTCCCTACTACTGGGTGATTAAACTAAATTGCCAGTCTAAACTTTTCTATGCTGCATTTCAAATATCAACATATTACATTGCTATTCCTCTTAATTTCTCACAAAGAAAATGCAAAATGAATTCATTATGCTGGTGTAAGTGGAAAAAATGATGAGTTTCTCCAGAAGAGTAGGCAATGGGGAGAGATTGGGCATGACGATTATATTGAGATATTTGAATAGCTGGCCATTAGCAAGAGGATCCCCATTACTTTGCTGATAATTATATCCTCTTTGCTATGACTTCCCAGTGGAATAATACAATGTTCCCAGTGCAGGAGATAATGAAAAATACCATTCAGGTGGTACATATATGCCAAGAATAGTGTGTTGTATTTCTTCCTTTCCTCCATCATAGAGATTGCAATAGCACACACCTACGTTGTGTGTTAATGCTTGTTTGGTTGTTCAGGGCTGTGTACAGGGCAAATAAATGTATCTTTAAAATGGAGCTGGCAGTGGAATATCATTCTCCCAGTGTAATTATCTCCCGTGTTTAGTAGGCCCAGTGTATCGTTGAGTATATTTGTGTTAGCTATTATGTAAATGACTTTCAAAGACCACTACACTGTAATAATGAGGACTTTGGAAGGGATCTTGTAGAGATGAAGCTATTTTCTTTCTTAAAGAGAGAGTAGTGGTGGGAACTAGGGCTGTATGTCTCTTTTAATTACTCCATCATATCACAGACATGTTTCTTTTGAGGTTTCTGTTCAGCAATCAAGGAATATGAAACAAATAAACAAACAAAAAATGAAAGAAGGAAGGAAAATGCAGCAAGAGAAGAATACCTACCCATTTACAGTAACTATTTTTTTCCAAATTATATATAAAATCTCTCGTGTGTTATTGCTGCCTTATTGCTTCTTGGCATTTTTATTGCATACAGTGTATCTGCCTCAGATTCATTAATTTTCACAGAAAACTCAATTTGCATCAAAATACATTGTTGTTTGGATGGAACTGTACATATCTTAGGGCCTCACATTTTTCATGAGAATTTTGACTTCAAGTTATTTACAAGAGAGGCAGAAAGAGATGCCATTGAAATTGGCCAACATTGAATACTACAGAAAGCAGTGCAATTATGTTGTTAGTTCTTCCTAAGATAGGGTTCTGTTAGACAACCCATGTTAGTTTTGATGTTGTTGATTTGGTTTGATATGTTATTTCTATGTTCTAGTATTTAATAAAATCCCTAAACGGATGCATGTAAAATTCAATAATGACTCATGGAAAACAATTTTTTTATTACACTTGTTTCCATAAAAATATTTTAATCATTTAGAAAATATACCAGTATTTAAGAAAAAGAAATTGTTGCATACATAGTAATAGTCACTTGGATAGTATTAATGAATCTTATGAAGGATGAAATTAAAATGTTTTGAGCATTTATTCTCTCCTTACTTATCTTACACCCACACTGTAATAAATCGGAATGGTTTTAACAAAGGAAGAAAAAATTAGTGGATTTTGTTAAGATTCTGGAGGTGAACTAGATCAATGTACAGAGCACTGAACTCCATCTCTCATATAAAGAAGTTCACTTCCTTTTGGAAGGGACTTTCCCCTGTAAAAAAGAGGATGGAAAAATAATCTCTGGATTGTTCAGAATCAATTAATTATTTATTTAAAAAAATAAAGAAAGTGAGAGTGAGGCAGAAGCACTTTGTTTTCTGGTGTACAGATCCTTTCGCACTTGGTCATTTGTGTAGGTTATTTTTCACAGGTGATGAACATCTGAAAGTTTTGCTGGCACTACCAAATATCTTGATTATCCAGAGTATATGAAAATTACGCCCATTTGAATAGAAGCTGGAATGCAGGTGTGGAAGCTTAGAGTTTACACAATAAATCTGGAGAAATGGCACATCCAAAAGAAACAACATTATGGAACAGTTACTAAGTATTTTCAAGAACATGTGCCTTGGTTGGTTCTACTCTTCATAGTTTTGAGCCTTTTAATATCTAGGTCTTCCTGGGTCTGCCCTGTGCCACTTCGCACCTTCTTCACAGCTTGTCTTTCTATACTTGATTTTTCTCTCTCTTTTCTCAGCTACCTTCTTTTTGAACAAATCTCTCTTTCTTAGTGACTTCTAATTGTCTAAGCAGTGTGTGTGTAGACACTGCATTTGAAATGTGAACTTTGAATCTGAAGCTAAAATGATTGTTTGCTTCCACTTTACTTCCTCTGGCACCTTGATATATCGGGTGACTAATATCTAGAAAGATTTAATATTTGGCTAAGCCTGTGACCCTTGTTATACCCTCTTATGACCAGAACAAATAGAGTACATTTGAACACAGACTCCAGAATAATAAGACAAAGCAATGTGTTTTTCTGTGTTTCCTCATTTTTATGTACAAGTGATTTGAAAAATCTAAGTATTGTGCAAAGAACCTTTTAACTATTTTAAAACCTTCGTGGTAACTACCAGATGTAAAAGCTTATTATTTCTTGAAAAGAGTGAGCATTTTCTGTCTGTAACTCAGATTACAATTAATATGTATACATGTCCTCCAAATAGTATCAAGCTTTGGTGAAAATACACTGAAAGAAAATCTGCTTCCATGGGTTATGTATAAATTAGATGGATGGACTAGATGGGTAGGAAGATCAGATAGAATGTTATTTCATAATGGGCTTTATTTTTTATTTTATTAATATTTGCTTAAATTCATGACTAAAATTTAATTTCATTAGTGTTATGCTATCATGGGTTAATTAAAGATTGTCCTGCGATAAGACAGGCCCCCTCTCCCACCCCCTAATAGAGGCTGGTTAGAGGAGTGAGAAAGGAAGAAGCACGACTGAGGTAAAAAATAATTACTTTTTACTTAAAACAACAAAGGAATGTAAGGTAAAACACTCTGAAAAGAATTGAGGGCAATAAATCTGACAAATTGGAAAACAAATTTGTACAGAAGAAAAGATACATATGTGTCCACAATGGCAATCGGAGGCAAAATGGAACAGCTTCTGGAACTCAGAAACCACGTGGGAAGGGACAGGAGCATTCTGGGGGCTGTGATTTCCCCTTAGCAGCCATCCCTGCTGTGTCAGCTTATTACATGATGTCATGATATGGAATGCCTGTGGAAAACCATACATATGCCTAATGTTATTTCAATTATTTTGGAGAGTTGTTTATGTAACAACTTGAAAATCTTGGATGGAATCATGGAAATGGAATAAATCTGTTAGCATCAATATAATTGTGCAGTCTACTCAGTGGTGTTGAAAATCAATCAATAGAAAGCATGTTTTACGTATTTCAAAATATACTAGGCAATGGTTACTTGCACTAAAAATGTGTATTTTCAAGAAAAACAAACAAAAAAAAAACAAAGAGCTTTGAAGGCTGGAATATTTTCTGCATTCTGTATTCAACAAAATGATTTTAGCTTGCCTTAAAAATGACCTAAAGAGGTGTCCTACTGAAAAGCAATAGTTCTCATTCTCCATCTTCTGTCAAATTTTAGCATTCTTCCTGAGGAAACCAGCTGTCAGTTGGTTAGGGATTTGGGAATCTAGGTGCTCTTCTACATTTATTTGATCAAGACAATTCATAGAGTGCATTATCTTCCACTTGGCCATTAAGGTTGGAGATCATTTGACTAAATGTTGATGTCATTGAGGTTGTCACCTCAAAAAAAAAAAAAAAAAAG
>VXAV01003324.1:266-15609 GCA_013399715.1 Alectura lathami
GGGTTTTGAATGTCTCCAGAGAAGGAGACTCCACAACCTCTCTGGGCAGCCTGTTCCAGTGCTCTGTCACCCTCACTGTGAAGAAATTTCTCTGCATATTTGAGCAGAACCTCCTGTGTTCCAGCTTGCACCCATTGCCCCTTGTCCTGTCACTGGATGTCACAGAGAAGAGCCTGGCTCCATCCTCCTGACACCCACCCTTTACATATTTATAAACATTAATTAGGTCACCCCTCAGTCTCCTCTTCTCTAAGCTGAAGAGACCCAGCTCCCTCAGCCTTTCCTCATAAGGGAGATGCTCCACTCCCTTAATCATCTTGGTGGCTCTGCGCTGGACCCTCTCCAGCAGTTCCCTGTCCTTCTTGAACTGAGGGGCCCAGAACTGGACACAATACTCCAGATGCGGTCTCACCAGGGCAGAGTAGAGGGGGAGGAGAACCTCTCTCGACCTACTAACCACACCCCTTCTAATACACCCCAGGATGCCATTGGCCTTCTTGGCCACGAGGGCACAGTGCTGGCTCATGGTCATCCTGCTGTCCACCAGGACCCCCAGGTCCCTTTCCCCTACGCTGCTCTCCAACAGGTCAGTACCCAACTTATACTGCTTCCTGGGGTTATTCCTGCCCAGATGCAAGACTCTACACTTGCCCTTGTTAAATTTCATTAAATTTCTCCCTGCCCAACTCTCCAGCCTGTCTAGGTCTCGCTGGATGGCAGCGCACCCTTCTGGCGTGTCAGCCACTCCTGCCAGTTTTGTATCATCAGCAAACTTGCTGAGGGTGCACTCTATCCCCTCATCCAAGTCGTTGATGAATATATTGAACAGCACCGGTCCCAGTACTGAACCCTGGGGGACCCCACTAGATACAGGCCTCCAACTAGACTCCATCCCATTCACCACAACTCTCTGGCTTCTTTCCTCCAGCCAGTTCACAATCCATCTCACTACCCGATCATCCAGACCACACTTCCTCAGTTTAGCCACAAGGATGCTGTGGGAGACGGTGTCGAATGCTTTGCTGAAATCAAGATAGACCACATCCACTGCTTTACCATCATCTAACCACCTGGTAATGTCCTCATAAAAGGCTATCAGGTTGGTTAAGCATGACTTCCCCTTGGTGAAGCCATGTTGGCTGCCTCTAAGGACCCTCTTATCCTTGATATGCCTAGAGACAGTGCCAAGGATAAGTTGTTCCATCACCTTCCCAGGGGTTGAGGTGAGGCTGACCGGTCTGTAGTTACCAGGGTCCTCCTTCTTGCCCTTTTTGAAGATTGGGGTGACATTTGCTTTCCTCCAGTTCTCAGGCACCTCTCCCATCCTCCACAACTTACCAAAGATGATGGAGAGCGGCCATGATGACTTCTGCCATCTCCCTCAGCACCCATGGGTGCATCCCATCAGGACCCATGGATTTGTGGATGTCTAGATTGCTTAACTGGTCCTTAACCCAGTCCTCATCTACCGAGGCAAACTCCTCTTTCATCCTGACTTCCTCTGGGGCTTCAGGGGTACGGGGCTCCTCAGGACAGTCTCTGGCAGTATAGACGGAGACAAAGAAGGCATTCAGTAACTCTGCCTTCTCTGTATCTTCTGTCACCAGGACACCCATCTCATTCATATTTCAATTACATGGAAGAAGCATAGATTTTATGTTTCATCTGTTGGAGGAAGGATTTTGATAAGAGACACAATTAACTTTGAAAAATGAATGTTTCTGAAACTGATCTCTTAACAATAATTGATCATTTGGATCATAAAATAATAAAAGAAATTATTCAAAGATATCAGGCTAACATTAATGAAATAGGTGACTTATTAAACTTGCTATCCAAGTTGCAGATTTTTACTTTAATTAAATTTATTGTATCAGTCTCTTGCCCATATGTAATCTGCTCCTTTTAGTTTTCTATGACATTCACTCCTCTTTTCTATATCTTTATTTCATTTTATAGTGAATATCTGAATTCCAGACCACTGGCTTGCTGGAATTGCTGCTGTAATATCTAGTGTACTTGTTGTGATCCCCCAGTCCAACAAAGTTTTCAATTTTCAAAGCAGTGTGCTGACATCTGTGTGGAAGGAGCTAGGATCCAGGAGTCATATTTAGCATATTGGTAGACTGGCCTCATTTTTAGGAGGTACATTTTCATGGGCATATCAATAAATTCAGCATATATTGCTGGCTATCTGAGAAGCAACAGATTATCTCCATCATTGCTAACAGATTGTTCAGCTTTACACCATGAAAAAATAAGATTTTCACCTCCAGGATCAGATAGGAAGACACTTGAAAAGTATGGATGTGTGGAAGGCAGTTATATTTAAAACTGTAAAACTGTGTTTGCTGTCCCCATCAAAGACATATTCATAGCAGTCATCAGAATGATCTCTATTCATTTTTCATTCCCTACTCTAAGATCACTATAGGACTCACCATATTATGAGTAAGAGAACACAGAAGCTAAGTTTCAGCTTCCTATGACCATGATGTTCTGGAAGGTTAAGCAAATGAAATGAACTACTTGTCTAAGCATCTTACCAGTCAAAATCAGTATTTTTTTTTTGTGTGTGTGTGTGTAAAAGTTAGGATTTTGCTGGTATTTGTGAAAATTGGAAGCTTGTTACTATGACAGATTGAGGTGGGGTGATGGCTTTCACAGCTTGCCTCAGATAACCACTTAACCCACCAAAACCCACTCTTTCTCTCTCAAGCTTCCCCTCCTTTGTGGATGTGTCTTGTTGCACACTCACAAATGCATGCATATGAACATAATGTATATGTTAAGCTACTGACGTGAATGGCATACATGTCTCTATTCAATGCCAGGTGGCAAAGCCTGCCCTCTCAGACTGCCAGAACTGACTTGATTTGAGCAGATTATGGAGAAGCTGGACACCTGCAACTATTTGTCTGTCTGGATTCTTTGCAGTGATTGTCAAAAAGATACTTCAGAGTCAAAACTATTGTGACATTTTGATGTGAACATCTATTCTTTTCCTCTTTCTGCCTGCTACAGTTTCCTCAGTGCTTGCTTTATACTACAAAAAAGGCGAGAATGACTTTTGCAGCAAATGTTAAAAGCTGATTTTAAGCACAGGTAACACATTTAATTGAGTACTTTACAGGTACTTCCCAGGGTGATAGTGCTTGCAGCAAGTTGCTGAGCAAACTCTGACTGTTCTGCTATGGAGAAGATTGTTTTTTTGATCCTAGGAAAACCCAGGCTGTTGAAAGGGTGCAGACTCTCTGTCCAACAGTTATACAGCAAGCAGAAGACATTGTCTGTGTTGGATGCTGAAGTAAGGTTTGGAGATAAAAAGTGTGGGTTGTGGCTATGAAGCACAAAGGAGCACAGATGGATGAAGTGGAGAGCATGGAGTTTCCCTAGAAGTGGGTTCATATTACTGATGGATGTTGTAAAGTGCTGGGATGTGTGCAGACTGACAGTTCTTCAGTCAGTGGTAGATGCAGCTAGGCGTGCCTGAAGTGTTTGAGGGGAATAGGCAGTCTCTTGTGGGTGGACCACATAAGAAGAGAGTAAGGAATGTGGGTGGCTTCCTGGTGCAGAAAGCAGGATGGCAAGAGGGAAAAGAACATTAAGTGTGGTTTTAGCAGCCACACGGGGAATCTCTGATCACTTACCTGGTAATTTTTATATTCTGCTGCCTCAGTAGAACAGTATTCTTAACTTTACCTTCTCTGGAGAAATTAGAGGATCTGGGTGGTCTGCAGATGGGCCTTCATATCAGAGAACAATGTGTGGAAGCTGTTACTACTTTTATATATTTGTTGATCTGTTTGTTGACTAGCATGTTGCTGCTGTTACAAGCAACATAAGATCCTTGAGGAGTAACAACACTTTCTTTAGCAAAATATTTACTTTTCTTACTGCCTTTCTGTTGTCAATAATTCTGTGGTCTTCATTGTTGTAATCTGATTTGGATAACAAACTGTCTGTGAAGCAGATGGTTCCCTTTGTCAGTTCTACAGGATCTCACACTAGGACTAATTGAAAATTCCCCTGATGTGCAGAGAATTAAGCTTTGCTCTATTCACCCACACAAGAGAAGAGAAGTTGTGCTTATTTGCACAACTGAAGAAACATTAGTCACTGAAGTTGTATAGACTAATAAATCCCTTTGCAGGAATTCAAATACACTGGAGACTGCCGACTCTTAATAGCTTTGTGCTACTGCTCTTTGCCTCTGCAGATCTGTGCTCCTGGATCTTCCTTTTAGGAAGCCATACCTGTTCCAAACGGTTTGGCGTCTTGCTGTGGAAAGGTACTTGCACACAATTTCCAATCCATTAAGGAAGTATCTGTCTGGCAGTTTCTGATCCATATGAGCTTGTACATTCCCACTCCATATGAGCTCATGTACTTTCTTTTCTCTCACTCTGCCTGATAGTGTAGAGAAGAGCCATTTTTGCAAGATGGAAAGAAAGTGCTACTCTTTCCTCTAGAGAAATATATGAAATATATAGAGATTAGAAAATGTATAGAAAATATGTATTTTTTTTTTAATTTTTTTTTCCTGCAAACAGAACAGGATGAAAATTTTGTTAATGGCCATTGTTCTTCCTGTTCTGAATATGGAATGAGAGTATGTCTTCTCCTTAAGTGAAGGTTTGTGGGCCTTTTATAGCCCCAATACAGCTTAAAGTTTTTGTTTCAAATATGTTTATGTTTGATTTTCACTTAATATTGGAGATAGGAAAATATATCTTAGAAGGGAGTATTCTCTCCTGTTCTCAGTACTCTTCGTACCTTGAATCTTAATAAATTTTGCAATTTTTCATGAGGTTCTGTGAACATTGTATGTGTTTTATTTGCTTCCTCTGTGAAGCGGTATGTACAGTAGACAATGATGGGCTAGAAAGTGGTTCAAGAAATTTATATTTTCTTTGAATTTTTATTATTTAAGAAGAATTTGATCTGGTTGGCAGAGATCTATATGAATGATTAAGCATGCTGACAGACCTTTTCTTTAAGAAAAGAGAGAGAGAGAGTCAGCTGGTGAAAATGACCCATGACAAATGAAGTGTGGTAGTTTATACCTGTTTATTTACTGCACTTGTGTACCTGAAAGCACATGATAGTGGGTTTTGAAAATATCTCTGCACTCTGCTGCTATTTAAGCAAAACGTGCACTTCTAGGTCTTCAAACTGGTTTATTTCCACGGTCTTGTTTTTATCAGTGCCACAGTCAAATGCAGTCAAGCGACTCGTTAGCTCTATTACCCGAACAGCTGTAGGTAGAAAACTCCTTTAGGCTGGCTGTACGCAGATTTTATTTTATTTTTTATTTTTTAAATATCATTTGACGACATTCACCACTTGCAGCACTACATAACTGAGAAGTCTAGAAGCTAGAAGTACTATTTTTTTCATAACTCCTGGACTCTGTTCATTTTAGTGCTCCTGGACCAGGTTCATTTTAGTGGGATTGTGTTGCTTGCATGTATTGCTGTTACATCTGATTACCAGGAGAGTTATTCTAATGTCAAGTATTAATATCAATGGTATCTGGATAGGAAATAACCAACAATTTAAAGTCCTCTATTTATAAACAGTAATATTTTTTTGCATGTAAGCATATGAGAAGCAAACACTAATTTTCATACTTACAAGCATCAGGCTATTCTGAAAAATAAGATTGAGTATATCTTTAGCTTTCCCTTTCTTTTTGACCAATGAAAGTTATTCAAAGAAAGCAAGTAAACAGCTAAGAGCAATGATAGCATGTGGCATTTGATCATTATAAGTATTCCAATTTAATACCTCATGTAGTTATATTTATTCAGGCTCCTACTGCTGAATGTCTAGAAAAAAAGAAGACAAAATCTCTGAAAATGTACTGTGGTTTATGAGCCTGTTGGACTTTCGAGATTTGTTTTTGTTCTCTTGCATTACAAAAAATAATGTCAAGATTATCCCAATGATGTTAATGGTGTTGCTCCTTACTTGCACTGGGGCTGGTATTTAGAATCTGGTTTCCTTGATTTCTCTCAGGAACATCATCAGTGCAGATAGTTGAAGTATTTTGTTAGGCATGGAATGACATTTTCCATAAAGACATCTTAAAATGTAAAAGGTTTGTTTTTCTTCTCCTCTTTCCTCTCTTTATTTGTATCTTGTGTGAATTGTTGTGAATAACTGTGAATAACTTGTGTTTTCCTTCCAGATCCTTCTGTGCAGCTGAAAGATTTATTTCGTAAGCTAAAGAAAAACTTTTAAAAATAAATAACATTTGCAAAACTAGATTTCTGTTTCCAGAATGTCTTCAATATCTAAACCTGTTCCACATACTCTGGATATAAGACTAGTATGAACAGATATTGGAATTAAAATGTGGGGAGAAGTAAAATTAAAAATGAAAAAAAAAAAAACAATAATGCTTGGTAACTGTCCCTGTTAATTTCTGTTTTTTTTCTTATTGGTCAATATGTACAGTCATCTTTTTCAGTTATTGTCCCATAAACAAATCATACATGTATCTTCAAATAAGGACTAACATTACGGAATTCTAACATCTGCACTGAAGCTAATGAATGCATCTTCTATGAACAGTTGGGGGCTTTACAGCCTTGGGAAGAGAAGGCTCCATGGAGACATTATAGCAGACTTCCTGTACCTAAAAGGGGCCTACACAAAAGGTGGGGAGGGAATTTTTATAAGGGCATATAGCGATAGGATGAGGGGTAATGGCTTTAAACTAAAAGAAGGTAGATTTACATTAGATACTAGGAAGAAATTCTTCGCTGTGATGGTGGTGAGGCATGGGAACAGGTTGCCAAGAGAAGCTGTGGATGCTCCATCCCTGGAGGATGTTCAAGGCCAGGCCGGAGGGGACTTTGAGCGACCTGGTCCAGTGCATGGAGTCTCTGCCTGTGGCAAGTGGGTTGGAACTAGATGGTCTTTAAGGTCCCTTCCAACCCAAACCATTCTGTGATTCTATGATTCACTGGCTTTCAAAGTGTTACTAGTAAAATATTAATTAATTTTAATTGAGTTCCTCTGAGCCTCTTCATTCTTATTCTGACAGATGCTTACTTGTTTTTCTACACGTCAACTTTGCCTTCCAACCCCAAAGAGGCAGAAGATGCAGGAAAAGGTGAATGAGATTTGTGGAACTGAGGAGGATGAAGAAGAATGGAGTGGGTTCTTAGGCAACATTAAGGCAAAAAGCGAAGTACAACACAGGAACAGGAAGGAGACACGATCTCCCAGAAGAGAGGGGAGCTGGAAGCCTGTGAGCTCTGAAAAGAGGGAAAGGTTCCGTCCCCACCCTCAACTAGCTGTTTATGCGGCACACATGTCCAAGGCTCTGGTGTAAGGAAGAGGAATAAAATCTGTCAGGAGATATTTTCAGACAAGACCACAAAAGCTGCTGGACTTAGTACAATGTTAAGAAGTGTTACTGGTGAGGCTTTTCTCCATGGGACAGAGGGCATTGTCTGTGGGCTGGAGCTATTCTCCTGGGATAGTCACTGCTGGCCTGGGGGGTGGTTCTGTGGCACTGCATGGACTCATGCCTCTTGACTCTGTCTGTTGCTCCTTGCTTGTCATTCATGTAGGCACAAATGTCAGGGCAGCTGGTGGAGGGGAACCTCAGACATATAGGATACTCTCATCCTCTGGAGGAGAGGTAAGGTGCTAGGTGATGTTTTCCTCAGTTTAGTGGACAAGGGTAAAGGTCTGAGGATGGTTACATGAATCCTGTTGATCTTCACACAGCTGTGCGGCTGACATCACCAGCAAAAATTCAGATCCTTTGGTCACCATGTTCTGCTTGAGGAAGTCTTGTAGGAAGAGATGAAATCAGTTGACAATGAGAGGGAAGACCACCTTTGAAAACAGATTTGCCAGGTTACGCTGGAGAGTTTTAAAAATACGTATGCTGAGGTAGAAGGACCCCAGACTCCTTGGCTGCAAAGGGAGGAGTTACTCATGAGAGAAGGCACCAGGATATATTTTCACACTCCCACTCAGAAGGCAGGCCGTTTAGAAGCTTACTGCAAATTGACCTCTTGTTTGCTACCCGTGTCATGTGTATATGCAGATGGAATTTCATGTGCAATCTCAGGGCTATGAAATGATAGGAGCTGTGGAGACCGGGCATGTGTGAGTGGAGCACAGTTCTTGATGGGTACAGTCTGTCTGGAAAGGCCAAAAAATAAGAAGAGGAGGGGAAGTTATGCTCTATGGAAAGGCATGACTTGACTGCACTGAGCACCACTGCAAAACCAGAGACAGTTCAGTCAGGAGTCCCTGGACCAAGGACAGAGGGGAATTGTTTCACTGGTGTCACTGTGATCTGCTGCAAATCCACTTCAGGAAATGAATTTGGCTTCCCAGCAAAAAGCAGCAGAAGGATCCTGAACATGGGCCCTAGTCTTCACATGAGATGACACACACACAGGCATCTGCTGAGAGTGCGGCATGGCTTTGTGCAACAATCTGTGAAGTTTCTAAATTTTGTTGTTGGCATTCCTAATGAAGGTGCTGGAAAGCTTGACCAGGAGTAATGTTCTGTTTGCCTAGTGCTCACAAATGAGAGGAATGACAAATGTGGTTATAAGTGGCAGGTTGAATGGTTATTTGTGGCAGCACCCAGAAAATGGTGGAGTTCAGGATCCAGAGGAAAACTGGAGAGGTGAATAGCAGGACTCAGAGCTGTGGGGTATTGGACTCTGAGATATTAAGGAAACTGCTAGACAGAATCTTGATTATAAGCTGACACAAGGGAAGAAGTACCCAGGAGAGCTGTTTATTTTCTGAGAAAACATATTTGGAGGATAGGAACAAATAATCGTATTGAACAGGATCACTGCAACAGGAGCACTGGCAATATTGCCAGAAAGCTAATATAGAAACTTCAGCTTTCAGGAGGAAAATGGGAGGATATAAGTCGTGGAAATAAGGACTGGCAAAGAGGAGTGTGCGAGCACTGCTCAGATACTTTGGGATGAGATCAAGAAGGCTGGTCAGCCTTACCTTATTTTTTCAGAAAGACCGTAAGACAGATTTGCACAGAATATATTTCCAAACATGTGAAGGACAGGAAAGTAATTGGTAAAAATCAACTCAGATTTAACAATGGAAATTCCTGCTTGTCCAAGCTGGTCACCTTCTATGATGAAAGGAGTTGGCTGTGTGAATGTGATAAGTCGATGTGATTGATATACTTAGTACAGCTGAAAAGCAATGACATATTCCGTGTAAAAAAATACCATCTGATATAATAAATGTTTTTTAGTTGTTTTTGGTACATTATGGTGGAATATTTTAAAAAAGTTATTTCAATTGCCATCTGAACTCTATCTCCGCTTCTGGAAATTTCCTTTAGCATTGTGAAGTTGAAACAAGAAACTCCCAGACCTAAGCACTATAAAGCCCACTTTGTTTTGTTCCAATCCTTTGAAAAAGGTCTAATATTTCCTTTGCTTAAAATTTTCCAGCTAATGTCATATTCTGATCCTGCGGTGCCCTTTCCTTCTTGATGTATCTGAGCAAATTAGATTGGTTTGAGCATGGAGTTCCATCATGAAGAGTCAGATAAAATACAAGTTTCTGTATCCTCTGTAGGACTAAGAGCTTTTCCTCTGGCTTTGATCATTTGGGTAGTTATATAAAAATGGGTAAGCTTTAACAGTAGACAAAAAATGGAGTCCACAAGTGCCAGAGGGAGATTCAGAACACAGAATTATTATCTAAACTTCCAAATATGGGATATTTTTCAGCATTTGCCTTTTGAATAGGCGTTAAACCTGAGAAATACATTTATTTACAGATGCTTCAGCAAGGGACCACAGTTACTGTGCTTACAAACTTGTTATACTTATGACTGTATTTATGATTCTTATTATTTATACTGTCTCTGAAGAACAATAAAGAATAAGTACCTATTGCGCTTGGCACATGGAAATGCTATAAAAGGAACCCACAAAAAAGAAAAGCTTTAAGCATAGCTCTTAGAAAAAGCTGTTGTTTAAGTAAAATCTGCAATTTTAGCTAGGAACTATAGAATAAAAAAAGGAATTTGATACTCTGGAAAAAAAAAAAACAGAAAAAACATAAAAACTATATTGTAGATTTAAAAACAGAGGTAATTTGTATAGAAAAAACATTTCATACTAAGCAAAGCCAGTATGGGGATTTTCCCACAGGGAAAGTTCTGCATTTTTTTCCAGTTTTATCCCCACTGTTTCCTCTCCTTAAACCAACACCACTCTACTAGCATAAATCTAAAGAAATGTAAACTATCATCAAAATCAAAGCCATTAGTAGGCATTGCAGGCAGCAGTTTTTCACAGATGAGAAATCTCATTTCAAATGACTTGCTAATTTCTTTTTTTTCTGTGTTTTGTGTGCTTGTGTGTGTATGTGTGTGTGTGCATGCTAAGTCTGTGCCTGCACCGAGGACCTAAAATGACATACATGGAATTTTCAGATATTGCGCTGCCATCTGATTAGTTCAGGTGTTTCTGCATGTCACCTGTGCTAGGACATATGTATCAGCAGCTGGAGAAAACATTATCTCCCTGGTTAGATTTGTTTTTCTTAATAGGGCTGCTTGTTTGCTTCGTAATCTGACATGTTTTATCCTGTGAGCATGTTTTATTGCACACTGTCTTTCACTGTAGAATTTGCAATGCTTACTGATTCCCCTAGCTAGCCAGACCAGGGAGCTGTATGCCACCTAAAACTTGCATGCCTGGACTTTGACCTTTCTGAGCAGAAGCTGTGCATAAGGAGAGAGGCCAACGTGATCCCAGAACTTGTCCTTTCTCAAGGTGGTTACTAAAGTCATGGAGTCATGCCTCTAGTTTGGATGTAGTATTTATGGGATCATTAGTGATACTATTTTGTATTCTTTTGTAAAGTTAGAATTAGAGACATTTTATTTGTTATATTGAAGTTTTGAACAAAGATCAAACTTTTCTAATGAGAAAATTCATGAAAATGTTGAAGTGAAAGACAGCATAGCTCTGCTTAAGTGGTGCTGACTCATACCAGCTGGCAGTCTGGTCCTGTCTCTCAGATTGGTTTGCAGCCTTATCCCATCAAAGTACCATCAGGTGGTTTGCTAACAAACTGAGAATGCTTTCTGCTACAAAACCCCCAAAACTGAAACCCAGTCTACTGGAGAAAAAGTAAAGCAAAATGTTGGCATGTGGGGGCTTACTCTCCCCTAACCCAGCAGAATCAGATCCATAGTGTTTCTTCCATCCTGTTTCACAACATCTTTTCTTTCCTTGGTTTTATACTGCTTGACCTCTTTACATAAACAGCTGCAGAGCTATACTATATGAGGGGATAAAAAGAAATTATTCAAAAAAGAAGAATTTACACACATTTAGGAGATGAAGTATGTTTATTTAAATGAGAAACCTGGGAAGCTGAAGAAAAATTTGGTTTTCTTAATGTCCAGCAACATCTTGAACTACACCCAGTAGAGAAAAATAATTAAATGAACAAGAACTGCTAAAAGCCAATGGCTCTATATTGTTTTTCATTCTTCTAACTCCTTTATTTAATTAATACTCTGCTCTGAATACAGAGATTAATAAAAAGCTCGTGATAGATAATAACATTTTGTTCAATATTCATTGTTTCATCTGTTATAAAATAACAACTGGAAACACTTTGTTAAATGGAGTGAAAATTTGTAAGACTGTAATTTCACTGTACCTTCTGAACGTCCCTCTCAAATATTAATCTGAAAAGCTGTTTTGTAACTGCCAGCAGTTTCCCGTAAGGTATACCTTCACACTTGCCAGTCCAACAATATGGCTACAGCAGCTACATTTCTCTCCATTCTCCTTTCCTTTCTCCTCTCCTCCCAGTTTGCAGTGATTTATGGTTTAAAGGTAAAATCCTGTCACACCTGTGGAGAGATGCTTGGAGGACAAGAAATACAAGTATGCTGAAAGATAGGAAAATATAAATTTGCTGAAGCAGAACTGTATCAAATACTTTCCGTTGATAGCACTACTGTTAGGACTTCATTTTTGTAACATCTAAATCTGATTACTCCAATGTTGTTAGACTGGTCAATGCATTTTCACCTTTGACTCCATTCTTTGTTAAAATGTCTTTCCGTGGTGCAGTTGAAAGTCAAATATCAGATCTGCCATATATCCTTGCAAATATTATTTCATGTAGAAGGACTCTCTCTAAAAGGGCACTATATTTTGAATTATCTTCTTTCTTTTAAATAATTACTTAGTCAATTTGGCAGAAAAAAATGTTGGGTCTTGTAAAAGCACAGATAGCAGTTCAGAAACCTGTTGTCCTAGGAGAAATGATAAAGGCTAAAAATAATAAAATTCTCATAGAATGAAAATTCCATGTTACAGCTCATTTGAGCTTTGGGCTGTTAGTAGATCAGTTTGGGCTCTGATCATTAAACACATTGTTTCTGAAAGCAGAATTCAGGTCCCTGTCTTTCATAAAAAGACAAGCACAATACTCTAGGATATGATTTTTTTCTTTTAATAACATTGTGAAGCCCCATACAGCTGTATTTTCTCTCTCTCCCTGCCCCCTCCTTTTGCCTCTAACCAGTTGGTGTGCTACATTTTAAGACAAAGAAAAAGGTAGAAAATCTTCATTTCATGTATGAAATTTCTTAATTGAATTGCTTTTTTTTTTTTTTTTTTTTCTGAGGCTATAGTTGCAGTTACTGTTTTTTTCCAGGTTTCTCACTCTATAGTCTTTGGGTGGGCAAAGAAGGGAGTGAAAAGCAACCTGTACTCTCCCATTAGTACTTAAAGTCCTGAAATAACAAATTCTCTGTTAAAATAATATTTCCTCAGTGAACTTATTTAAGGATGTGGGTTTTAGCGTTGTTTCTTTTGTCATTATGACTCACATTTAGTGTTTGAAAACGAGAGAGAATATAAAATACCAATCAATAGTGCACTAGTAGGGATTTCCTACTAGGAATCCTATAAACGGTTTGATATGTCTACCTGTGTGTAGATACATTTTTTTTTTGCTTCCAAACAGTGCTAGTTTGGGACCCTGAAGTTGCATCTATCCTTGCTGCTTAACAAAGACGAAATAGCTTGGACACACATGACAGCACGAGGCTAATGCAGACATGTTGTGCCTAGTACTGGAGGTAGCACAACCAAAGCGATCTTGAGTAGCTCTCTATGTCTTTCCTTTGCCTCTTACAGCAATAACTTAAGAAATTGCAAAAAGAGACAGTTATTGATTCACTCTCAGTGCCAGATCAAATAAGTCAGATGAGTTACTTGGCTTCTTGCTGAAGCTGAGAGAGCTATGAGCAGGGATAGATGATCTTGAAAGGCACCCAAACTTACAAATAGCCAAGGCTAAAGTTTATATTTTTTTTTAGTTCTAGTTACACTAATAATAATGTAGGTAAAGTTTTCATGATGCTTCTTTGTGGGAATGGCTATGGAGATGAAAGAGTGTGACATAAGGGATATTATGACAGACTAAGCCCAGGTCTGCTTACGTCTTACCTTCCTGTAAAAAGAGTTTAAGAGAAGTATTTATGTTTTCCCCCAAGATCTATTGTTCGTAGGCATAAGACAATGTTTAAGAATTAAGAATTTACTCAATGTTTTCTTTTACTGGGTAAGCATCAACTAGAAACTGGAGAGGTATAGGAGGCCTGCATTCCTGTCACACCTAGACTGCTTTAAAAAACAAATATCTGATCCTATAAATGCACATTTTTAAGCCAGAGTGTAGGGGAATAATATAATATACGTCACATGAGTACTGCATTTTGTCGAACCAGTATTTATGACAGCACAATTATTTAAAAGTTTCCAATCAGTGACAAAGTGACACATTTTCTTATGTTTGCTTCATTCCTGTAGACTAAGGGAATAATCATTGCAGAATATACATAAATTAATTAATATCTTTTTATATGGTGCATTGTACCACTTCAACTTACTTTTACTTACATTGTAGGTGCTGATTTCTGCCTGTCATGGAAGGAAGTGAATGGGCATATAAACCCTGACTGTCTTACTGACAGTTGGCCATTTAGTAACAAATGAAATGCAGACATGCATATGCTGATAAATATCAATTTCAAAATTGTCACGTAGAAAATTGATATTTTGCTTAACAAGAAATTCACCTCGAAAAAATTTCTGCACCAGGGCAAAGTACTGGCCAAATTCATACAATACAACATGTTTTAAGCATTTTTAGTAAGAGAGAGAAGACAGAATATATGCTGACTTGATATTGCACATTATTTAATAAGAAATCACTAGAGTTAATTAATGGGTAGAGAAAATGTTTGTGTAGGGTTTTTCAAATGAACAGAATTATTATTTTTGTCACGTTACTGTCATGTGATAGCTTTGAAAAGAAAAGCATCCTAAAAAAAACAAAAGCAAAAAAAAAATTAAAACAGGAACAAGAAAGCCAAATCATAAGAATTTCAGATTTTTTTTTTCTACTTCAGAGGTCACATGTTTCACAAGGTGACACCTCAAACAGATGTTTCTGTCACAGAGACTAGTTTGTCTGACCCCCAAAAGCATTAAATCACCAGCTTAAACCAAAGCATTTTTGATTGGGATAGTCATTGCATTAGGGACATACCAGCTTATGCAAAGTTGAACAGCTAAAACAACTGATACAATTTCTTGAATGTAAGAATTCACTGGTTCCTTATACTGATGAACAATTCCATAAGCAATGAATCTGATAAAATAGGATTGCATAATAATAAAAAATACATGTTTTGGTCAAGTTTATTTAGCTTGTTTTCCATCTTATTAGGCCTGACAGAAAGCTGCAATGATTGGGACCATCTAAGCCTTTTTCCATGTTAACTACACAAAATAATAACAAAATAAGTGATGGCATTTTATATTTCATAGAATCATAGAATCATAGAATGGCTTGGGTTGGAAGGGACCTTAGAGATCATCTAGTTCCAACCCCCCTGCCGTGGACAGGGCTGCCAGCCACTAGCTCACTAGATCAAACTGCCCAGGAACCCATCCAGCCTGGCCTTGAACACAGCCAGGGATGGGGCAAACACAGCTTCTCTGGGCAGCCTGTGCCAGCGCCTCACCACTCTCTCAGTGAAGAATTTCTTCCTGATGTCCAACCTAAACCTCCCCTCTTTCAGTTTTAGTCCATTCCCCCTTGTCCTACCATTATCCACCTGTGCAAAAAGTCGGTCCCCCTCCTGCCTGTCAGCTCCTTTTAAATATTGGAAGGCCGCAATGAGATCTCCCCGGAGCCTTCTCTTTTCCAAGCTGAACAATCCCAACTCCCTCAACCTTTCCTCACAGGAGAGGTGCTCCAGCCCTCTGATCATTTT
>VXAV01003324.1:41251-67727 GCA_013399715.1 Alectura lathami
ATTTCATATGACAAATAAAAGAACAACTCTTCCTGTTTCCCAGCTTAAATGCTGAAACATGAAAAGATGTTTTCCAAAATCCTAAATTCAGTATGCAAATGAAAAGATTTTATTTTCTATTTCAAGTTTTTATTTCACACATTTATTTCACAATTGGAATATCATCTTAAAATTATTTACATATTTAGGGTTTATTTATTTATGGTTGTTTATTCAGTGTTGAAATTAATCATCCCTTTTTTTTATGTAATACTTTGACTTCTAAAATTAGTGTTCTAAAAATCCATATTACAATTTCTGCACTATTTATTAACTGAAACACACGCACAAAGAAAATAAAAGCTTGGCAATGAGCAATATTATTTTGCAACCTTTTCTGGAAAACTTCAAAAAAATTGAGGTCATAGCTGAGATGCTAATTTCTTGTGATATACATGGAAAGGAACACTATTTTAAAAATTCGTTAAGTCATTACAAGTGTATAGCAATTATTTATATTTGATGTAAAACAGTCTTAAGGTTATTGAAAGTATTTAAATTACAAAAATAATAAAAGTATTTACTACTGTAAACATATTAAAATTATTAAAATGTAATAACTTGGTTAAAGACCCAGGTGACCTGTTTCACCGAACAACCCTGTCTCTGAGGTATAGATAATCCGTGTAGCATAGTAGCAAGTCTCCTTGCAGGCTGTTCTTTTATGTGATAAAATATGTTGGAGATCTATATTTTTAAGACCTCATAAATGAGGCAATTTATATTATTGCAGAATTATTTCAAATATAAGAGAAAAAGAGTCCCCTCTAAATTAGGGTGAATAAAATGTCATTGATAATATATGTTCACTAAGCTGACAGGAACAGGAAGAGTCAGGGATTAAGCAGTCTTTGCAATTCTGGATTTGAGTCTAAAAAAAAATTGCTAGCAAGTTCTGGGTAAAAGTGATTTATAAATCAGAACCTTCTCAAGAGTATTAATAAATGGTGTTCATGCCATCCTTCAGCAATATTTCATTTGAGAGCTCAGCAACTATTCTGGTGATTAACACCTTACGTATTCGTCCTGTAGAACCATGGCCATATTCTGGAGACTTGTTATGTGACTTACTGGTACTATAAATTTAAGAGACATCTGAAGCTTAGAAAGGTTTTTAGAAGATTAGTTGATATAGCTATCCAGAACAAATTACCTTACTTAAAGCTTAACATTCCTCAAAGAAAATGTTTTACTACTGAAATCTTCCGGGTTGCATAATTTTGAAAATCTTCCATAGTGAATTTCTGGCATATTGACTTTTAAGATGTGAGTATGAGAGTATATAAGAGATTTTAAACTTGAGGAAAACACTTTTTTTTTTTTTTTTTTAGGAAACAAAACAAAAAAAATCAAAAACTTATATTGTATACCTGCTTAAGTTACAGTCTATATTTCTCTACACGATTATCCATAAGGAAGGCAAAACTTTGGAGAAAGGATACAGGAGACAAACTCCTTCTACATATTGAGGACATTAATAATGCAACACTGCTGATCCTCGGTTATAGAAGTCAGGATATTAGGGACTACAGTAAAAGACTTTAAGTAACATACAAATTCTTTACCTCTTAATGGATAAGCAATGCTAACTAAGTTCTGTTTATACACAACCCATTTAGCCTGCTCAGGATGGGGCAAGGTTTTCCTGCTCTCTAGTATTTATGTGCTTATAGCTTCCCTCAAAGAGCAAGAGCATTGTTTAAAGCACATCACGTTTCTGAATGGTTGCACCTGACATATAGGAAACCCAGGGACTGTGCTGCACTCTAAAACTTAGGACAGAAAACTATTGGAAAAAGATTGCTTACCTTTCCTTCTCAGCCCCGTCCAATATAGGGAGAAATCTCCCTCTCATGTTAGTGAGACTTGAATCACTTGCTGTGGATAGTGTCCAACATCTACCAGTGATTTCCTTAACAATTTCCAGTCCATTTGTAACACATGAGGAACATTGAGGATTTAGGATAGAGTCCTAAGTACAAAAATATAGATATCTAGCTGTGCAGAGTAAGATCTGTTCCAAGAGTGGAGGCAGAGACCTGCCCAGGGTCAATTCTGGAAGAGCTCCAACACTCTTCATCCTGATTCCGAAATGTGCATAACTGCTGGAAGGACCTGCATTGTAAGCTAACAAAAGTCTTAGGGGAAAATAATAATAATAATAATAACAACAATAATAATAATAACAACAATACTAATAATAATAATTTGGTGTTTTGTAATTTGGTAATTTGAAGTACGTTTTTACTGTGCTAAACTTAATTCTGTCCTTTATTTTGCTCATGATAGTGTGGGTTGCTTATATTCACCACAAATGAGTTAAAAGATTTGGTAATAAAATCTACCCAAATGTTTTGCATTATTTTCCCTTTACCAGTTTAAACATTTTTGACAGAAATGAATGACAAATACTGAAATTTACAATAAACTACTGAAGGGCGTTCAGTTTTAACAGCTAAATCTTAGGTATTCATAGAATTCACTTCTTTAATACCTGAAAGTTAATTCATATAAATTTATACAAGCACACGTGCATACATATGTATCTATTAATACACATTTAGCAATACAGCAGCTTTTTAGAGCTCCCAGAATGACTGAGAATCTGCTGTGCATGAAGAGTATTGTAAAGACTCAACATTCTCCTCTGTTAAGACAGCGTAATCATAACTTTTTGGCAACAAAATTTAATTTATGCTTAACTAACTAGATTAAAGAATGCTATACTCATATTAAAAATTCAGGAGGAGAATAATTCTTATTTTTCATTCTGGATTTATTAGGAACTTTGCTGTCAAATCACTTGACAGTGAGCCAAGAACTTGCAGAGATAGTATTGCCTGGGATCACATTTGAAAGGGGAAAAAAGCTGTAATTAGAGCACAGTTTCAAATAAGTCTAGCATATGAAACAAAAGGTTAAGCCAAGGTGTTCCCTCACTGAAGCAGCTCTTGGTACTACAGGAAAGAAACTCACTTTCAGTGAACCCACCTGACTACTAATGATAAAAGCTAAAGCCTGTCAGAGACAAATTGTCCCACTTGACAAGAAACTATGTAGTGAGGTAGCTTTAGATATTTCTTTAGAGCTACTTTCTTCTCTCATTTCTCCTTTTGTATTTCCTCAGCACAAGTGAAATACTATCAAAAGCTGAAGAAAGCGAAATAACTCTTGATGATGAACTAAAAAGTTAACAGCTTCTTAAAAGAAACAAAGTCCACATGGAAACATTACTTTCTGTGCCAGTTATAATGGACATCCTAAAAACTGAAATTCTCATATTCATCAGAGGAGCACCCTACATACTAAAGACATTTAAAAGTCTTTTATGTTCCCTAAGACTATTGCAAAACTCAGAGTGTTTTGACAAGAGCACAGTGCTTCAGTGGACAAAGACCATCACTTCTGACACCAATGCTGAGTGAGCACAAGCACAATAACAAAGAGTTTTCATAGTCATAGAGGATTTTCTTCACAATTTAAAGTATTTCTAAGTTATAGACATTTATTTTGGATATATTTGATGGACAAACATTTGTGTGAACAAGAAACTATATGAAGATATAATGGTCAATAGAACAATTATTACGTTTAAGTTACACATTAGAGAATATCAAAGCATACATTATATACCAGAAAATTCTAATCTTGGTAATTCTGAATTTCAGAAGAAGTTTTAATAAAAGTTTGAAATGTCTACTTGCACATTTTAATTCTACAACAGCATATTATTGGATTGGTGAAAAGATTAATATAGCTGGAAGATTTCTCATGTTTCTGCTCCTTTGGGTGTTATTTGCTGTTGGTCTTCACCTTAGACAAGACACTGAGGTTTGTTTAATCTCATAATGCCATTTGCAAGTTTTTCCAGAACTTTTCAGAAGTTCTGAGCCCACTCATCTGCAAAATTAGGGTATACATTTTCTTACCTGGTGCTATTCGATATTTCCCAGGTTAGTTCAAAATTAGGCATATTACACACATCATAATGTCAAAAAAATATTTAGCTGTGATAAAACTACATGAAAAATAAAAGTTGGAAAGTTTGTCTGTAGTAAAGTCATAGAGTCCTTTTTTAAAGAAGATGGTTTGACAGATTAGATAGTTTTTTGTTTGTTCATTTTTCTACTATACCTCTTGAAGAGCAATTAATTTTTTTAATAATACTTTACTGTTGAGGTCATTGAAAAGTATTAATAACTGGCAGTTTTAAACTTCATGTAAATAACTTTGTTTTAAAATGTGGAAGAAAATGTTTATCTTGTAAGAGTTCATGTTAATGAACTACAATTCAGCCTTAATTTATAGATACTCCTTGCTGGTAAAAGCATTTGAAGAATTTATTTAGTTTTCATGAGTAGCATCAACCCCAGACTGTGTAGTAAACTTCCAAAAATAAATTTTGGATTCATTATCTTCTTTAATTTCAAACCTAAGATACTGGTAACAAAGAATGGCACAGTTTCAGCTGCATACTCTCAGCCAAAGCTACTCAGAGTCAATCTGTCTCTTCTTACGATTCAGATTTTTATGATTTCAGATTAGCCTAAATGAGCCTAAATTCATTCAAGCCAGCCACTTTGCCACACAGGGGAGACGATTATTAATTTAAAAAATCTAAGAAATGAATCTGTTACAGATGGCAAATAAGTTCTTGATTCTTATATACATACACGTGCATTTATATACACATCCTTGCATGGGCACATAAAATTCAAATCAGTAATTGGTTTTTCTATTGGAAAATAAAGTTTCACAACACTTGCAACAGTTTGATGTGAATAAAGTAGCACATAAAAATTACTGCAGAAAGCAATCTTAAATGTCATTTCTACCTCAAAACAGATTTTCCAAAATGAACAAGCAAGGTTATCGCATCTGCCATAGAACCTGGTGGTTGAAGAGCAGAAATGACAGAGGTATTTATATGAAATTGCACAGAAAAGATAAACAGAGATGGAACAAAAAGTAGTGAAATATATGTATAGTGCTGGTACTGTTTAAATATTTAACTTCACACGATCAAACCTACACAGTGCAGCTTTTTAAAAGGAAGTGCACAGACAATTTTACAGACCTGGATTTTACAGGTCAGTCAATATAGTCAGATGATTTCAATTATTCAGAATTTTGATAAATAACTATTAAAATGGAGCAAGTGGAAGCAGAGCTTTAGCTAGTAACCCAGCTACCAGGAGGCAGGTTTAGTCTATGTAATTAATTATGTTGAAAATTCTACTATAACCTATGATGACTGTTTATTATCTCAACAGTTGCCTATAAATTTATTTAAGGTCACTTAATTATACATTTGTGCCTAAACTGACCTAGCCAGTTTAAGTCTATAAAAATGTTTATTCCTAAGCAAGACAAAAGAACTGCATAAGAGTTTGAAAAGAGAAGACTCCAAAAACAAAATGCCCCAGTTGCGAATTCAAAAGAAACGTTGTTAAGCACGATATTACTAATCAGTTTTCAAAATCTGACATACTAGATGTACCTAGATTCTTTTAGAACAAATAAATTTGAGTGAAATTGAGCTTTTTTCTGATTAGACTTTTTGTTGTTGTTGCTATTTTATATCCACCTATAAAGACTTGTTTAAAGGTAACATCAAGATTTACTTGAAGAAGAGAACTGGAGCATTTCAACATGCTTCGTTGGGAGGAGTGTTTTACCAAAAAATAGGCTCAGGTGTACTAGGAAATGAATCTACACCTGATTGTTGGGAACAGTAGTCCCCATAAATTGGCTTTAGTATAGTAGTAAAAAGCAATGCAAAGTTTTCTTTGACTTGAATTTCAATTGTAGTTACGCACACTAAATGTGGAAAAAGCTGACACATCATGCTAGGGATGCAGCCAATCTAATCTGTAGAGCTTCACTTCCATCTGCACAAGCTAGTAAATCTCCACATTGCTACGAGAGTAAAGAAAGAAATCTTAGAAAACTGCTATGAGGGTCACCTAAACAATCTGGATGTATTTCTACCTAGTTTTATTTTCCTTCCTGTAGAATAGTAAGAGAAGGCACCCAGCCATTTCTTTAGTTATACAACAGAAAACAAAAGCTTTTCTAAGAACCACCTGTAGATAATTTACTAGATTTTTCATACTTCAGGACACCTCCCATTTAACCGTTTAACTGAAATGACTGGTATTCCTCGATAGGCAGAGAATAAGAAGACAGGCACATAGTCTCAACTGTTCTTTTTCATTTCAGTTAAATTAATGCTTTGTATAAATGTTCATATCTCATTTAAAATTGCAAAACCAATTCTAGTAGTAGTTCTATGGTTTTCCATTGTGGATAACCTCTGCAAAACAGCTGTCAAGCAGAAGGCGACTCTGTTGTAATGAGATTTGATACATATTCTTTTTATAAGAAAACTTATGAAAACCAACTTTCTATGAATTTCAAAATAACAAAGATATAATGTAAGGAAGAAATACGTATTTATGGGCTAATTTTTCTAAAATAAACCTGTAAACAACACATAGAAGTCCCAATAATGATGTCCTGTTTATTGTGTTATAGAAAAAAAGCAAAAATCCAAGGTCTACTTCATGATGAAATAATTATCTTTCTTGGCGCAGTTCAAACGTACTGCTTAAGCATGAATATAACTTAAACATATGTACTTTTACTGATGTAAATGGGACTACACTTCCACTGTTCAAATTTATGTACCAGTATTACTGAATCATAGTCTAATAGATTATAGGAAAGCCCTTGATAAATATTCATCATTTAAATATCAAATACTCACTAGGCACACCACCAGGTGTGAAAGGCAAGAGAAAAGATGAAATGGAACTAAGGTAACTAAACACTAAGTGTTCTAACAGGACTTTGCAAGAAGCAAGAAGATGTTCTCTAAAAATAACGATTCTGTGTCCTAATGCAGACAAGAGAGAGTCAGAAATTTCAGAAGATAGAAAGCAAAAGCAACAAAGCCGACCAGAAGGCAGATATATAATAGCAAAAGGAGTCAGAATTACTAATAAATCTTTTCTCAGACATGCCTGGAACAGAAAACCTGTGAGAGAATCTGTACTGAATCATAAAAGTAGTATTGAGATAAATTATGAACAGTAAACTTCAAGCTTAACTATATAATCAAAATACAGAAAAAAAATGTTACTAGTTCAGTTGCAATAATAGTAACACTGAGAGACCAAATTAACTCAAAAAAAAACTGTGTTAGTAAATGTATTACATAGCCCTAAAACTGTTACTTTACTGCACTTTGCTCTTAGGAAAAAAGCTGTCAAGAGGAAAGTTTGGACACAGTTCTGAGCATGCTTCTATACAAGTTAGGATTTGCCATTCTGACAGAAAGGAAATGTTTAGTGAAAATAAGTTAATTTTGGCAACTACCTTAAAGAGTCTTACCTGGTTACCTGGCAGTCTTGGGAGAAACATTTTAGGTTCCTTTTTTTCCTCACAAAACATCATAGTTATATAATGAAGCCTTCACCGATCCTGAGAGTCTTTCCGTTCAAGCTGTCCTGATATCAAGACTAAGAAATATGAGAAAACTGTGACCGGATGTTGGTATGTTTGTCAGTTTTCACCACAACCTCCAGAAATGTAACATCAAAGGCCTTGTCATCTTACTGATAACTCTGATCAGACCCTGGCTACTGTTTGAAGAGAGACATCCAGCAGAAGACAGCAGTGTGCACTTGCAGAGTTGTATAAATCTCAGCAATGAAGGGATTTTCCACACTTCATAAAAGTCTGTGCCAGTATAAGGTAGGGTTTCTGCAAACAGACATTTAATTGTGAAAGACACAAATTATACGATGTCTTAAAAATAAATACAGAAGTATTTAAGGTCTCCAGGAAAAAAATAAAATGAAAAAATAGTCATACAAATTGACAATTCTCCATGCCAAGTTTAGTCTCCTTTTAAAATAGAAAAAAAAAAAATGAAGCTGTTAAAATATATGTATATATATATGTATTCTCCAGTAAGAAAGGAAACTTATAGAGAGCTGCCATAATTGCCATGGTGTCTAAGCTGTTCGACATACTAGTAGACAGAGTGAAAAAAAATCTTAGCCCTTCTTCAAGCATGGAATTTTTCTGGCAAATTCCAATCTCTATGCAAGCCATTGTCGTTTACGACAAATTAAGCTGCAAATATTTGGAACGACTTCTGTTATCTATTCAGGTACTTCCTGAGTAAAATTCCATTTCACAATGAATATGAATAAAGTAGCTTGAAGGACTAACCCCAATTTTTTTCTAACTTCATGAGGAAAGCTGTATTTCTTGCTTGTAAGTAGCAATTTTTCCACCAGAGACACCCTTATATCTTAATAAATTGTCTTCAGTATATGAAAAACGTCACTCAGTACAAAATACCATTAAAAATACTCCCCTAAAAAGGCACTATTGAAAATGTTTGTATATCTGTAAACAGAGTAAAAACCAAAAGTAAAATCACAAATGCCAAGAGACACATATTACTCCATCTTACTTGTGAAACTGTTCCCTAAAGTACATGCCTGGTGCTTAATCGCCTTCTTTCTAAAAGCTTCAAGCAGTGTTGCTCCTGTTTATTCCTGTGGGAGATTATTCAGAGATTTCAGGGATCTCACTGTCAGGAAGAGTCGGCTATTTAACCTACATTTTCTTTTTTTAAATTTTGTGTCATTACTCCCAGTTACCCTATCTTAACATATTTTGAGATGCAATATGAACAAGTAGATACTTAACAGTGAGATAAGAATTCTGTCAGCTTTGCATAGGGAGGCTAATTTTCAGACTTTCTTCAAACTCTTTCTTCAAGCCTCATCTGAGACAGTAAATATGTGTACAGGAAAAAAAAAATAATGGTGATCTATGTACTCTTTTGTTTCTAACTTTTAACAGCTACTGCAGGAGATCCTGTTTTGTACCTCATACTTCTATGCCATTGGATAACAATGTTTATAATCTTTATTTCTAGCTCAAGTTTTGCTAGAAAACAAACTCTGGGCTGCAATAACAGATGTAGAAAGAGAATTGCCCTCAGGATGTTTAATAAAACCACTAATGCAGCATGAACAAAAGAAATCAGAGCAAAAAAATGACAGCACACTCCCTTAGCAAAGAGAACAGAAGAGTCTTGTCTTCTTTATTGTTTTGTTTTATGTTCACAAGTTTAAAATGGTGAAAAATCCAATTCTGTGGTTTAGTTTTTTTTTTTTTTTTTCCCTAACAAGCAAATTTAAAAAATCAACAGGGAAGTAATATTACAAGAAAGTCTCAAATAATGCTACTGATTAGCTCATTTATTACAAGATAGCAAGATAGTTCATATCTTCAAATTGGCAGTATGATGTTTAGAGGCATACTAATTAACTGATAATGCTCAGTGATGTATGTCATGAACAAGAGACGGAAATGAACTGAATTGCCCTGAATGCTATAATCCCAAATGCTAGGTCAGCAAAGTGTAGCCTTTTAGTGACCTAAAAATGTGGGAACAAATTAAGATCTTTCCAGGCATACTCATGCAGCACATTATGGCATACTGGAGTTGGAGGATGGGTTTTTTGCAGGTGTGTGGATTCTATTTCATTTTGTGTGTGTGTGTGTGTGTGTTTCCCCTGCTACCAATCATGTTTATCAAAAATTTAAATTAGGGTTTCACACATTCTATATTACAAAGCAGATGTTCAGCCACCTTTGTATCTTGCTGTTCCTAAGGCATTGCTCGCTGAAGTCCAAGGAGCAAGTCAGCCATCTGAATGGCTCTGCAGAACTCGTGCTTATTCATCTTCTAGTCTCTCAAGTTTGTTTGCTCTATTTTTTTTAGCCATATTCTAAACACTATAGCATGTATAAGAACAGTAAACAAATGAATACAGTAATGCGTACCACTGCCCTACAAGGCTATAGTTCTCTCTCATCACAAGAATAGTTAAATTATCTGATACACTATCTTAATGACAACTGTGGCAGTGATTAAATCCAAGCAGACATTTTAAGGCAACATTTTGGTGCTGAATCTTAACAGATTTAATATATGTATGTGACATCTTCATTTAGTGCATATTTTATTAATATAAAACCATTCTTAAAAGGAGATGTTTACTTTCTATGTTGCAGGCTTCAAGGCACTGCCATCTTTTAGTTATTCTGCTTTTACTTCTTCAGTTATAGCTTTTTATATTTTTAAGATATATACAAAGACATGCAATTTCCTAACACTTGAAAAACTCCACATTTACCGATGGTACTTAATTCAAACAACTTTGAAGAAATCTTCTTTGGCCAGGAAACAATCTGGAAATTTTTAGTCCAGAAGGAAAGCTATCAGGAAGTTATCACTGTCAGAAAACAGGGAGTGATTATTAAATATGATTTGCAAACCTAATGATGGCATTTTCTTCTAAGTGACAGCTATAATAATGATTTGTTACAAGATAACATGACAATTTTCAACAGTCTTTACATCCCCAGTGTTCGGACACTGGCAGGAAATATAGTGTAATTAAAGGAAAGAGAAATAGAAAGTGCCATCAATTTATGACTTCACCTTTTACAACCCAATTTATCCAAAGGATTTAAAAACCAATAGCCAGATGAAAAATCTTTTATAATTCAGAGTGAACAGATGGTACAGCAGTATTGAAACCGACAGTATATATACACCAAATGAACTGGTGTTCTGCTCTAGTTAAGAAGATGTCAACATTTGTATTACAAACCTCAGTTTTTAAGGGTTTGTAAGTTGGCTATTTTAGACAACATCTGGCAAAACTTGGCTTACATACTGCATGCCTAGCTACTGTGCAAAAAACAACAACAAAAACCCCAGCATGTTTAATATTTCATCAATTTCATACACTTTACCTAACCATATTGTGAACAGTAGCTGTAACTTCAGATGCTGTGGAAGTGTCTTTACTCATCAGTGGGTCTTGAGCGAGATGGTTAGTCTCACTCAAGAGCTATGCTGGCCATGCACAGGAGCCTGTGGCTATCCTCAGTATAATCCTCTGCAGAGGAGGCTTCAGGCACAGCTGATGGGACCTGCCCAAGCTAGATGTTCGGTGCCTGGGATGTTACTGTGCTGTGAGACACTCCCAGACCGTCTGTGAGCCAGCTGCATGGAACAAACCTAAACCTCCCCTCTTTCAGTTTTAGTCCATTCTCTCTTGTCCTACCATTATCCACCTATGTAAAAAGTCGGTCCCCCTCCTGCCTGTAAGCTCCTTTCAAGTATTGGAAGGCCGCAATGAGGTCTCCCCGGAGCCTTCTCTTTTCCAAGCTAAACAATCCCAACTCCCTCAACCTTTCCTCATAGGAGAGGTGCTCCAGCCCTCTGATCATTTTGGTGGCCCTCCTCTGGACCTGCTCCAACAGCTCCACATCCCCTCTGTCCTGGGGGCCCCAGGCCTGGACACAGTACTCCAGGTGAGGCCTCACAAGGGCAGAGTAGAGGGGGACGATCACCTCCCTCTCCCTGCTGGCCACCCCTCTCTTGATGCAGCCCAGGATGCCATTGGCCTTCCTGGCTGCAAGAGCGCACTGCCAGCTCATGGCCAGCTTTTCGTCGATCACAACGCCCAAGTCCTTCTCCACAGGGCTGCTCTCAAGGAGTTCTTCTCCCAGTCTGTACACACACCTGGGATTGCCCCGACCCAAGTGCAACACCTTGCACTTGGCCTTGTTGAACCTCATCAGGTTCTCGTGGGCCCACTTTTCCAGCCTGTCCAGGTCCCTCTGGATGGCATCCCTTCCTTCAGGGGTATCAACTGCACCACTCAGCTTGGTGTCATCAGCAAACTTGCTGAGGGTGCACTCGATCCCACAGTCTAAGTCGTCAATAAAGATGTTGAAGAGCACCGGTCCCAAGACCGGTGGGGGACACCGCTCGTGACTGGCCTCCACCTGGACGTAGAGCCATTGACTACAACTCTTTCGCTGCGACCCTCCAGCCAGTTCTTTATCCAGCGAACAGTCCACCCATCAAATCCACATCTCTCCAGTCTAGACATAACTATATGGTGCGGGACCGTGTCAAAGGCCTTGCACAAGTCCAGGTAGAATCTGTGATTAGTGTCTGTGACATCGATCAGATCTATAACATACACCAGGAATCTTCTCAGAAGGCAGACTTTTAGAAGAGGAAATCTAGAATACTGGTCCTTTTGTTGTTTCCAAAATATTACAGAAATCATGACATACTCTTTGTATTTTGCAGATTTTTCTTCAGATTTGATCCTCCTTCAAAGATTGTCCCCAACCTGACACAATCCAGAAAATCAACTGCTCTCCCTGCTGCTGCCTGAAAAATAAAATAAAACAAAACACACATGATACACATGACAGTAGTTTCATCTCCTGTATGTTTAGCAATGTGTGACAGCAAAAAACATCTTCTTTTGAGATACTGCAGGTTAATCTGAGGTGTTAATGTACGATAATGTGGCCTGAACTCAAAACTAATGTTCTCCAGATAAATTCTGTACCATCAGTTTCTGATATTTTTGTATGTCCACAGAACAGATAATTACTGCATTTTTCTCTTCTAATAACGTGGATTAGGTTCAGCTGTTAGTATGTTTGCTATCAGGAACCTGAAAATTTGGGTGACTCTAAGTGAATCTAATAAATGTATGTCTACACTGGACCAAACAGTGCCATCAGGTTCCTGCAGCACTTCCCCAATTCCTGTGCCAAGATCATTAATAAAAATATCAGCTAAGACCTGCAGAACTGAAGAGTAGCTCTTGAGAAACATAATAACTTCATTTCAGCCTAATATTTTTTCTTCCAGTACCCTTGAGTGTTGACCTTTTAGTCAGGCATTTTTTCGTGTCATAATTCTTTCACTGATACTCATCTTTTTCATCTTAAATAACAAGTTTCCTAATGTCACCTCTTCTGAAAATTTCTACTGTTGTGTAAATAATGAGATTCACCATGTTTCCTTTGAAGAAAAAAAAAACAGTTACACACATAAAGATGCTACAGCTAGGCTTCTAATATATGTTTCTATTTCCAACTTATTCCTTCATTTCCTCACTCCATTAGCATTGACTGGATTGCGAAATGCATTTGGATGTCACAAGTGTCATGGTTGCACTGATGCTCAGCCCTTAATTCAGGTTAGGTTTGCATTTGCCCCTGCACAGAACTGTGTATTATAGAAGATGTCAATAATGAGTATGAAAGACCCAAGATCACTTCCCTGTCTTTCTAAAGTATAGATGTTCCTGAGTTTACAATTTCATGTACCAATTGTTTTAGACTTCTCAAATGGAGATTACCTGGTTCCTTTCCTCACTCAAGAGTATTATAGCCTTTGAGCTTCTATCTACATCTTTTGTGATATTTTTCCATTTCCATGCTCATATTCTTTCTTTCTTATTCTATGAGTAATAATCCCCTCCTTTTTTTCCCTGTGATTTTCTTCAGTAACATTGGAGAACCTATTGAATGAGGCAAATTTTCATTTCATTTTCAATTATTTATTTCTTTAAGGTTAATCCTACCTTTGCTGCTGAGAACCGTCTCTTTTCCTTTTATCTTTTTGACTGGGGACACCTTTAATATTTTTTGTTTTACTGCCATCCCCAACTTCTGTTATTCTATTTGTTAAATAATTCCCAAAGGACTTTGAAGATAAGGAATGACAACCAATCTCCTTTCCCAGATTCACTCTACACTGTTATCTTTTTTTCTCTCTCTCTTTTCTTCTATCTTCATTTGGATTGTGGAGGATTCGTATTTGTTCCAGTGATTAAGGCAAAACCAAACACTCCTCGTCTAATATTGGGCCTCTGAACTCTTCAGTCTACTTACCTATATTAGTTAATTCACATTGTAAAAATATTCTCCTTGGAAATAAAAAAGTTTAATCACAAATCTACTTTCATTTGGTTTCTCATTTAAACAGAATTATATTATGAGCAACAAATTCAAAATTAGCACAAGCAGTTAGGCACAGCCAGTACACACAGCTAAACAGCCTGCACAGCCTCAATCACTAGCCTATATACTACTTAGACATCATGTTCTAAACTCTAACTAAATATAATTAATATTTGATTGCTTGATTCAGTGAACTACTACAAACATTTGCAAAATAAGCTGTTTCTCACTGTGATGTATCCAGGAAATATTCACATGTATTTATTAATTTATTTACCAATACTGTCATATTCTAATTGTATTCATACTGGGAGCGAGAGAGAGCTCGTAATAAAGCCTAGAACCAGTCCAATATATCATCCATTCCTGTGTTTTCTCAAACTGACTTTGACTTGAAAATTCACATTTATTTTTGTGTTTTATTTTTCTGTTAACTTTTCTTCTTCTCTTCTCTTTTTTCTCTGAATAGCACGCATTCTTTAATATCTGTTGCTCCTCCGTATTTCCAGTATGTTTAAACTACCATCTGGCAACAGTCAGATACTCAGGTACTCAGTCAGTACTCTCATCTGCTTATCCCATTCCTGAAGCAGAGATTTCCACAGCTGTTGTATCATGACCATACCTCAGTCTCTAGCTGGAACAGGAAGAGGGCTTTCACTTTGTTCAAATAAACAATGATGTTGTCTGCTAAATGAGTATTGTCATCAGTTTAAATTTCCAAAATCCCAGCATGCATCTTTCTATTCATTGTTTTTATACAAGTGTCAAGTTTTAAGCCACTCATTTGTCCTCACATAAACCTAGAGAGGAAACTGATTTTCTACTAACTTTCTTGAATAATTTCTTATCTTCAATGTTAAAATCTGTCAAACTCCGTCTCACTGCTAGCTCTGTGTTAGATTGTAGATCCAGATGAGAACACCTCACCCATATAAAGGCTGAAGTTCTGTAACTACATGACTGGTAGAGGATCTTGACCTCTTACTTAGAGAAGTATACCTATTGCAAAGAGTGACAAGACTCTGGTGATGGAGCATTATAGAAAATAAATAATAAAACTATCCCTGGCAATAACTCTGAAAGATGCATAGAAATACATAGCCACCTAAGTTTCACTGCTACTTAATTATTGTTTACTTATCTACCCCCAACAATGGCTCAGAAATGCAATGGCTGCTGTGTGATCTGAATCTTTCAACATGCTTCTGTGTCAAAAAAAGAAAAAAAAAATTATTTGCATAAAAAAAGAGATATTTGTGCTAAGGATTAAACAGAATATGAATGCAGGGAAATACAGTGTATCTCCCTACCTCTAACTTTTATTTGTTTCTAACCACCTGTTTCATCAAGAAGACATAAGCTTTACCTGGTATCTCATTACAGTGTTTGGTGCTTGATATTTTATGAACCAGTTTGCCATTCAGTTGCCCTCTAATCGTCACTGCAATTGTATGTTTCTTCAAACAAATGAGGCATTTTACAGGAACACCATGCTGCATCAGCTATCAATTTCTAGCTGCAAACATCAAAGCAGTATCATCAAAAACTCAGTTATATTGCTCCTAGAATGAACACGCTTCTGTTTCTATTTACTCGGTGTTATCATAAAAATTGGGAGGCATGCAAAGAAGATTAAACAAAATCCAAGTGTCTGCTATGTAAGCTAACCATCTAAGTAAACCAACTGCAGATTATAATGCAATAAGGAAAAAAACTTACTGCTGTTTAGACACATTACATAATCTTGATGAATGTTTACCTCATTAGCTACACTGCATAACCATATACACATTCACAGAAGAGGCCACAGAAGAAGGCAGATCCTAACGGTGCCTCATGAGAAAGGAAGCAAATGCATTTTTATGTTCAATTATACATGTTAGTTGAACACAGAAATGTGCTCATTATCATTTAAGAGAATTCAATTCATTAATAGTTGTGGTCCAAAGCTCTCAAGATTTGATTCTTGTAAAAGTAAGAAAGAAATTTTTAATTGGACAGAAATTTTAATTATATTTTTGCAAGTAATATATATTCTAAAACAGCATTTCCAGTTATCGTGAAAATATTTGTTAACTCCTGTCAAATGTGCTGCAAAATTTCTGGTAGACTAAGCTATATGTATGCTATATGTATATATAATGCTATATGTAAATTTATAGCAGCCATGCTCTCCTTTGACATCATACTTGGGATACACTTACCTTAGCAGTAGAAAATCATGCTTCCCCTGTTTGTTTACAGAGAGAGAGAGGGATCTCTTCCGATTGCCATGAAAGTCTACTTGCTTCCATAGACAAGAGAAAGTATCTTAATAGCTACAGTCATCCAGAAAAGTAGTAGATTAAGATAGCCAAAGCCAAAGGAAAATACTTACAAGATATATGGGTGCAGAGAAGTAGGATGACTGCCTGGTGGCTCCACATGGACCCATAAAACCTCAGTATGACTAGAGCTGAGCCAAAGCTAACAAATACTGCTATGCGTGAGCTGAGTCTTTCAGAGCAATGCTGATATTTCTCCACTCTGTTTCTCAACACACTGGTTCTGAAAGGACATGGAATTCTTTTCATTTTCATCACACTGAAGCAACCTGATGGTACTTCTGGACTCTCATCACTCAGAGGCATGACTCAAACACCTCACCTGCTCTGCAGTCCGGTGCAGACAAAACTAACAAATTCCATTGCCCACTTAATGACTCTGTGCAAAACCAGTTTTATGAACAAAGATGGCTGAAGTCTGCAGTGCTTAAAGGAGCAAATGTTGTGGTTGTTCTCATGCATTTCATCTGCTCTGCATGTAGGTGATCCTGGAAAAGGACATCAGTGGATGCATTTCATCTGTGGATGAAACTTATCATTCTACTAAACCTTTTAACCTCAGTGAAACATGTCTAACAGGAGGATCAAAGGGTGAACTACATCAGATAATCTGTCACCTGTTATTGGGGAAGGTGTCCTTAGAAATGGAAGAGGTCAAATTCCTGTCATGGCAGGAGAGAGCTTACTTCAAGGTAGTTTATAAGCTTTTATAGTGAAGAAGAAAAATCAAAAGCTTTCTTTTTTTTTTTTTTTTGTTTTGTTTTAATAGCACCTACATATCTTGACCTTACTAACCTAATCAGTTTTCCCACGCTCCAATATTCACAAATATTCACAAAAAAGGAAATACTTGCATGCCTAACATATATTTAGTCTACCATGTATTTGGTATATTTAAAGACGATTTTTCTTAACATATTTATTTCACAGACTGTGTGAAAATCCCTCCCAACAGCATTGGTGACACTAAGCTGTACATAAATTTCATAATCTCTGATTTAACATATATGTAAATGTCTGTTTGAGAAAATGGTTTGACAATCGAAACAGTTCTTACATTTCCATAAACAACAGTCATTTCCTTCAAATTGTGAGCTCCCTTCCTCTCACCCAGATGTGCTCTCTGTGAATCACCTTTAGAAATTTTTTTAAATTTAACTCACAATTTCCATGCTACTTTTACACATACTGCATTGCCATCTGTTCTATATAAAATGAAAATCTGAGCTTTTCCCTTTTCACCACAAATTTAGCAGCCCCTCTCCTTCACCAAACTGTGGCTGACTTATCTTTCAGTCAACACATCAACCTATAAATTATACTATGCAATTACATATACACAAATAAACGCAAAATAACAGATATACATCCACAAAATAATGTCATTCAAAATCAGAAAATAAACTAGCTAACTCCTCAGGCAGGAACATAGGTGTCTAGAGAAGAATCTTATTCCTGAGAACATCTCCCAGCAATCGGAAGAAAAGAAGGTTATCAAGAGTAGTCAGCATGGGTTCACTAGGGGTCACTAGGGGGAAATAGTGCTTGACCAATCTGGTAGTCTTCAATGAAGCCGTCAGCAGCTGGGCAGATGAGGGGAGAGCAGTGGATGCTGTCTACCTTGACTTCAGCAAGGCTTTTGACACTGTCTCTCATGACATCCTTGTAGCAAAGCTTAGAAGGTGTGGGATAGATGAGTGCATGGTGAGGTGGATTGAGCACTGGCTGACTGGCAGAGCCCAGAGGGCTGTGATCTCTGGCATGGAATCTAGCTGGAAGCCGGTAACTAGTGGTGTTCCTCAGGGGTCAGTGATGGGTCCGGTCTTGTTCAACATCTTCATCAGTGACCTTGATGTAGGGGTAGAGTCCATCCTCAGCAAGTTCGCTGATGGTACAAAGCTGGGAGGAATGGCTGACATTCTGCGAGACCTGGACAGGCTGAGAGCTGGGCAGAGAGGAACCTGATGAGGTTCAACAAGGTCAAGTGTAGAGCCCTGCACCTGGAGAAGAACAACCGCATGCACGAGGACAGGCTGAGGGCTGACCTGCTGGAAAGGAGCTCTAAGGAGAAGGACCTGGGTGTCCTGGTGGGCAACAGGTTGGACAAGAGCCAGTAGTGTGGCCTTGTGGCCAAGAAGGCCAATGGGATCCTAAAGGTGCATTTTTTAAAGAGTGTGGCCAAGGGAGGTGATCCTCCCCCTCTACTCTGCCCTGGTGAGGCCACATCTGGAATACTGTGTTCAGTTCTGAGCTCCTCAGTACAAGAAAGATGAGGATCTTCTGGAGAGAGTCCAGCGCAGGGCCACAGAGATGATGAGAGGCCTGGAACATCTCCCGTATGAGGAAAGGCGGAGAGAACTGGGGCTGTTCAGCCTGGAGAAGAGGAGACTGAGAGGGGATCTCATCAATGTATATAAATATCTGAAATGAGGGAGCCAAACGGATGAGGCCGGGCTCTTTCCAGTGGTGCCCAGTGACATGGCGAGGGGCAATGGGCAAAAACTGGACCACAGGATGTTCCATAAAAATCTAAGACAAAACTTCTTTACTGTGAGGGTATCGGAGCACTGGAACAGGCTGCCCAGAGAGGCTGTGGAGTCTCCTCTGGAGGTATTCAAGACCTGCCTGGACTCCTTCCCGTGCCACCTGCTGTAGGGAATCTGCTTTTGCAGGAGGGTTGGACTAGATGATCACCTAAGGTCCCTTCCAACCCCTACAGTTTTGTGATTCTGTGATTCTATGATCCTCATAATTATGCTCTCACCAGAAAAAGATGGCATCCACCCAGTATGGATATTCTAGGAAAACTTTCTTCATCCATGTATTATTTACTTTATTTGATGTTTAAATTGGCAACCCTAAGGATGTCTAGACAGCATCAGTATAACATTCCACCTACCCAACAAACTGAAGCAGAGTGCAACCATGAAGAACAGAAATTTAAAAGAAAAACACCAGTGTTCAGTTAAAAGTTGAAAATAATTTTTATAAACTAGAACCTCTTAAATACAAAGAGTACAATGCTAGAGCAGTAACTACTGTTATGACTCTTCTAATTTTAACTTTAAGTTTTATTTCACAATTTCAACTACGCATCAGAATTTTGCAGATATTTTATCTTTTCACCTTTACTCATTTAATTTTAATTTTGTACTTTTACTGTAATTAGTATTTCTGCAACGAGATATAAAAAATCATTACATTAATGCTAAGGAAATATTCCAGTAGGAACATAAAACAGTGGACAGTTTTGCAAAACATTTTTATACGCAGTCATTAATGAAGATACTACAAAGCTTAAAATGCAGGATCTCCTGTACATACCGATTCCAAGTGTAAAGTAGTAACAGTAATAACATCTATTTCATGTGCTAATGATTATATTTTCATATTGATTTTGAGTTTGTTTTTTATTAATGTAGCTTTCTAGTTACATGTTTTAGTGAGTGTAGTGGGACAGATAGTGTGTGGTAAGATTGTATTGGCAATTATCCAGCATTGATCGAGATACATATCCATGCATATTTCAAAAGCCAAAGCCATTCAGAAGTGACAATATTTTAAGGATCTTCTGTTACTCAGATGAAGAGAATCATAGAATTATTGGATAATTCAGGTTAGAAAGGCCCTCAGGAGGTCATTTAAAAAGAAAGATGCCTTTAGTTTTAGTATCCAATTTAAGGTGAAGCTATATGAAAAAGAGGGAAAACTTATTTATAAATCCTGCTAGAATGGTAGAACAACTAATTTTCCAATGTTATTATCAATTTCTTCCTTTCATTATTTGACTTCCAGCTTCTCCTAAATGTAAAATAGAGCATCCTTCACCAAACTTTTAACAGAATACAAATTCTCATTCTTCTTCCTCAGATACTATTATTGCATCCCATAAATACATCTAGTAATTCAGGAACACTATCATGAGTTGTGGAATGTAAAGGAAAGATTGCATATCTTTTTAAGATGAAAGAGCAAATCCTATTTAGCTTCTCAAGTTTGTTGGTTTCTTAAGATTTTACAGACCATCATAACATTTTCTGTCTGTTTGAAAATGTTCTTCTCCTGATTGCCTATATGTAGCCTCTGTGCACAGTAAACAGAAGGATCATCAAGCAGGTTTTCTTTCAGTGAATACAGCTCTTTAACTATATGTATATCAGTTTGAGATAACTCCTCTACGACTCTAAATGTTCATCTTCTAATAAAATCTGGTTGTTATTGTTTTCTGAGGTTGTAGAAGCGGTTTTATGTAAACAGAAATAGAAAATAAACAGACGTTCTTATAACCTGAACTATTTTACTTTGATTGTTAGACTGTGGTGTATGTACTTAAAGTGAAATTCTGTAGGCTTTGCTGTTTTCCAGTGAAACACCTGAAGAAATCAACCTGAAAGCTGGGTAAGAAGGAAAGATCAACATGGTAGACAGAAGGACTGTCTCTATTACACAATGGAAAGAGTGCTGTTATCTCTGAAACGACACTCAAGATAAAAATCCTTGCTGATAAGGCATGACATATTTCTTTCTATTAATACAATAACTACCCAGATATTCTGGATGAGAACTCATTTCCATCTCTCCATGTGATGTATGAGCAAATCCAGTGTCAGCAAACTGCATCATGCATATTGTGCATCATGCTCCATACTGTTAGACAGAATAGCTGAGAATATTCTGCTGTTAATGAAGAGACGTACTTGGAGGAGAATTCATGGTTATTGCCTGCAGGCAAGAAAACAGCATTAAGAGTAAAGAGTGTTATTTAAACCTTAAGGATTATTTAAGACTACCGAAATAAAATGACTTTAAAGGGCTGAGTTAAGAACCATGGTAATACAGATGTAACTTGAAGATATTTTTCCTAAAGTAATTGCATGCTTATTTCTGTCATCTTTCCCAAACCATTCCGGTTTACTTCAGAAGGCTCTACAAATGTTTCTGGCAATTCAGTAAAAGCTAAACCTTGAAGTATGTAAAGCCCAGTGTCCTTTTCCTTGATCAAAACTTCTGGCAAAATAATTTCAGTATATATATATGTTTTTCCTAACAGCAATATGTAAGGAAAATAAAACCTTGGGAACATTCAGAATCTTTATGGAAAAGTAGTAGTACTTCTTTTCATTTGCATCGAAATGTATTGATCTACCAACAGATCTTGGAGCCCCACTAGCTAGCTACATCAGACTGCAGCTCCCAGGTGGTCCTTGACAGTGCTCTCTAGAGCTGCAGGCTCAGAAAGGTAGAAAGCAACCAGTAAAATTACTAATCTGTGTTGTTCAGTTTTCATGGATTTTCACTTCCATTTATTATAGAAAAAAAAGACTAAAAGCCTTCAGCCACTTACCCCTGAGTAAAATGTCTCTCCATTTTTTTTTTTCCTTTTCTTCTTTTTCTCCTTCTCTTTTTATTTTTTTTCCTTTTTTTTTTCTTTTTCTTTTTCTTGCTTTTGCTGTTTCTTTTGCTTTTTTAGTGCTTTCTGTTTGTTTGTTTGCTTTTCTCCTTTTTCCATTTGACTTATGTATTCATGTATTCCCAAAACAGACTTCTCTGCTGTTTCTTTTGTAAAATCTGTCCTTTCTTGGTACCACATTTCCCACTTATTTATGAATATACTTATTTGCAACAACTTTGAAAGAAGAGAACACACCAGATAATGGAGCATTTCCACTCTCAGAGAACGTGGAAAGGAGACTTGATTCTAGAGCACCCTGAACCATATTTAAGGAAAATATCGTTTAGTGTGAGAGTGGAGAAGCACTGGAACAGGTTGCCCAGGGAAGCTGTGGATGTCCCGCCCCTGGAAGTGTCCAAGGCCAGGTTGCATGGGGCTCTGGGCAGCCCGGTCTAGTGGCAGGTGTCCCTGCCCGTGGCAGGTGTCCCTGCCCATGGCAGGAGGGTTGGAACTGGATGATTTTCAAGGCCCTTTACCACCCAAACCATTTTGTGATTCTGTATAGTTATACAAGTCTCTTCAGTTCCTCATCGTTTGGGAAGGCCATTGACAACATGCTCAAAAATCAGGGGAATTAATCAAGATCTTTTCCCTTTCAGTGTTTAAAGATGTGTGGTTCTAGAAATGGGTCTATACTGCACAAGCTGGGGCAACGGTGGGACACTGTCATGTAATGTACATTACTCCTATTTTGAGAAGTTTTGTGAGAAACACTTGTTAGCCAATAATGAGGCTTAGGCCAGGATCTCAGTGAAGCACTTGATTTATGACTGCAATGGTGGGCATCCCGCAAGCTGGAGCAGCAAGCAGGAGTGTGCCAGCAGATTCAAAACAGTAATTATATAACCTGTCACCCAATGCTCAAACCCTCCTCTGTTTCCTTGTTGGTTGAGTACTCCAGGTGCACAACCTATCCAACATTTCTTACATAGAATTTCTCCTTTTATGAAAAAGTATATGATTTTTCTTTTAACTTCCCTAATCTCCCAAGCAAATTCTTTTCCCATGCCCTCTCTGAGCTCTTGTCCTTGGTTTTCATGTTTTTGTTATTGTGTAACAGTTCAGTGAGGCCTGTCCAGCTGTTTCAGTGGAGTTTCCCACCTGTAAAAACACAAGAGTATTCTTTAACTCTCACAGTTTCTTGGGGCAATAAAGATGAAGAAATAAATTCTAATATCTTCTAACACTCCCTTGCCAGTAGCACTGTCTAGTGATACATGGATTTCCTCCAAAGCAGTTCTTTATTTCCAGTGGCCGACACAAGCTGTCATTCTGACTTACTTCTGTATGAAGACTACAAATATCCTTTGCAGGATACATCCTTTCAGGATACTTGCCTTGAAAATATCTTTTTGTAGAAAAATATTCTAAAGATGAAATAAGACAAATTACTCTCAAATATAAAAACATTCATTTACAAGAACAGAAAACATATTCAAAGTAAATTAAAACTATCACCAAAGATCCTATGGATTTGTTTCACCCTCCAAGGCTAAAAATTTCAGAGATGATTTAAGCACCAAGCTACAATGGGATGATTTTCACTGGACTGGGGATCCTCTGTACAGGGTCTGTGGGCTGTTGCTTGACAAGCTGGTGTGTGCACTGGTAGTGGGCCAGGCACACATGGCTTCCATTATTTCCATAGGCTTGATGTGATCACTGCTGCTACCAATGCTTCACAGAGTTTTTTGCTGCCTCCTGGCAGAAGAAGCCTCTAGGTTTTGCTGTCATCTGGAGGAAGACTTTAGATGTAAAGTATGAAAAAAGCCTGTTGACCCTTCAAAGCCCTCTGAGCTGCTGAAGCAGATAAGCACTTCAGGTACCACTTGCTGTCTAAGCAGAAGGGTAGTTTTACATTCTCATGTAACAGCCAAAAGCTGCAAGGCTGAAAGTAATTTCTTTTCCTTTTTTTTTTTTTTTTTTTTTTTTTTTTTTTTTTATGTGCTTTCTATATCCAGTTCAAGTGACAATATTACAGCAGAAAAATAGTAGAAGTTCAGAAAAACACTGTCCTCGTGAAATAGGCATACTGACTTAGGAGGCTGGGTTTCATTTCTCTTGGTCAACCCCTTTAAACAGTCATGTTTCTATGAATGCTGCAGCTGCCCAGGAGCAACACACAGGGAACCTGGTGTCCACGTGTGAGGAGGCTGTGAGGAGCCCCATGCCTGCCACCAGTTCCAGCCAGCTCCCAGACCTGCAAAGGGCCAGGCTGGTGCTGCTGGGAGGAAGAAGCAGCCACAGAGGGAGGAGAAATGGGGAAGACATGGGGAGGGGACAGTATGGGGGACAAGGCTGGAGACTCAGCACTTGGAGGGAGGCTGCCCTGAGGGACTGTAGCCCATGAGGGGGCACATCTTGAAGGAGCGACACCCCTCAAGGACTGTGGGTGATTGGCAACACATCCTAAGGGAGAGACACCTCTGAGGTGACAGAAAGACACCATTGCACACAAAACCCAGTCTTGGCACAGCCCGTCACCTCACCTGAGCAACTGCAAAGGGCTGAGAGTCCATGAGAAAAGTGGACTGTGCCCAAGGGGTGATGGCACTGTGTTGCCAGGTGTGTTGCCAGTCTCTGCCACAGAGGGAGCTGAGGCCACAGTTGTGCCAGGGAGAGGTGAGCTCCTTGGTTCAGACCCGTAACTGCCCATGAAGGTTCACAGAGTTGCAGGACCAGCTGTACATGGGAACCTTGCCCTCCTGCCAGCAGAAGTTGTGAAAAAACAGCATCAATAGGGCCCCAAGAGGGAGGAGGGCTGCTGGATGGGGTAGGGTTGGGTGACCACAGCAGAGCAGACAGAGCTAGAGCTCTGTGGATTGCAGTGGTCCAGGAGGCAGGGTAGTGCTCTCCTCTGAAGATGAACCAACATCCTGCCTTAAACAAAACTTTTCACAAACATGATCTGAGGTCTGGAAAGAAAAATATATTTTTGGGGAATTGAATCATTGAAGAGGACTGGCAAACTAAAATTTAGCCTGTCTTTGATAGGAGAGTGTAAAGAAAACAAGCAGTTGCAAAGCACAGTTTCAAGCAGAAAGTAGGTGCAGTGGAGTGGGTAGGTATTCAGACTTCCAAAAAGCTGGGTGCTGATTTTTAAGCAGGTGGAAACAGAAGTGAGTAGTGCTTGAGAAGTCACCATGCATTACAGGGAGCTGTTATAAAGTAGTAACAGGAAGACAAACACTTGGGTAGTGCTGGCTGTGAAATTTCTCTTTGAAAATATGTAAAGCATAAAGTAACGTCCATTTGTTTGTAAAATCTTATCCCTCTCCCATTGACTTTTGTCTTCAACTAGAAAAAAAATGCAACAGATTTTGGGCATTGATGTTCCAGTCACTTCCAGGGAGATATTTACAGCCTGGATTAAGGATAAAAAATGTAATTATTACAGGTCCTGTCCTGCAGCTGATACAAGACAGGGTGGTGTTTGAGGACAAGGTGACTTTCTTACTCCCCTTTTTCTACAGAAAACAACAAAGGATTCCCTTAATTAACAGTGCAGTTTGTCTCTTTAAGGAGGCATATACCTATGTTTGTAAGTGGAACTCCTTGGAATCAAGCACACCATCAGTGCATTGGAATGTGTTGCTCTGCAGTATGTATTGCAATTTGCTCACCACGACCACCTTATATAAAATATATGTATGTCTAAATGTTTGGGATGATGTGCCCCCTCAGCTGTTACCTAATTAACATTTAGCAATTAGTTATATGGATTAAAAAAAAAAAAGGACCATTCCAAGCAATAACTTACATATGTATTTCTTTACACTTTCTAATTAATCATGCCAATAAGTATTATGAACTAGTCATTTGAAACTGCAGATCTTACGGAGGCAGGAGTGTATCCTCCCATCTCCTTCCTCCATCTTAACTGAGTCTTTATTTTCAAGTGAAGAACTGGACAGCAAAGGGTTAAAATAATTTCCCCTGCCATCTGAGTAATATGAACAAAGCAAGACATTTCAGTTAAGTAATCAGGCTATAACCACATGTCATTTTCAGCAAGTTTCTGGGGAACAGTCCATGTCAGCAGATCCAGGCTGATGTATTCTCACAAGTAAATAACTCCAAGATGAACACAAGGCTTGCAATATCTTACTTTACTGATAGCACAATGGGACAGGATATGTGAGCAAGTAGTGAACTGTCTTGTAAACACTTTATAAAATAATTGTTGCTATATCTATATTATTGATGAGAAAGATCTAAGTATATTAACCTGAATAAAGACTAGCTAATATGCTGTATTCTGTCTGTTGTGACTGCATTCCTCTCCAAAGTTTTGGTATCTATCTTATTTTCCTTTAGCACCTCTTAAACCAAAGTAATCCAAACTCTATTCTGATTGTACATGAATTCTACAAGGTACGGAAGTGACAAACTGCATGCAAACTGAAGTTACAGGGTGGTCTGGGAATTTGTTATTTTAAGACTCACTGGGGTGGGACAATTGCATGCTGGCTGCGGGTTATCCTGTGCCATAGTTCCTCCAGTGAATTACAGTGATTACCAATGGCAAAACACTTTCCTCTGGATTTGTGGAATTTAACCAGAGAGGCTAAATCACTTGAGCTCAGTTCCAGGAAAGCAATATAAGAAAAAAATCACACTACTAGGTTTAAAGTGGAAAAAAACCAATAGTGTTTTCTTACCCTTGTGCAACTGAAGTCTTGGTAAAACATATGTTCAAATTTATGCTTTATTTTGTATTTTGTATAGAATATGATATTTGGATTTGATTCAAACTAATAACTGAAACCTTTATAATATT
>VXAV01003324.1:93640-109923 GCA_013399715.1 Alectura lathami
CTCATTTCCAGAGATACTAAGGGGAAAACTGTTTGCAATCACATAACTAAAGTCCCTATAATATAACCTTACAGCAAAGGGGTTTAATCACAGAATTTTCTCCTCTCTCTATTCAGGTGTTATATTAAAATTTAGCAAATTTTACTGTTCCTCCCTACACATCCTTTCTGCTCTTTGTAGAACTGTCTTTCCCTTGGCAACACCAGACTGCTGTGCAAAGCTCTCACCAGTTATCTTGAGATCTGTCAGGCTCCAAACACCAAACACTACTATCATTGTAATCCTTGTGGTGTGAGCTCTTCCCACCTCGCACATATGCTGTGAACTGTAGCTGCAGAACTGCTTTAGAAGTACTCCAGAAATCTCCAGAGGAAAGTAGTTCTAAAGATGTGAAATGACATCCATAACTGTAATACTCAAGGCATAAACTGTGAATGGGACATTTGTAGTCATAAAACACCATCCCAAATCTAGCAAATATTTTGCTTACTAAAGATTACAAAAACCATATTTTTTTCCATGTGAAAATTATCTGTTTGCTGAGGTGGCCACAGAAATTAGGCTGGTAATGCGTGTGCACATTGACATGCTGAAGTCAGAGAACATCTTGCAAGAAGTAGCACTGGTAGCTGTTCTTCTGCGTCTGAAGTTTTGCAGCAGGGATCAAACCACTGTAAACTACACTCAGCCATATAGGTGTTCTTATGTATCTTCTCAGAAATAGAAAATAATGTTATTGTCTTTTCTGAACATTCACTAGCAGAGGGATTAAAGCCCTGTCATCACCTGACTTGGTAATTTAGCGTTGGCACAGAATGGCATTTTTATGTTTTCAGGTTCTTTTCTGTGAGAAGTGGGGAGCAGGGCATGTTGACTTACTGGGTACTGGAATCTGAAATAGTCTGAAATTATGTCCTTTTTTATCTTACCCGTGAGCTGTTCCTCTTTCTATAAAATAATTTAAGTGTTAATAGTGGCTTTTTGGGAAGTGCAGCACCTGGGTATAACATCTGTTCTGAAATATAATTTATTTGTAAAAATGTCAAGAGAAAACACTGAATTAGCTTATCATTTAGTAATTACATCTTTGTGAGTCCCTAGAAATTAAGAAATGGTGGATTCAGATTTCCCCAGGGAAAGGAATAAATTGAATGATGCTCTTTGCATCCTGACAGGATGTCTAACCTCTCTGTTACTCAACCATAAATACTACCACCTGCAGCAATTTTGTGAAGCCAGCCCTTCATTTTCTTCACTTTTCACATCTACTCCAGACTGGAATATTTAATTTTGGCTGAGAAAAATATCAATTTTGTCCAAGTTCTCAGCTTGGCAAGAAAAATGCAAAACATTTCAATGTTTATTCAATCTATTTTTTCTAACTGGGTTTCAGTACTGGGAGAGAAATGGTATCAGTTTGTATGTTCCCAATCAATTTATCTTAAAGGGGATTTTTCTCCCCTTACAGGACCATAGTAAAAAATTGTTTTTTGGATAAACAGAGTTCTATCACTACTTCACAAGTGCTACTGATTAAATCCTTTCACACAATATGCCTGAAATCCTCACAGAGATTTGCAGGGCTCTTTCACTAACTCATAAACATAGAGAAAAGAAAAAAAGCATCAGTAACAGAATAAGGCAGAAGTAATGAACTGTGGAGTCAAACTGCTGATAGCAACAGGAGTTTAATATTAGCCATTAACCTCTACAACATGCCTGCATTCAACTTGGAACCAGCTCTCAGAAAATGTTACCTTGCCTATTGATATGTAATCCAACAGAAATAGTCACTTCTGAAGTTCTCACACTTACAAATTCTTTGCATGGCTAAGACTAAAGAACTAAATTAATTGTGCACCTGCTTTTTTTTTTTTTTTCTGGAATTGTTTGTAAATTCAGTGCATACTAATGGTTTCTCCTACAGACACTGCAGGTCATCTTCAAGAGTAAAAGATAGATTTCTGGACTGCAGGAGTCAGGGAAATTCATGGCTAGCTGAAGCTCCAAGCAAATCCTCACAGTTAACTGTAACTAAAATTAAAGTCATTATGTGCAAGTACAAACTCTCTACACTTTAAGGTAAACCATATTTTTGGAGGAGGGTTTGGGGGGAGGAGGGAAGAAAGGAAGACAGACTAAACTTTTCTCTCATTATTACCTTTTAAACAGCTGTGCATCGAATTTTCAGTTCCTGTGATTGCTTGAGCTTCCATAACCAGAGGTGGCCAGGCTTGTCAGGAAGAGACGATATATTTCATTATATAGAGTTTGCCTTCTTCTGGCTTTATCATACAATCTTCTAGAGAACACAGTATGCAGTTTCTCTAACACAACAACAACAAAATATAAAAATAATGTTCCTTCCTACTAAACACTGCCTTGCATTTATCTTCAGATTTTTATGGACACAGATACCAATATGTCTATGAAAATAATGGTCAAAGGGAGGGATTTTTTTTCAGTGAGGGTTTCTCATAGCTTTAATCCGTTGCTTTGAGCACATTTAACTTTTTGCTCCCTTACTATGCTTATTGTTCAGGAATTCCTGACTCCCTAATCTCAATTCTTCTGAAAGATGTTCTTTTGTATACATGGAACTATCTGATTTATCATGTGCAATATTCAAATATCCTTTTAGCTCCTTTCATTCCCAAATTTTATGTTCTGTCTGTAGAACAGTAGTAATTTGCTGCATATTCTTTCATGGATTGTGTGAATATTTGAGTGCCTTTCTCCAGTCTGTTAATGATCTTTGACAAGGTTTTGCATTATGTTATAACTACCTTATCACTTTGCCATACCAAATCCTGGTTTCCAGTTCCACTTGTGTGTCTTCATTTTTCTTTTGACTAACACTGCTTGTTACCTCATGTTTCTAAGGGTCTAAGATCTCTAGGATGTCCCTTTTCAGTGGGCTTCCTTTTGTATTTCTTCTTTTTGTATTTCCTTTTATATTTTCAAAATCCTTAAGTTCACACCTGTTTTTTTTCTGAGAAGTGGGATTCAGTCAATACCACTGCTTCCTTACACAAGTGTAACTATGGAAAAAGGAGCACAGGTATGGAATGATAAGGCGAGGATAAATTTTTGCTACTGTAAGTATGGTAATGTTGCCATAGGCATACTATATCAATATCACCATTTACTACCACAAAAGTACTTTTAATGACGAAATGCAAACGAACAAACACCTCAAAACCCCAAAGCTGTGCCTTGTAGTTAATTTTTAATTCGTATTTCTTCGCTGATAGTGTAAGCACACTCCTAGCCTGCCACTTTAGGAAGGTCTGTCCAACATTAATCACAGTAAGGAAAACTAATGATAACCGTTCGTTATGACCAAGTTTGTTTAGACCCTGTTTCCTCATCGCCAGTTAATTTATCTCCTTCAGGCACATGGTGGGGACAATGTGTTTGCCTCAGGAGCTTTTAGTATATCTCATGTTGATTCAAAGTTGAGGAAACAACACAAGGATTTATAGGACTTAGACATTGTTTCATGTTCTGATACACCTTACTGTGGAAAGTAACAATCTCCTTAACACATCTTTCAAACACTAGTGAGGTCTTCTTTTCATAGAATATTTATATTTATATTGTGATAAACTAAAAGAGTTTACACAATTGCAAAAATGTTGCATGCCATATTTTAGCACAATTTTGCTACTTAGTGTAGGACTTGAAGGAAAACATTATGTTTCTTTTAATACAGTGAAAAAAAGTATAATTATCATTAGTAAGAAGTAAACTAAGATACAGGATTAGCAAAGATAATGAAAATGTTTTAGTTGGCATGATTACAGTATGTTGTACAATAGCAAATATAAAAGCCACTTTACCTTCTACATGATAAATTTATGCAGTCTTGCTACAATATATATATTTTTGGACCTCCAGGAAACGTTATCACCAAGATATATCGCTAATGATAAAATCACAGCATTTTCATTTTGATGCCTTAATTAGCACTCAAATTTCTATTACTAGAACTTTTTAAAGAAATAAAATGCTACATGCAATTTCTTAGGATTTAAAAATAGCAATTAAATTTCTTGCAACAACCATGCAGACTTTCATGCTCAGAAGTCTGCATTGTAAATACAGCCATACAGGAAAAAAATCTGCATAAGAAGGTAGGATATGATAAAAACCAGAATAAATGTATGATGAGCTTCCTTTCACATATCCATCTTTCACTGAAAAATGGAAAGTGTATAAATGATCAGTTTTCTATAAAATTTGCAGAGGACAAGAGTTAACATTAACAGGCAGAGATTTAAGCAACAGGCACACAGTTTTTGCTCCTTCTTGCATATAGTAGTGCCTTTTCTATGTCTGGATAAAGACCTTAACTTGCAATTTTTTTGCAAGACTGAGAATGAAGACTATTCATGGGGGCAGATCAGAGCCATTGGCGTGATGCACTGTGACAAGGGAGGTTACCTTAATGAATTTAAGCTGTCATGGTGTTTTAAACCCCAAATCAATACTGTTAAGAATAGAAACATTGCTCATTCTTTCTCTCTCTCTGACTTCATACTTTCTTCATTTGCAATTGTTTGTTTGTTTGTTTGTTTGTTTGTTTGTTTGTTTTTCACTTTCCTTTTACTGAAGACCCTTCTTTGAATCTATACATCTTTACCTTCAGGTTGCTTTTGTTTTCTCTTTCCTTTTATTACTGTCTCTCTTTTTGATCTCTCTCTTTATGCTCCTATTTAGTAAATCACAATGACTGTAAACTATTCCTGCAAGTCTCTACAACCTTTCAGCAGATGGCACTGTTATTTAGTCTAACTAACAGGGCAAGATAATTAACTTAAAAACAAAAATCCCTATTAGACAATTAAATATAGATTCATTTGCATTTGCATTTCCATCTTACACACTAAAACAGTCACCAATAAAAAAAAAGAGAAAAATATTAGAAAAATATTTTAAATTCGTAAACATATATCATTACATGCAGAGCTCATTTAAAAAGGCTCTTGAACTATTTAATGAACTGCCACTCTTCTTTTCTTAGCAAACTACAAAAATAATTTTTGGGATGAGATTATAACATTGCGATAGCAGCACTGCCTTGTTACACAAGCATTTTTTTTGTGTGTGTGTGTGTGTGTGTGGTCACTCATACACATTTGCAAAGGAACATCTGCAAAGGACTAAAGTCAGTGTGAGTGCACACCCTGCACTCTGGATGGCACCAGCTCTGTTTGACACGTGGAGCCCGCCAGGGTCTGCACTGCGGGTTCCCGCAGGCACACAGGGAGTCTGGTAGAGAACAAGCAAATGCTCTGCCAATGCTGTCAGAAGAACATGCAACTTCTGTCAGCTCCAATTACAAGGAGAAGATGAATCACATCTCTTAACTCTGTCCCCAGCGGCACTCCAGCTGCTGGAAGGCAGCCCTGTGAGCAGGCGTTTCTCCAGGCTGCTGCCTGCCCCACCATTTTCCCAGCAGGTCCATTTTGAGGAGTCATGAGGTGGAAAACCATCTTCTATTATTTTTCTCAGGCTGATTCATGCATTTATACTTACAGATTGCTTCCATGACTTCTCCGTTACAAACTGCATTGGCTATTTTAACTCTAATACTTCCAGTAGCCTACAGCTTCAGTTGCCTTTCAGTGGCCCCAAGCAGAAGGACTTGGGTGTTGGTTGATGAAAAGCTCAACATGAGCTGGCAATGTGCGCTTGTAGCTCAGAAAGTCAACCACAACCTCAGCTGTATCAAAGAAAAAGCATGACCAGCAGGTCAAGGGAGGTGAATCTCCCCCTCTACTCTGCTCTTGTGAGGCCCCACCTGGAGTACTGTGTCCACCTGTAGGACCCCCAGCACAAGAAAGACACGAACCTAATTGAGTGAGTACAGAGAAGGACCAAGAGGATGATCAGAGGGCTGGAGCACCTCTCCTATGAAGAAAGGCAGAGGGAACTTGGCTTGTTCAGCCTGAAGAAAAGGCTCTGAGGCGACCTCATTGTGGCCTTCCTGAACCTAAATGGGGCCTACAGGAAAGGTGGGGAGGGACTCAGAAATTGTAGTGATAGGAAAAGAGGTAATGGATTTAACCTAAAAGAGGGAAGGTTTAGATTAGATATAAGGAAGAAATTCTTTACTATAAGAGTGGTGAGGCAGTGGAACAGTTTGCGCAGAGAAGTTGTTGCTGCCCTATCGCTGGAAGTGTCCAAGGTCAGGTTGGATGGGGCTTTGGGCAACCTGAACTAGTGGAAGATGTCCCTGCCCATGGCAGGGATGTTGGAACTAGATGATCCCCAAGGTCTCTTCCAACCTAAATCACTCTAGGATTCTGTGATTCTATGATTCCATGACATTCTCAACTATGGATGGACTATGAGCCAGTCATTAGCTGGGTCAGGATTTGAGTGCAGACCTATCTGCGTGATGTTTTGGTGGGTCTCTGCTGTGGACCACCTGATCAGGATGAAGTAGGACAATTGGGAAAAGCCTCACATTTTCCAGACCCGGTCCTCATGGGGGTCTTAAACCACCCCAATATCTACTGAAGGGACAGCACAGCAGAGTGTAGGAGGTTTCAGGAGTGCAATGACAACTTCCTAACATGTCTGACCAAGGTACCAACAAGGACAGAACAAGCCATTCTTATAGGTCTGATTCTTACAACAGGAAAATCTGGTCAGGGATCTGAAGGTCAGCAGCAGCCTTGGCAGTAGTGAACATGAGATAGTGCATTTGAGGCTGGTCAGAGAAGAGAACAAGGTAAAAAACAGGATCACGTTCCTGGTCCTCAGGAAGGTAGATAGGCTACATCAGAGATCTGCTTGGAAGAGTGCTGTAGACCACAGCTTGGAAAAAAAGAAGGGTCCAGGAAAGCTGTTTGATTTTCAAGGACCACCCTCTCAAATTCTCTATCCCAATACGCAGGAAATGAAGCAAAGGAAGCAGGGGGGCTTCATGGATTAACCAGAAGCCTGTGACTGGACTCAAATGTAAAAGGGAAGCATATAAGAGGTGGAAAGAGGCTGCGTGTCCCTGGAGGAACATAGAGACACATAGTGTGCAGGGATAGTTCCAGAAAAGCCAAAGACACTCTGGAGCTGAATCTGGAAAGAGATGTGAAGGGCAACAAGAAAAGCTTCTAAAGTTTCTACAGGTTCAGCAGCAGCAAAGAGATGACCCTTTTCTCTTCCCTTCACTCTCACCTAGATCAATCTGCTAAACATTTTTGCTGTCTTCCACTGCAGGATCCTGCCTTACTTTCCTTTGCTCCATCCATCACCTTCCACAGCTACTGGAACATAATCCATCTTTTCACATTTGCCATTTTAATTGCTTTTTTTTTTTTTTTTTTTCCTTCTATTCCTTCAATCTCACATCTTCTTTGCCATTTCTTTGAGTGTCATCTCTTTTTTTTTCCCTTGACTACCAGGCTGTTTTCTCACTTATGTAAGTCATAGTCCATCGCCTCACAGACATGCACATAATTAAGCTCAATGAAGTTGTCAGGTCTTGTACAGTATTTGTCTATGATTCATAGACTGAGAATGGAGGTACAGAAGCATACCCTTTTTAAATGCTTCACTTTCATTGCTGTAAAACTTACTGTTGCTACTTCCATGCCCTCCATCAACCTTAAGTTGCTCATCTCAGTACATCATGCTTCTTGGTGCATGTCAATGCCCCAACCACTGTGAATATTATTCCATTGTCTACTTTCCATTCACTGAACAGGACTCAAAATGTTTCATCTTTCCTCCATATTACTTTAAGTTCCTCTAAAAAAGACCTTAGTTTTCTTCTGCATGCTCAATAATTAGAAAATCTTACAAATTCTTTAACATCAGATCTCACTTTGTTATTCATTCATTCTTCCTACACATGGTTGTACAAATCTTTTTAGCACAAGTAGCTCATCACAAAATACTTTTATTAAGTCTTAATTCTAGTTACCCCAAACGTTATATTGCAATTACTTTCCAGACCTGCTAAAGAGGGAGAATTAATGTTGGAGAGATTCCAAGTGGATCAAACTGAGGAGAGGGTGCTAAATAATAATGAATCTGCGTGTGCAAGTGCGAGTGTTATGGAAAATATTCAAATTTTAACAAATATATCAGTACTAAGAGATAAGAAATTATTTTATTCTGTCAATATTTTTCTTTAAACTTCAGATTTTATTCCTGGTAACAGCATAATATGATCATCATGTTTTCATGCAATTGTCACGTAATGTCATTAAAAGCAAGCATACCATATTACAGATGAAGTTGTTTTCCAAATCACATCATTCAGCGCCCATTAGAATAGTTTCTCTGCATCTAAACTTTATGTAAACATGAGTTATGGTAGCATCCAACTACCCCCATTGCTTAAGCAATTCTTTTCCTCTCAGAAGAATTTTAGTTTTATGAATTAAAACTAAGAAAAACAGTGTGGACAGTGAAAGTTGAATGAATCTACTACCAATTACAGGTAATCTAACTTGCTGCTTGCAATAAATAAATAATCAAAGCTTAACACTAACTGTTCCCTTATTGGGACAACCATGTAGACTTGGAAACTGTGATAACAAACATGATTACTACTTTTTGAAGCAGCCAAGACAATGTAACAACAGTGCCCATATTGTTAGTAGTTACTGTTCCTTTGTAATGTGAAATGTATAAGGGTTTCAAATACTTAGCATTTCAGAAATACACCAATAATAAGGAGATTAGCACTGATGCTTGTTCTTATGACAAATAAATCATCTAAAATTGATCAGGAATGTTAGCTGATAAGTTTTTGACCAAATAAATTAAATCGCACTCTATGATTTCCCCAGTTTTATATTATCTTGTGTTTTCAATAAAAGTACTCTATTGTTGTCAAAATATTTGCCTGAAAAACAAAAGTATTTAAGCATTAAAAAAAAATAAAAGCCCAATATTTTTGGAAACATTCAGCTGTAAATCTGAAAACAAACACATTCAAATAACATTGTCAGCCCCTGAATATGAAAAACACATTTTGACAATTTTACTATTTCCCTTCCACCACCCAAAGCTGAACTAACTTGTTTAATTACAAGTAAGTTTCAATGGTTAGCGTTCTCCTTTGATTCAGACACTCCAGCTTTCTTTTCTGGACCAGACCAGAACCAAAACTGAACCAAGAGGAGATATTATTTTTATCCGTGTTTCCTTCATTGGAGGAAAAATCCTCTTTACATTAGTAGAACAGAAAAATTTTACCAAAAGTAACAAACTGTCCTTAAAATATAGAAAATCCTCTGAAGTACGAATCTTTTTCGAAAACACTGAAAATTCTTCTTTCTGCTACAGTGTTGCAGAAACTTTGATATAGTTGAGAGACAGGATGATATTCCAATAATTTTTGTGATTGCAAATAGCAATTAATCTTGTCTTTTAACATGTTCAGGGAGAAAAGTTTAACGTTCATCCCTGTCTTTTAAAATACAGCTATTTTTTTACAAGAAAATGGAGCTATTTTAGATTATTCAATATTAGGTTTTCATCTTAAGTATTATATTCTGTATTTTCTTTCTTCTCTTTTAGAATGGAAGATGTTGAATCTGAAGTAAACTATGCTTACCTGGCATGAAATGAATTAGTGCATAAGCTACCTAACTAAGCGTGTTGTGCCTGTTCTGCTTTTGACAGTAGCACTCTTTATGCATCTGGACTAAATATTTTCTGAAAGATTTTTCCCTGACTGGAGGGGTGAATTTAGGGAGGCATACATCTGGGAAAAAGAACCTGTTTAAACATCAAAAAATTTTGTTAGTCTTTACCAATTATAGTTAACTATCAGAACTTCTCCTGCAAAAACTTATGGCTAAAGTATACTTAATGGCAAACTGTGTTTCAGAAGCACTGAATGCTATCAGCAGTTTTATTTTCATTTGATTAATTCCATAGTAAAGTGAATTTTTAATTAGATGCATGGATGGCAACACATTTGCTGTTGTTATAATATTACTTTCCAGCTATAATAATGTAGTTAGATAATATGTATTTTAATTAGTTCAGATATGCTAAATTGGAAGAAAGGAAATACACTGATTTGGACAATAAGAACAACTATGTGTGCCTCAAACAGGAGAACTGCAATTTTTTCACATGATCAAATACAAAAATTAAAAGCTTTTCCAGGATTACTAATTACTGTCTTAGGAATCTAACTTTAAAAATTCTGAAGGAAAGGTACAGTAAGGAATCTGTTACAGTAATTACAGTGATACCAGTTAAATCATTAATGCATTGAATGATAAGCATACAGAGTATTGTATCAGAGCAAAGTATATGCCTGTAGCTATCAACCGTATTTTATAATGAGTTTTCTCAATGGCAATATGGGAATTTCAGATCGGTTTAATTTTCTCATTGGTTTCCCTTTCTGCAGGGAGACTTTTAGTTGAAATTTCAAATCAAAAAGTGAAATCCTCCGGAACCCTGGATGCCAGAGAAGATTTATGGCAGATTGACCAGAGCGTCCAGAGCCTTCAGAGAGATTTAGAAGATTTTACTGGTATTTTACTGGTATATTTCCAATGTCAGTAAGTTTCTGTGTGATGCTGATGAATTGCATAAAAATTGGCTGGACTAGTAAGCCTGTAACATGTTCATACAGTCTACAGGGAAAAAATAGAAGTGCTTTCATGAAGCTGATGTAAAAGTGCTTGGTAACCTAACACAGTCAAGGACTTTGGATACATTCAGGATAAATTGTAATTAGGAGTTCTTGGACACTTCTTATAGACAAGTTTAAAGCTATAATTCAAATGGATAATGGATTGTTTGTCAAGATTGTTGCATTCTCTGTGGTTATGCCTGGTAGTCATGCTGGTCATGACCTCTAATCTCCCAAGTGAATGTAGCACTCTGCCTTTTTCTCTGTGTTCTTATTGGCCAGATATTTCTATTTTTTCTTTTCTAAAGAGCTGATTTCAATGCAGTGTTAGGTCTTTGTAGGTCTTCCAAGACTTTGAACACTTATTTAGTACACACATCTCCAGAAACATGCAACAGCAATAGCTGACACACTTCTGCGGATATTCGTAATGGATGAGGTTGGTTTGGCTTGTTTGTTTGTTTTTTAATGTTGGCAACAAGAAACATGCAGAACTTGATACAATAAAATTATAGACTTATAAATGTTCTTTTGCCTCGTGAATATTTAAGTATTTCCTGATATCCAGTAGTTAATGGTTTCTACATGTCCATGGTTTGCTCTAGCTTGCAGTTTCTCTGACTACAGCAGTTAGTATTATCCCATTTCTTGTGTGACAACTATCATTTTTATGTTCAATTTCTCAGTCAGCTTCAAGGGTGTTTAGAGACTGTATCTGTGCTATGGGCAAGGCTTTCCTTACGACACTCCCAGCTCCTAGCATGTGTTTGCTGCAGCAGACAGAACAGGAAGTAGAGCAGCTCTCCTTCCTGGCTTTCCTGATTTCCCTTCCCAAAGCCCCAGAGCATCTCTCAGTGAGGAGAAGGGAGGGGATAGGGAGCAGACCTTCACTGCAGGAATGTGCTGGCATGAGAGTGTCGGGATTTGCTTCAGGTAAAACACTGTTTGGAAGCTTGTCTTTCTGCTTCTCCCCCTTTCTCCCTCAAATTCGTACGTAAACTTGATTGGTCTGAAGATTAGTAACACTTCCATTGCTTGCTTACCAGGCAAGCATTCCTTACTGGAGTCTGGAAAGGTAGAAAGATATGAAAAGAAAAGGGAAATGAGTTATACACCCAGATTAGGTGTGTAGCTTGACATTATTAAAGAGAGCTTTCAAAAATAATCCATACATATGATACAGACCGTTGCTGCGAACTGTCATAAACTGCCTGAAAATGATAATGTTTGAACATTAGCTACAGTGTACTGCCAAGCTCCTGTTGGCAACCTGTTCGCATAGGCAGAGGTGTCTGAAGAGTTAAGTTTTGAGGAGGAAATGTTTGATTAGTTAGCCTGCTGTTTATCCATTAAAGAGAACTCAGATTACACTGTTCAAACTCAGAGGAGTTTCTCCTGATTCTACCACCTGATCAATGTAGTCTATTCTGTAAACTACAGGAATATATACCAGGAAAGAGTCTATATTCCTGTTCTGGCAAAGGGAAGGAACTGTGTGCTATCACAGAGAAGGTATTGGACAGCACTGATAAAAATTTTTAAAGCTGTTTTGGTATAAGTGCCAATCCAAAGCTCAGAATCTCCTCCATTCTCTTGTAAGTGCAGAGTAACTAGTGTAATGGGAAGACGTGGAAAATCATCAAGTTTTCAGCAATTTTTCAAAGAATTTCTTCTCCAAAGCAGTGTTTTGGGACAGGTGGAGCAGAGCAAGTGAAAAATATTAATCCTGTCTTTTCAAATAGAAAATGAAGTTCCACTAAAACTAAGTTTAGGCAAATGATTGAGATTGCCAAAAAAAGAAAAAGGAAAGGAAAGGAAAGGAAAGGAAAGGAAAGGAAAGGAAAGGAAAGGAAAGGAAAGGAAAGGAAAGGAAAGGAAAGGAAAGGAAAGGAAAGAGAAAACCAGCAATCATCTCTTTCTGAGCAGTCATGAGGTTTCATAGGAGATGGGAACTGATTGCCTTATCTCTGCTCATAATGTAGCCTTTTTACTGTATGGCATATGCTGTGAAAGACTACAACTCTTTTTGTTGTCCAGCTGACCCAGGTGCAGTGTTCTATCAAAATCCAGAGTTCAGGGACAGAGAACACACAGAGGGCAACTTGTGCAGCGATGGGGAAGAGTATGCTTACAACTGGAATCTGTTCTAATAACTCAAAACAGATTTTTATTAAAATGCAAGGGACTGAGACATTACCATTCCCTGCAGTTATGTTATGGTCTCTTGTTTTCTCCCTCTTTCTGAGTAGTTCTCCTTCTCCTGCCTTTTACAGAGCTACAGGATCTATGTGAATTGTCCCAACCATAATTAACACTGCTTGACTCTGAGGAGCTGTAAGAGTATTCCTCTGAGAATGAGAGTCTGCAGTGCAGTGCAAAGAGCAAATTCCACTACTAGGAGCACCAGCAGGGACTCTCACAGCACAAGAGGATTATGTTGCCAAAAATACTACCCCTCATGTGCTGCACACCTCCATCACATTGCTGAAATTAGCATCAGACAGAATTACAGAAAACTAGATGATAGTTCAGGTCAAAGAGCAAACCAGCTCATAAATTCTTAGCAAGTTCTCTTTAGTGATGCAAGAATTGTAAGAAAAAGACTAACCCTTTATAGCTACCAGTTTCTAAAAAGTGACAGTCTTTGGTTTTTTAAATTTACAAGGAAATACCTAAAATGTATTTTAAGAGAACTTGAGTTTAAACAATAGACTAAGCCATTTTTCAAATACGAGTGTGTGTGTATATGTCTGAATATATATGTTTTTTTAGATATATATATAGCTCACACACAAAAAATGCTCTCCTTTCAGGACATTTTCCTTTCTGGTCACACCCAGAGAGTTGCGCTCAATGGCTCAATGTTGAAATGGAGACTGGTGACGAGTGGTGTCCCTCAGGGATCAGTACTGGGACCACTGCTGTTCAACATCTTTGTTGGCGACATGGACAGTGGAATTGAGTGCGGACGACATCAAGCTCTGTGGTGACATTGACATGCTGGAGGGAAGGGATGCCATCCAGATGGACCTGGACAGGCTTGAGAGGTGGGCCCGTGCCAACCTCATGAAGTTCAACAAGGCCAAGTGCAGGGTCCTGCACCTGGGTCGGGGCAGTCTCAAGCACAAATACAGGTTGGGAGGAGAATGGCTGGAGAGCAGCTCTGAGGAGAAGGATTTGGGGGTGTTGGCTGATGAAAAACTCAACATGAGCCGACAATGTGCGTCTGCAGCCCGGAAGGCCAACTGCATCCTGGGCTGCATCAAGAGAACCTTGACCAGCAGGGCGAGGGAGGTGATCCTGCCCCTCTGCTTTGATCTCGTGAGACCCCACCTGGAGTGCTGCATCCAGTTCTGGGGCCCCCAACACAGGAAGAACATCGAGCTGTTGGAGGGGATCCAGAGGAGGGCCATGAAGATGATCAGAGGACTGGAGCACCTCCCCTACAGGGACAGGCTGAGAGAGCTGGGGTTGTTCAGCCTGGAGGAGAGAAGGTGCTGGGGGGACCTGATAGCAGCCTTCCAGTACCTAAAGGGGGCCTACAGGAGAGCTGGGGAGGGACTCTTTAGAAGGGCATGGAGCAACAGGACCAGGGGTAATGGCCACAAACTGGAAGATGGGAGATTTAGGCTAGGTATTAGGAAGAAATTCTTTCCTGTGAGGGTGGTGAGACACTGGCACAGGTTGCCCAGAGAGGCTGTGGCTGCCCCCTCCCTGGCAGTGTTCAAGGCCAGGCTGGATGGGGCTCTGAGCAGCCTGCTCTGGTGGGAGGTGTCCCTGCCCATGGCAGGGGGTTGGAACTAGATGGTCTTTAAGGTCCCTTCCAACCCAAACCATTCTATGATTCTATGACATGCATTGGTCTGAGCAAAGTCGATTTTAAAGACACAGAGTAAAGGCATGTATTGAGGCAGAATGAGCACTTTCATAATCTCAGATGCTCAGGATATGTAAATGCAGCATGATGAAAAAATGAAGTTAATATTTTTCCTAAAAGCTGAAAAATGAAAGCATCAACAAATAAGCTGCAACAGACTTATATAATTGCTGTCTCTGTTCATGATTGTATGAATTGAAAAATCATATAAAGAGTGATAGGATTAAGCAGCTTCAAATTACTTCATTAACTTTAGAGGCTGAACCACAAGTATGCACCTAGCAGTTTTAATAGTTATAGTTAAGAATACAGGAAAAAAAAATCACTAAAACATCCTATATTTAGTTTAATTTTATTTATTTATTTATTTATTTATTTATTTATTTATTTTATGATGAAGAAAGTTCTATGATACTTTGAAATTTTTATGATACTTTGAAATCCTTCACTGAAGGAGATGACAATGATGTTTCTTTCTTTATTATCTTTTAGGGGAAAGAGAAGGGACTAGATTCTCATTTTCTTGTGTCTAAATTATTGCAACCTTTTTTGCAACCTTATTTGCAAACCTCTCCCTCCAACCTTTACAGTTAACCTATCGCTTTTAAAGTTTTCAAAGTTCTCTTGCAGTTAGCATCTTTCCAGGTTTAACCAGCCTTCCTTTTTCCTTACGCAATTTTCTACTGCATCAAAAACTAAGTTCTTGTTTTCACGTATAAATCTCTTACAGCCTGTTCTTTCCTTAGTTATGTCTTATTATAAACAGATAATCTTACATGAATCACTGGGGTCTGAACATAACCTTCCTGGGCATTTTTTACTTTTTTTTTCAATTATCCTTGTATTTACCCTCTCATTCTGACAGTTATTCTGTAAAAGTCCATGCATGCAGTTCATTCTTCTTTTCAAATCAATCAGAATATTCATAAATTGCATCCTGCTACAAACAGAAGACACTTTTCAGCATAAACACCTTTTATACTGAAAGTATATTAGATTCATGAGTAGTGCTATTATCAGTTATGATCTGTCTTTTGCTGTTATTGTATCTGGCAAAAAAATCACTTATTTATGTTTTCTTATTTAGTATCAGTTGGTCATCTCCATCCTTCAGCTATGTCAAAGTACCAGTCTACATCAACAGCAGCTTGGGAAAACTCACAATATTTTTCCCATCTAAATTTACAGAATTTGATCTAGAATATTTTTGGTAAATCAAGACAAGATTTCTTAGGATTCCACAGAAGAATGCAGTAGTACTAGGCACTTTTGGAAGTCCATGTATTATCCTTTTTTTTGGCAAAGTGGCTACAACTAGTATTTGTAAAGGACAGTGAACAGAATTCAGATTTTCGTTTCTGAATCTTTTGCTTCTATCAGTGTTATATTTACTTATAATTTATCAGGTGGGAACCATAAATTTAATTGTCCCACATACTGCATGTGACATTCCAGCTTCTTTCCTTCGTAAAAACCAGACAAAGTGGTTCAGGAGTTTCTGTGTACACAGGGCACTGCAAGTACAAAAGGTGTTCTCAGATGCTTTCTTAGCAAGCAGAAATTATTCCATGATGCAGCTCCTCTTTACAAAAAAGGCTAAAAGAACTTGCAGGAGGATGGAACAAGGTACCAGACACTGCCTGGAGCCACTTGTGTCCTGGACATCCTGGTCGTGAAACTACCAAAGAAAGTCAGGCATTGTGCATTAATGTCAGACATTAGTAGCCCGAGAAAATGAGTCAGATGAAGGGAGACATTACAACTAGAAGAAGATTACTTTTTTTTTTTTTT
>VXAV01003324.1:159784-189586 GCA_013399715.1 Alectura lathami
CAGCATCAGAACTCAGAGGATCTGTAGTCCAGTCTTCTGGTCAAAGACACTGAGCTGAGAGGTCTGATCAGACTGCTCAGGACTATACCCACAAAGGTCCTGTAGACCTCCCAGGACAGAGACTGTACAGCCTCGGTGGGCAGCTTGTACCACTGCTTAGTTTCTCTCAGTGGGTTTTGTTTATACCGTGGGTTCGTGATCAAACAAAGCAACATTTAAGAATAAGGTATATCTGAATATGATAAAGATTGGAGTGACTCTAATGCACCAGTCCTAGTATTTGACATTCCATCATTTCATATTTGTTCACATAATACAATTAATGTAACCTAGGTGGTTAGTGTAGCACAGGTTCTCAGCAGGAGATGAGCTATGGGATACACATGGTATTAAAGATTTCGTTTCTTTTGTTCTGTGTTGAGAAAACTTGTTTTATACTCAGAAGAAGTCAGATCAGATGTTAAAAATATGAATTTTTCAGTAGATGACTATAAAGTAACACATATGAGTGTTACCTGCAGTTTGGTTTGGCTTGGAGAATATCAGCAGGAAAGATGAAAGCAAGCATTGTATTTCATATTTTCAATGCTAACATGCAACACTGATGGTGACCAGAATTTTGTTATCATACATTGCCATTAAATATATGAATTTAACTCCATATCTCATCTGTATTTCTACTTTTTTGCTTCTCTTGCACTATTTCATCACACAATTTGAAATATGTGGCCATAAAAATTGTTACAGAAGACATCTCTTGGGCACTAACCCTTTGATGACCCCCATGCTTAGTAACGTTTTTTCTAGAGGAAAAATGTGTTTAACCTTACATATATGGATAGTAAGTACTGCAGTCAATAGCCAACATTTAAAAATGTTTCTAAAAGTGAGGGAAGTGATGCTGACTTGTCTCATAGCATCGTTATAACAGATGTTCTGGTTTGATATTCAATCTTTCTGCTAAAGAAATATTTGCCCAGTTTATTCACACACCAGTTTCTTCAGTCTTTTGCTAGAAAGTGATATAACTACCATGTAGGAATGCTTACATTTATTTAGCTTACATCTAATAGTGCCTGCTATGTATCAGCTAGGGTAAACTTTCCAGACACTATGCTAAGACTCAATGTTTATGTGTACTCACAGGGATTTGTTAAAATAATCTGTATTTTTTTTATAAATATGGTTAGCTTAGCCCTTCTTAAATTCTGTTTACCTACATGCCTCGCATTGCTAAATTTATAATGATTTACAGAAATAGGTTTTGGCCAGATGAAAAAAGAGATTGTAAGTGACATAGGAAATGATATTTACTACATCGTTTTATTTGGATTGCAGAAAAGCAGCTCTTGATTTCCAATTATGTTTCAAATGTAAGTGAACAAACCGTATCAAAAATTCCACTGGAAGTCTATTTTCAAAATCGTCATGGTCTGCTTAGCTTACTGAAAACATAAAACAGTCAGAGTGTACAGTATGTCATGCTTTTGTTCCTTTAGAAGGTGAGTTTGCAGATGGTATCTCTCAGCAAATATCAGATGACCAAGTTAAGGCATATTACTACTACGTAAGTTGTTATTCTGACTTATTTGTGGGCTTAAAGAAGAATGGCAGCTCATTTTTATTCTTTGGGACGAGCTGCATTGGAGTGTTGTAGATGAATACACTGAAAAGACAGCTGTGCAAACACATCGTGCAAATATATTGTGTTGTTTACATACCGTTCCATCTATGAGTGATTTTCTACAGCTGTTCATGATCACAGTATCTGAGAGTTTTTAGTGAAGATCTGATATTATTTTAATAGTTTGACAACTACAAGTAATAAAAAGGAAGGTTTTTAAACAGTCTGCTATTTCACTGGCTTGACTCTGCATTGTTTTCAGCTGCTTTTATTCTCACCAGAACTTAATTAGATATGCTGAAAATTCCTTGTTTATTTTGTAGAGGAAATAAAAAAACAGCACCACCAAACAAAACAGAGAAAGCATCTAACCATTTACAGGAACAATTTTTAGGAGAAATATGCTGTTTTGATACTTTAAAATACTCTACAATTTTTTGTTGTTCTTGAGAATAGACTGATAATTTAATGAGGTAAATTATGAGGAGGTGCCAAATAATGCCCTGCCCTAATGCCTCTCCAGCTGCTGTCAGACCATCAAAGATTCATCTGCACAAGACCAAAGCAGCAGGCAGGTGGGGGGAGCCCATATGATGGACTTAGAAGGAGAGATGCCTTGTCTGGATCCATACAAGGTCTGCCCCAGCAGAGCCTCAACCCCAGTGTCCAGGTATGAAGTCCATCAAGATGCATCAGTGCTGGCAGACCTTTAAAACTGAGGAGGATTGTTACTTACAGGTGTATTCTAGGCACATAGAATGCAGAGAAAGAACAATTTGGGTTTGCGCAAGACTGGTTATAGGATGCTTTAGGGAGGAATGAGGGGTGGGAAATTAAGAGAACTAGATTATTTGGGAAGAAACATAGGAAAATAGAGGTGGGAAAAAGGAGAAAAAAAAGGGCCAGTTGTGTGCAAGTAGGGGCTGATCAGTACAATTTTCTGGCTATTGGTGCTGTTTGAGTTCATGTATGTACTATGTTGGTTTATTCATATTGATCTGTGTGACCAGTCTTGTAAATATGTAAATAAAATGTGTATAGTGTGAGCTGCTATTGGGAGCATGCATGCATCACAACCTATGACTCAGAAGTGAGAAGGAAGGGTCCACTGAGCTCCCATCCCTTCCAACTGTGAAAAGACCCTTCTTGGGTAGAAAGGCATCTGCTGCTGGTTCACACCTCTCACTAAAATCAGTAATAGTCTTATATCTGCAGAGCTGTGAAGAGTCTGCAGCCTGTCTGAAAATACTGTTCTTCATAATAATAGTGTGTTATTCAGGAAGTAAGAACATAAAGATTAAAGATTCATTCAAATATTCAGGAAAAAAAAAAGAGGTTGTGGCTGGGGCTGGGGGTGGAGGTGAATACTAGCGTAGACATAAAGCAGGGATTATACACTTCAAAGAGTTTTCCCAGCTATGTGATTTGGTCTAAATAAAGATACTCTTACTGCAATCCTTCCCTCCTTATGCCTTTGTCCAACAACACACATATATTTATTATCCATACCCTTACTTATAACAATGACAGAAAATTCTGGCAGTGAGGATCTTCTGTTACCAGGCACAAGACTGAGTACTACAGGGGTTTGAATGGGGAGCACTGCTTGGGTGAGTGTCCATAGTTACACTGTGGGGCTGGGAGCTGTCTCAGGATGTATACTGAAGGCAGCTGCCATCCTTCAGCTCTCTAAGAAACGTGCACCCCTTAACAACCAAGAGATACTGAGGTACTGCCATAAGGAGCATGGTGACAAGGATCATTGCAGTCTGGGAATATGAAACCCAACATCTATCCTATACTGTACATCTAGCAGGCCATGAGCAAAGGGAAGACATCTGGCTCTTTCCTGCATATTTAGAATCCTCACAAGAGTCACTTTGTCCCAAACAACAGAGTCTACCAGAGGCAGCTGTGCATCCAAACCACTCAGTGCTACTTACCTTAATGCAAAAATAGAGTACCATGAGTTTACAGCTGGGGGAATCTAATTTTCAGGTGCATAATGAAAATACAGCATCAATGTCTTGTAAACGTGAATCTTGACACAGATTTATGCTGAAATTAAGACCAGTCAGATAAGTTGGGGAGTCAGAACCAGCCATTACACAATTCCATTTAGTGTACCAACCACAGAAATTAGCATGGTTTATTTATTTTTGCCTGATGGGTTACCTAGGTTCCTTTTGAGCAGATTAGATGACCTTTTAAACAGAAAATAAAATCTAAAATTAGAGTGTTTCTGTGTTGTTTTTTGAATATATATATATATATAATTATAGCATTTTTTTTAACCTTTAAACATGAAAANTGTTTTGAAGTGTAAAGGAATTAAGATTCTTACAGAAATCACAATGAATTTTCAAACCTTTTCAGTAAAAATCCTCTCTTTTGCTTTCACACCACTGATACCTGATTAGTTGTCTTTTTTTTTTAATTATGACAGAGAAAAACTGATACAATAGACTGATAAGGCAGGCCCATATGTTCATAACAGGAACTTTATGCATTGGCTATGGCTTTAATTTCTAATCATTTCCCAGAAGAAATATCACACTAAAGAAATTGTGGAAGGAATAAGATTTATACTCTTTAACTTTGCTGGATATTTTCTGTAAATATTAGATTAAAATGTTATATATATTTTTCCATTTATTACTTTGTTTGCTGCATGTGTCATTTCTTCAGTGATTAAAATTCTAAGGGAACTACTTTCCTTAGATGTCTTGCAGTACTGATAGCAGGATAGAAGGATCTGTTGTGTATCCCTGGATGCACGGATAAATTGTCACTTTTTTCCTTTTACTGTGGATGTATATTCTAAATTTCATCTGTTCAGAATAGAGATACTTTTCTATTTTTTTGCTGTAGATGAGTAAATCTGTCATTTCACAGTGTACAGCTTTAACACTGACCATAGTCATGAGATACACTAGGTGAAAGGGAAGTGATTTGAAATAATATAAATGTCTAAAATCACATATAAATTCTTCAGATTATTGCACCTTTTACAGATAAAAGAAAGAGAAAAAGCTGCAAATTGTGTTTGAAAGTTATAATCAGTCCAAGGAAAGCTCCAATATTTATGAATAACAAAGGATTTTCTTTTACTTTATAAGGTGAAATAATAGCTATAAGGAAACATGGAACTTTTTTTGTGTGTGAACTGATTTTTCCCTATCCATTTCACGTGTGTTTCTGGGCACTTAATGATTCAATTTAACACGGCCCTCTAGAAATACAGTCTGGAGCTTTTATAGCAAAGAAATGGCTGTCCTTGGAGGAAGCTGAGGCAGACAGCAGAATGTGCCCTCTGTTCATGCCAGTGCCTGGTGGCATGAAGGTGGCACCAGGGTCTGGTGCCTTCTAAGAGCTGGGGTCTGCTGGGTAGGGTGAGCTTTCTGGAGAGCACGATTGTCTGTGTGCTATTTCAAGGCCAGAGAGCAAGCATACACAAAATATCCAGATGACATAACTCCAGATCTCATCTGTGAAAGTCAGCTTGCAAATTTTCTGATATCTACTACTACTCAAATAAATTGATGTTAACAGAAAGCTGGTATCAGAAGAAACGGGACAAGATATTATTTATTTTTTAATCTGAAGTTTTAGCTCCCCAAAAGGCTCAAATACCTTCCTTTACCTCTTCTTACTATATATGTGTGCTTAATCTGTTCATATAAAGGAAAACTATAGTGTTTTAAAGAATTGGAGAAGAGAGACTATATAACAGTCAGATATTTCAAGCTGTTTCTGCAAGAGACATTTAAATGGAGAGCAGTCTGTCCTCAGATGACCTTTACCTAATACAAGGTGTGGCAGACACAGAGCTGTCAGATCTCTGAAACACAGGTCTTCAGAAAGAATTCTTTGTAATACAAGATTTGGGGGTGGGGGGTGGGGGAAGTTATTCCTGTCCTAGTCTCTTATCCTGGAACTAGTTTGACATAACAGCTGTTAAATAATTAAACTCAATAAGAAGTTTTTACAGTCTTCTATTTAGGAAATAACTCAAACTGCAGTAGAGAAGAAAGTTGTATCCAGTTTTTATCCAATGGATGACGCTTTAATGGGTATGTGAATTACATTTAGTTTTCCCTTTTACCTAAAGTGGTCTCAATTAACTTTTCCAACCTGACATTTTCAGCCATCGCAGCAGAGTTCTTTTGCCTATCCATGGTGTCTTCTGATTGTAGACAATTTTAGCAGATTTATTCAACTCTGTCCTATCTAACTTTTCTAATCATGTTATAATGCAGAATCATTCATAATTATGAAAAAATAATAGTGTAAATTTTTTAGTTTAGGAAATTATTGAAAGAGACACGTTACAGAAAGTATTATCTAAGATTCTAAATTACACACAGAAGTCTGCAGGACTTAGAGATAACTGTACCTTTGATAATCAGATCACAGAACTCTAGGCAAAAGACATCTAAATTGCAGTGTGCAGCTGTGTACTGCATTTATTATCTATTCTAGATCTGAGAGGGAGGTAAGAATCCCCAAAATACCAAGGATCATAATCATCATGATCATCATTAATCACTGCTCACCAGCTGCACATACACACACACGCGCACACACACACACGTTCTTCCCATTTGGCAGCTGATAAAGCCCTAATATATATGTCATGTTGATATGGGAACTGGAGAGAAAGCTGTAGGGAAAAGTAGAATCAATCAGCTCTTCCTAAATATGGAGCATTTTGATTTATCTTAGGAGGAAAAAGAGACTTAAAAGGTATGGCAGTGGAAAAATTACTGGGTGGTATATCGTATGTGAATTATGAGGGAAATTGCATAACTATTTCATGTATTTTAGAATGTACATGGTTCATTACCCGAGGGAAAATTTCAGTGAAACAGTGTTAACTGCAGGGAAATTATTTTTAGAGCACTGTAAGGTTACTCCACAGAGGGGGGACTTTATGCAACAGCTACAAGACAAAGATGACAGAAGGTTATGGTGCATTTGTTACAAAGTCAAAAATCAAACTCAGTTTGCGAGACAATCAAATATAAGCAAGTCAATATAAGCAATAAATTGTAACAGATCTAATTTTACTATATCCCAACAGGAAAGAAAGAGTCTACCAATTCGAAGAAACATACATGTCAAAAAATATGTTATTAGAAGGGTGAAAAAATAGTTCTGCCTTAGAAAAATGAGATTGAGAAAGGTTTAACTGTCCCCAGTTTTCTTGACAGACACAGCTGCATAATCTACATTTGTCTTGAGAAGTCATAAACCAACAACAGATCTTAATTATCAACATAGAGAAAATTCAAATCCTTTATTCTTTTTTCCCCTCAACCCAAATAAAATACCAAGCACTTATGGAAGAATCCTAGGCACTGTTTTTCATTAAGAATTTCTATTGATCTGTGAAAAGAGGAGCTGGCAGTACTGTTTCTCTCCATGACGTCTTTCCAAGGACATCAGGTGAGGCTGAAACTAACCATCTGAACAAGTGTATTTATCTAGTGAAAAGGAGGTTTTAAGAAAAATTATATCCGAAGCTCAACATAAAGGTGATCTTTAGAAACAGATGTTTAACAGCTGCTAAGATTATATTCAGCAGTTATATATTTTAGGAATTTGTGTATGAACTTATTAATCACACAAACAACAAGAAAAAATCAGTTGATTTAAACTACACAAATACCTCACTATAATATTTGTGGAGATCAGTAAGATCCTGCCTTATGGAGCTAGAAGTGTTGGCTTTTCTGGGTTCTCGGTCTGGTTTGTGTTTTGTGAGTTTTGTTTGTTTGTTTTGGAGAGGTTGAGAGGTTTACCTGTAAAATAGAGAACACAAAAGAATAAATCACATTTGCTAGTATTATACCGCCTAGATGAATGAAATATAGGTGTCTGAGCTGGAACTCCATCAGTACAAAAACTGAAACGGAACTGCAGCAAGAACTTCTCTGATAATGCATTCATTGACTTTATCATGCAGAGGCACGGTCTGTGGAAGTTAACATATAATGTAGGTGTCCTCAGCAAGGTTTTACTAGGGCCATTGGCTGAGACAGCACTCTTATCACCATGTGACTGCTAGATGATGTGTTATGACTAGGGAGAATGAACAACAGTGGTGATGAGTGGGCTCGGTGGGGGAGAGTTAGATGGGAAGTTGATTCACTGAACTATGGTATTGATCTATCTAATATTTTATTATTATTACCGTTTGTGTTAGAAATGCTGACTGCTCTAGAGAGGTAAGCTCTGGTTCATTCTGCTGTGGTTACTTCTTGACCTTGAAAGCCTTTCACAGTCACCTCGCTCTTCTTTAGATGAGTTATTTCTATGTTCTAGCCCCAGCCTGTTTTCCTCCAGTTAGCTTTTCCTTCTCTCCGAGCATCAGCAATCCTGGATGTGTTGTCCTGAATGCTCACTTCTCAGAATAGATAATCATTTCATTGATGTTTTCCCTCACAATATTATCCTCTGGTATTATGACTTATTTCATCATGTTAGTAATTCAAGATAGTTTTTATATTTGACAAGTCCCAATCCTTCATCATGGCACATAGAGCAGAAGGAACAGGCTGCTTGTACTTTAGTAAGCACACTACAGTTTGATTTGAGAGAAGGGGAGTAACATTGTAATTGATATCATTTTAGTTTGGAGGAGTGGAAAAAACGGGTTCTAACAAAATTCATGGATGTATTTTCTGTAAAGAATAGTCAAGACAGAGAGAGAAAAGGCAGGTAACATCCTCCATGAGAAGTGATCATGTATTTTCAGTAAGGCATTCTTTTGGTACTATAAATGTTTCTACCTGGAGAGACTATTTCGTATGTTTGCAAGCACATGCCAGCTCTGATGACTATGGTGAAATTTCTGGGTCAGAAAGAGAGAGAGCATCCCATAACCTATAACACAGAATAACCTAAAGGTGGTGGTAGCCTCCTGAAATACAAGTGACTTAAATTCTTCCTGAACTGGATTAAGGACTTGAAAACACGCCTCACCCTCCTTAATGCGTGACCTGTTGGATGATCAGTTGTACTGCAGGTAATTTATTATACTTCCTTTCATGAAAACTGTTCCATTTTTGTACAATTATTTAAAAAACTGGTTAGAGAGGGACTTGACTCCACGCTCCAGAAAAAAACTTATAATCATCAGTATCATATCCTGTTTATATTTCTCAGTTTCCCTTAATGAGACATTCCATTTTGTTTACAAGCTTTCCTACTCTGATTTTGGTGCTTTCTTTGTATAGCATTAAGGAAAAGACCCTTAACGCTGAAATGAGGCAAAATGAGAATACATTATCCACCAAAAACCATTTAGGAAATCTGTAAGAGTGTCAATCCTGTGTTGTAACTGTTAAAACTGTTGATTTTTATTTTTTGTCTGTCCAAAGATCACACGCAACAGCATAACAGGTCTTTCCACATTCAGTTTTCATAGAATTATAGAACTGTTTGAGTTGGAAGGGACCTTTAAAGACCATCCAGTCCAACTCCCCTGCAGTGAACAGGGACAACTACAGGTGGATCTGGTTGCTCAGAGCCCTGCCCAACCTGACCTTGAAGGTTTACAGGGACAAGGCGTCCACCACATTTCTGGGCAACCTGTTGTGGTGCTTCACTACCATGATTGTAAAAACTTTTACCTTTTATCCAGGCGAAATCTCCCCTCTCTCAGTTTGAAAACATTTCTCCCAGTCCTATGAAAACAGATCCTGCTAAAGAGTCTCTCTTCTCTCTTAAAGCCCCCATAAGGTATTGAAAGGCCACTATCAGATCTCCTCGGAGTCCTCTCCAGGCTGAACAGGCCCAACTCTCTCAGCCTGTCCTCACAGGGGAGATGTTCCACCCCTTGGATCATTTTTGTGGCCCTCCTCTGGACACGCTCCAACAAGTCCATGTCCCTCCTGCACTGAGGACTCCCCATCTGGATGCAGCACTCCAGGTGGGGTCTCACCAGCGCAGAGCAGAGGGGCAGGATCACCTCCCTTCCCCTGCTGGCCACGCTGCTTTGGATGCAGCCCAGGATTGGGGCTTTGTGTTGGCTTTCTGGGCTGCGAGGGCACACTGCTGGCTTGTGTCCAGCTTGTCATCCACCAGAACTCCCAAGTCCCTTTTGGCAGGGCTCTGCTCAATTGTTGCATCCCCCAGCTTGTACTGATAGCAGGGGTTGTCGTCACCCAGGTGCAAGACCTTGCACTTGGCTTTGATGAACCCTATGAGGTTCTCCTGGACCCATTGCTGGAGTCTGTCTAGGCCTCTCTGGATGGCATCCTGCCCTTCAGGCATGTTGACTGCACTACACAGATTGGTGTCATGTGCAACATTTTGATCTTGTGTGTACATAAGGGAGGGAAAAAAAAAAACAAAACATCTCAATCTTATTGGAGCTCAGGGACATCCACCTTTAGCGTTAAGTCTCAGCTACTCCTTGCATACTACCTCGCTTCCTGGCAACTTCATAGTCAAGAAAGATGTCTTCCCATAACTTTACAATTTATGGCTCAATTTACAATGAAGCCTTTGCAATTTAGTGATAGATCATTCTATAGATTCTTGGAAGCAGAACAACTTTTAGGGTGATAGACATTCAAGGATTTAATCACTGAAAAAATGTATTTGAGGTGCTCAGGTATATGGTCTAAGAGCTATGTGCCAGAATATTTAGAATTAGGTTCATCACTTTAAAAATGTAAGGGTAAAATTATTAAATATGTAAGTGTTCAGTAAGTATAAAAGAAAATATTTTTGAAACCTATCCTTTACCCTTCCACTCTTATATTAAGGTTAAATTTTGTGTAATAAGGATGCTTCTTAGTTGCCCCAGATATCTGCTGGCTCATGGTATGCTTTGACCTGTTGTTAGAGTGACAGCTTTTCAGTTTCTGCCATTAGATCTTCCTATCACCCTTTTCCAACTTAAGGCCAAATACATATAATTTATTTCCCTTTTAAAAGACATTTTCTTGTTGCTTGTTTTTGGGCTTTGGGACATCACACACCGATATGGTACTCAAATAATTTTCTCCTTCCTCTTTCTTGAAGCACCTTGAATCATGTTGCTATTTCATACTCTAATTTGCATATTCCTTGCTTAAGATGTTTACACACGTTCCCTTTTAATAGAAAGATTGGCCTGAACAAGACTTTGCAGACAGTCCACTGTGAATTCTCAATAGTCCAGAAAACTGATTTGAAGGTAGGGCTGATAACACTTCTAAAAGACCTGCTTTGTTACAACTAAGGAAGCATCCGTAACACAATTTTTTCACCGTTCAAATTCCACAGAAACAGGATAGGATGTAGCCCTTTAACCTTATCGATAGAATCAAGAGAATAATGCATCACAGAAAACGTTTGCTAGCTACTGCCAAAACACATTCTCTTGGTATCACTCTAATTACTAAACATTCCTGTCCTACAGGCTCCCTCTTCTAGACCTTTTAGCTGTTTTGTGTTGCAAAGTCTGGATCTTCATTATCTACCTGATATGTTTTTGAGGTATTACATTTTACTGTCAGCAGACTCATTTTTTATCATCACACAGATCAATTCCGGATGAGACAGCAGGCCCCATCTCCAAAGTTAACAAAATAATTCAGAGATGATGCAGTGCCTTGTCATGACAGTGCAGGACAGGTCATTTCTACCATTTGTCTCTACTAAAGGCAGGCACTGCAGCAGAACAATCGCTTGCATTCTCATTTGTCTTCGATGGTAGGTATCACCTTTGACTGTGCAGCAGAATTTCAAACTGTCGTTAAAAAAACATTAGAACCTCAAATGGGACATGGTAAACCTATGCTTCATTCAGAGCAATTTTCCTGAGCTCTCACAAAGATGAGAGCAGCAGTATCCGTGCAGCAGTATCAGTATTGTATGTAAAGTGCTGTGCCGTGCCATCTGCATTTTCAACATGGACTTGCTCAACCCAGTACCGTTTTTCTTCTCGTATGTGAGCACTATGTTAACTATGTTTGGATCATCCAGAGCTGAGGAGGCTGTGCAAAGCTTCACCGAATATGCTTCTTCAGGTGGATTAATAGCGATGATATACTGTTTATATAACATAATGAGTGGAAAAGAGAAAGGTGTCTTTATAAAAAGGGGAGTTTTTACAGAGTGAATAAAAGAAAGGTGTCTGTGGCTTTATAAATGAGGGCAACAACATTCCGAACATTTCTTTCTCAGAGAGCACCAAGGACAGTCCAATTAGTGTATTCCTTTTTAGTACTTGTTTTTGCACCTGCACACTATCCCTTCTGATAACTGTTAGCTGCACCTGCAAACTATCTCTTCTAAGTTTGCACAGTTTAGGCAATTTCTTTAACACACTGGTAAATGAGATGAACTTTCTCATCATTTTTTTTCCTAACAAAACTGTAAATATTTATTATAGGTGGGTGCTGGGAAGTCTGTAAATTCCAAGATCCTTAGCCAGTGGGGAAAGGGGGAGGGCCACCTGCAGATCGGGCTGTAGGGATAAAAAGGGAGCAGCATCTTCTACATTTAAAGAGACCCCAGAGGAAATGTTCCATGGACTCTCCCTTTATTTGAATAAAGCAAGATTTTAACGCTCCTCTATCTCCATTTGGAATGAAACCACAAAACACTGAAGAATTTTCTGAGCAATAACATAAAGCTTTTCATTTTGAAATGCCTTGATGTCCTGAACCTCGATGTTCTGAGCACTCCAGTACCTGCAAAATCCATGAGCCTGTCCCCATTTGAAACAGTCTAAGTAGATTTTATGAAAGCTGCACAGTGAATAGAGCAGATTTCTGCATAACAGTCAATACTGCATAACATTCTTCAACCACATGCAACGTGTTTAACTAGAAACTGTTGAATTAAAACTAGCTAAGCCATGTGGGTAAGCCAGTAAGATAAGTTATTGACATCACAAACTGTTGTGGGGCATGTGTTACATATTTTGTAGGAAATAAATACTTTATTTCTCTTACAGTCTGAAGTCTTTCATTTCCTGACCAGACTAAGTTCTTAGTCACTTCTGTAGCCACCTGGCTCAGTATCCACCACAGTACAAAAAAAATAAAAGGTCTTCCTATATAGAAAGCCTGAGATTTATGTATATGTATCAGGTTCACCAAACAGGCAAATCTATTAAACAAGATGACACAATTCTTAAGTCACACAGAGCAACATCATCATAAGCAAACATTTCAGCATGTTGAGCATAGAGTAACACATTTCTTATGAAAGGAGGTCAATATGATTACAGTAAGGAACATAAAATTTGTATTATAGTTAAAGAAAACTAAAGATACTTTTCATATTATCTTAAGGAACTAATAAGATTACTCTGTCAGTCACTACACTTGCTTGAAAAGTGAATGTTCTGCAGAGCCTTCCAATAAACTAGCAGGTTTACTTTTTCCCAGAAACATGACAGGTCATGAAAAACAGATTTCTATGAAGAATATGCATCTGCATGGAAAATACAGCCTTATACCATGAGCCATGAATCTAAACTCATGAAATGTTACATTCAAATACAAGTTCAAAGATCTTGTAATGACTTCTGCCTGGGGGCCCCTACTCATTTACCTCCGCATGGGTCAGAGAGACACAACCATTATCCAGATATATTAAGCCAGACTACTGATGCTTACCAAAATTATATATGATAGCAGCGCAGACATACAGGATGAAAGGAGGCCATACCTCCATATGGCTGATCCCTATAAACAACAAATTTACAGCTCTTGCCGGACTCCTCCCATAGTCTGCACAACTCTGCAGTGTGGGCACTACAGATTATTATGAAGGGCAAATTTCCTATTCCTTCATCAGGCCAGGTCACGAAAAGAGTAAATTTGCAGTCTCCTGCATAAACTGTACTTCAAAGGGTCTGTAATGGATTTATCTCCCATCCCTCTGCAGGGATATGGAGGCTCCCTCTGACATGTGCTCCTGCTGACTGCACTAAACAAGAACATCCACAAGATGTTTTTTTTTTACACAGGTGGATAATGGTAGGACAAGGGGTAATGGGCTAAAACTGAAGGAGGGGAGGTTTAGGTTGGACATCAGGAAGAAATTCTTCTCTGAGAGAGTGGTGAGGCGCTGGCACAGGCTGCCCAGAGAAGCTGTGGCTGCCCCATCCCTGGCTGTGTTCAAGGCCAGGCTGGATGGGTTCCTGGGCAGTTTGATCTAGTGAGCTAGTGGCTGGCAGCCCTGTCCACGGCAGGGGGGTTGGAACTAGATGATCTCTGAGGTCCCTTCCAACCCAAGCCATTCTATGATTCTGTGATTCTATGAATGGGGTGATCAGCAAGACAACAAGTTTCAGGTCATTCATTTGGAGGGATCTTGGGATACTTGTTCACTTGGCTCCCAAAAGTATCACTTCATCTTCTGGAATTGAAAAAATGGCGATAGTAATTATTAACAACTTTGGAAAATTCTGTCATTTTATCCAATCTCTGTGTGGGATTTGCTGAGATTCTGGCTTTTTTGTTGTTGTTGTTTGTTTGTTTGTTTGTTTTTTCCACCTACAAATATTTTCCTTAGTCAAGACCAGCATAGAAAAAGACTGACAAACAAATAGGGATTAGCAGCAGAAATGAAGTAAATATTCTTTCATCCCAATAAAGGAGATATTATACAAAGCATAAAAGAAAAAGTTTACTTATCTGGAATTTTGAAAACAGTTGTGTTGAAAAAGGGTTACCTATTTTTTAGCAAAAAAATGTTTATTTTTCTGCTATTTTCTGGTAGTGCCAAATGCCAAGAGAGAATTAAAAATAGAGAGGAGGTATTTACAATTCTGATGAAGGGATAGGTGTTGAAAACGCTGTGTATTTGCAAGGATGATTTTGTCTAGGAAGCTGGTGACTGCTGTCTAATATATTGAGCAAGGAAATAGCAGTGCATAGCTCAGCAAGGGCTGCAAGGCTTGTCTCTGCTCCTGACTGGCACTGATTAAGCTCTGTGATGTGCAATGACTCATGAGATCTCAGTTATACTACCTGAAGAATAATATTAATATTTTTATCCTATTTAACAAGGTTAAAAAAAAAAAAAAAAAAGAGGATATGTGTTTATTTTCAGCTTTTTCAGGGGAAAAAAAAAAAAAAAAAAGAAAAAAATTTTTTTGTGTTTTTTTTTTTTTTTCCCNTGTTCTTCTGTGTGTATAACATGTTGCTGCATGCAGCAGGTTTTTTGGGGGACCAAAATGAAATCAGTTGTTTCTAACATAATTGAAAGGAATACATGCACTGTGTTTACTGCCATAACACTTGTGGCACCCAGAGCACTGCAGCAACAGCAAGAAGCACAGGAACTGTATGTGGCTTCCAGTTTCAGTTTCTGCCAAAGAAAGTGTACCTATTTTTTTGAGGGCAGGTTTTCATCTGCCTGTTGTATTCATGGATTCTCTGATAAGGTTTCTGAATATTAAGTATGACTAAGTATATTAGGGAGAGTGAGACACCAAAGATTCTAACTCAATCTAAAATCCGTAAGCAAGACGCTATTTTAAAATGTTTGTAATATTTTCCTATTTCATTTGTTTGTGCTCTATTTTGTAGTTGTCTCTAAAGACTGTGAATTAGACACTGACTGAGAAGGATCTTCTGGACTTATGTTTGAAAAACAAGGAGTTGTCCTTTCACAGAGAACATGAAAACAATAGTAACATAAAATAATTTTAAATGAACATTACCATACATGAGAGCATTATTTGTTATCAAGTTATAGAGAAGAAAATGGGATTTTATCTTTCCTGTGTGTCTTTATTTCAGTGTTGGTACCCAAGAATATTATGCGCTTTTGTTTTTCAAACAAATAAAGATAATTGCATTAAAAAAATCAATGTAAATTTACATATATAAATTGAATTATATATGTAAAACATTTGGAAAACATGTTCCTGCTACCTGGATAGCTATATTCCTTTTATGTCTACCCTGGTACTGATAAGTATTTGCAAATAAGATATGATCACATTAACGGTGCAACTCAAGGAAGTATCTGGAAAAAAAAAAAATTAATCACCCTTTTTTTTCTAGACTTTTCAAATTTCTTCTTCGTCCTCTTACTTGGATGACTGCTTTTTTGTTTTTGTTTTTGTTTTCCTTGGTGAAAGCTCTAGGAAAAAGCTCTACTTAGTATAAATAGATACATGAAATTTTTTAAAACATGTATTTATCCAGAACTTTCATCAGCTTTTGCCTCAGGTAGCCATGGGAATAAAATATTTTTTAGGCTTGTTCTCTTTAAAATCAGACTCACAAAACTAGCTGACTTGAGGAACTCACATAAATAATTTTTAATGCTGTTGCAGTGATCAAATCCTAGGAAAGCTGAAAAAGTAGCCACTTTAAAGAAAATCCTTCCAGTTTCATTTACATTTCATCTCAGCTCAAAGAAAGAGTCACCTGCATACGGTTTTACTTGTGCTTGTTTCATCAATACTCTAGTACACTTGACATAAATGTTAAAGATTTCAGCAGTTCAGCAGATTTTTCAGATACGCATTTACTTCAGGGTTGTTATTACTCTTAAATGTCTATATTGTGTAGCATTCCTACGAGTTATTAATGTAAAACTTTTTTTTTTTTTTTCTTCATTTCTGTTTCAATTTAAGCATTATTGTTAAATGTATTAAACTGATCCTTAGCATAACTGTATTGATGTCACTGGAGATACATTAGGAACACACTGAAACCCATTTGTCTCATCAAGCATCAAGGAAATATGACTGGAATATGCTTGGAATATGCTTGGAATTCAGTACTTTTTCATTCCATTTGAATCTAAAATACTAATTAATTCTAAGGTTTTCTAGCCTGGCAAGGCTCAGAGTTACATGCTTCAGTGGATAATCTGAAACAGAAAATCTTGTAACACTGATAAAAAAAAAAAAGCAGAGTTGTTGATGTACTGGTCTGCAATAAAGAATTAGTATTTAATATTTCATAGAATCATAGAATCATAGAATGGTTTGGGTTGGAAGGGACCTCAAAGATCATCCAGTTCCAACCCCCTGCCATGGGCAGGGACACCTCCCACTAGACCAGGTTGCTCAGAGCCCCATCCAGCCTGGCCTTGAACACTGCCAGGACTGAAAAGATTGAAACCCTTCTCTGAGACATGGACCCCATCAGCCCCCAGCAGACCAGATTTCTCAAACTGAGTCCTATGGCTTAGGTAGCCAAAGCCCTGCCCATGGCACCACTTTTTTAACCATTCATTGATTTTCTCAATTCAACTAGCCCTTTTGCACCCCTTCTCCCTAACCGGGAGGACAGATAACAAGATTAGCTGTGCTCCTGTGTGCTTTACTGCTGCTCCCAGTGCCTCATAGTCCTTCTTGATAGTCTTCATATTGCTCACTGCTGTGTCAGTGGTGTCCATGTGAAACAGCAGCAAGGGGTAGTAATCACTAGGATGTACAAGGCCAGGCAACCTCTCAGTTATATCCTTGATACAGGCCCCTGGCAGGCAACAGACCTCCCTAGATAACAGGTCAGGATGACAGATGGATGCCTCCTTACCTCTCAGAAGAGAGTCACCCACCACTATCACCCTTCGCTTTTTCTTGTTCAATGCAGTTGTTATGTGACAGGGAGTGATCTGTTTGAAAACAATAACTTCTAAAATTTGGAGAGATTTTTCTTGCTTTGTTTCCCTCCCAAAGTATTTTATAAAAATAATTAAAAGAGGCATAAAAATGGTAATAGGCACAAACTAACACAAAGACGATTCTATCTGAATATCAGAGAGCTTGCCCAGAGACTTTGTAGAGTCTACCCCCTTGGAGATATATCCGGACATGGTCTTGGGTAACCAACCCTGATTGGGCAGAGGATTCAGACAAGATGACCTCAAGAGGTCCCTTTCAGCCTCAACCATTCTTTAATGCTGTGTTGAAAGATGTTGCAAAAGCAAGTGCCTGTGCACAAATGTAAATTTCCTCAATGTTTCTTTTCCAACAATAGATTAGAAAAAGTTAGCAAAAATTATTCCTGAACAGCCATGGTTTAACATCAGATTATAAGGCCAAGACTAATCAGAAAGAAAAAATCAATTATTCTTCAAATTTGCATTTGCCACCTTTTTTTTTTTTTTTTTTGAAAACATTAGCACATTACTTATCATAGCCCTCTTAACATTCAGTAATAAATGATTTTTCTGCCTTTGATTTTGCACCACACATTTATAGTGAGACACATTATTTAGACAATTTCATTAACCATTGAGGATTTCACTGTTTCAAAACTGGCAATAAAAACTGTGCTTCTTAAGAGCAGTTTTGCTATCTGACAGCACTGGAAATAAAACCTATAATCCTTTAATATAAAGTATTCTCTCAAAATAAACTTACTTATCTCCACATTTCCTGTTCACCAGTGTTCATTATAAGATGCAGCAAAAAAAAAATGGATGGAAGATTTCTTTATCTTCCTCAGAAGAAAGCATGTGGAGCTGTTGGAGCGGGTCCAGAGGAGGGCCACCAAAATGATCAGAGGGCTGGAGCACCTCTCCTGTGAGGAAAGGTTGAGGGAGTTGGGATTGTTTAGCTTGGAAAAGAGAAGGCTCCGGGGAGACCTCATTGCGGCCTTCCAGTACTTAAAAGGAGCTTACAGGCAGGAGGGGGACCGACTTTTTACACGGGTGGATAATGGTAGGATAAGGGGGAATGGACTAGAACTGAAAGAGGGGAGGTTTAGGTTGGACATCAGGAAGAAATTCTTCCCTGAGAGAGTGGTGAGGCGCTGGCACAGGCTGCCCAGAGAAGCTGTGGCTGCCCCATCCCTGGCTGTGTTCAAGGCCAGGCTGGATGGGTTCCTGGGCAGTTTGATCTAGTGAGCTAGTGGCTGGCAGCCCTGTCCACGGCAGGGGGGTTGGAACTAGATGATCTCTGAGGTCCCTTCCAACCCAAGCCATGCTATGGTTCTATGATTGTCATCCCTCCACACACAATTTTCACATAGATACTATACTTGAACTCATTTTCTTAAGATCATAGAATCAAAGAATCATAGAATTGTCTGAGTTGGAATGGACCTTTAAAGGCCGCCTAGTCCAACTCCCCTGCAGTGCACAGGGACACCTACAGCAGGATCAGGTTGGTCAGAGCCCTGTCCAGCCTGACCCTGAAGGTCTCCAGGGACAGGGCATAACAGATAACAGGTCCATTTTTCGCCCAAAGTGAGAAAACCTATATTTGCAAAATGCAGATCTCTCCTGACATCCTTTCTTCTTCAGCATAATCTTTCCATAAATTTTTTGCTACTTATCTCTACTTGCTGAAGCTAAATACTTTTGTGTTGTACTCTGTCTTTGAGTTCTAGCTCTGAAGTTATCTCCAATGAGGACAAAAGGAACTCCTATTTCAATAAATTTTGTTACTGAAAATATTCAAAGAGCAAATGGAATTTTATTCAATGATAATAGAGTAGGAATTATTCTTAATGTACAAAAGTCTTCTGAAAAATGAACTTTTTTGGAAGTACTCTTGTAGAAATTTTTTAAATGGTCAAGGACTTGCTGAATACAGTATTTCTAATGTGTACAAGAATTTAGTTGTTGAACAATACAATTTTCACTATCTGCATCTCTCCCACTGACATGTTCCTGCTACCATTTGGTAATTTTTCTAGGAATTCAAAAGCTACTGCATCAGATGAGAGAGGAAAATGGAGTACATGATATCATTGCCATCACAGCTGTGTCCAAAACTATTTATGTTAAGTAAATCCAAGATAGGTTCTGTTTTATTCCTCATTTTTCTGTTTGGTTCCCCTCTTTTTTTTTTTTTTTTTTCCCATGTCTTGCTTCCACTATTTTCTTTCAGTGTGATCGTGTGAGTAATAGTGGATTGCCATCCCTGGGATGGCAATCAAGGGAAGCTCAAGTGAGAGTACCTGAACAGTGTTTAGTATGCTCTTATGCTTACAGGTTGGTATCTTCTGGTCAAAAACTAGTGTTTCAATCCTTTTATGTTAAAAGAATTTAATTGGCAAGGTTCTAAATCTGGGCCTTAGTTCTCCTCAGATTTTAAAATCCCACTTAACCTTTTGGATCAGAAGTGGTCTATGCTTGGTTTGCTTTCTAATACAATGTGAGGCCTAAGGTCTTTCCCCAGATCATTGCTGTTTTGAGACATATTAAAATGCCATTTGGATTTCTCAGATTTATCAAAATTTCTTAGAATATTAATTAGAATATTAGAATTAGAATATTAACTGTAAGCTGAAAAGCAGCTCTAAAACCCATCTTCGATTTTGTCAAGAGACAATGAGAATTAACACTTTACTGACTGCTAAAAAAAAAAATGGCAAAAGAAAACAATAACAAAATAAAACTAAATATAAACCCACAGAAGTAACATGTGAACAGCACTGAGAGTAGTCATATTAAAATCAATATAATGTAATATAATACCATGTAATCTTCAGCTATTTCTCTTGCCCTCTTTGGTGACATTGAAAACATTTACTGATTGCTTACACCCAGTATTGCCCTTCCCTCTGCTGAGCCCCACCATTATTTTCTGCTTAATCATCAGTCTTTGAAGTCAGCAGCAGTCTGCTAACAGAGTAATTAGTTGAAGCATCAAGGCCAGCAGGTGTTAGAAGTGTTACTTTCTTGTGATACGTCAACAGTGTTTATCATGTGCTTGCAAAAGAATAACAATTTACACATGGATTTGCTATATCCTTTTATATTTTCTGTTTGAGTGAGGTGACTCCATGACTACTGTTCTTTTTTTACAAAGAAGGTTCTTTGGCCTCAGAAGCTAATGGATCAGATCCCAGGATCCTGATCCACAATACATTCCATGTGGCATCAGTACCCCAAGTCATTTGTGGAATTAAAGGGATTATTCATCTGACCGAATGTAGTCATTTTATATCAGAGCCAGTTGCCTGGATTTTCACTGTAGTCAATGGAAGAAATAGATTAATTGTTTCTATGAAGTGCTCTATTTAAAGCACATAAGTAAATGGTTCATTGCTATTCTGAGGTAGTATTATGAAATTAATAAAAATGGGAAAAAACCTTATGAGAGTTGGATTCAAATTAAAATGATCTTGCCTTGATGTAGGAACAGAATTGAGTATTGCTGGGTAATAACAAATAGCAAATGACCTGCGTTAAAATTAACACACACTAGGACATTTAGGAAAGCCTTGAATAGGAATTTCATTCTTTTTTCAGGTATGCAAACTTTAATTTCAACACACATTCTTGTAACTTTAGTAGCAACATGATAAGGTCCATTTTAAAGTTGCTACGTTGATACTTTCACAGGTGTGCTTCTCTTTTTAAGAAACTGCTTATCTGAGAAACAGGAGATAAATAGCAGCTTTCAAGGAAATAATGCTTGCTTATTTATTAGGAGTTATTTCTCTGAAATGCATGACAAAAGTAGAAATATATGAACAACTACAACAACAACAACAAAAGGCATAAGCATGCCCTAATTATCCGGTCTTGATTTATTAATAAAAATTACGTAAAAGAGAATACTTTTTTCCTTGAGTGAAGTTTCTCTGACTGAATTGTTTCAAGGATTGGAGACAAATGTCACTGAGCTAAAGAAGAGAATTTGTTGTACAGTAGCAGAGAGAGAAAAAGAGTAGTATTGACATTTTTACTATGTGTTGTTCAGTGCAACCCTATTCTAAAGAGTGTCATGCGAAGAAACTATTTTTTAATCGAAATAAGTTCCTATACGCACACACTGAGTCACAGATGCATAGTTTAAAAGCAAATCTATCTTGTATTTCTATTTTACTCTACCTGCTACATCTTGGACAGTACAAAGTGGGTTTGTTCCTGGCAACAGAAAGGTGTATCAAAGTGCACTGTGGTAGACAGACTAAAGACACTGTAGGGTTCATAATGGTGCACACAGAACAGCTACTCATATGAATTTTATGTTACATTTGCAATTAAAAACTCTTCAGATATAGAGTAGTAAGAGCCACAGAATTGTTGGTTTTATTTTTTTAATGTGTAGAGAGATGTGAAGTCTCTTTCCTTAGCAAGCTATATATGCAGCTATAGAGTAGAAACACCCAAACAAGCAAACAATGATCACTGCATTCATTTAGGCAGAAAGCTCCTCAGTCTCCAAAATATTTTCAATGAGTGTAATTATTTTACACTAACTTAGTCAGATACCACGTGTGCCTTCTGAGACACAAAGTATCACTTATGCTCTTTTGTTTGTACTTGATTTCTCTTTTTTTTTTTTTTTTCTGTGCATCAACAATTATGTTGGGACGTGTTGGGATGTGAGATATCTCTAGCTCGTACAAAATTACTGTGGGAAAGGAGAAAGAATATGAAGGATATGAAAAGTTTAGCATGGACCAATGTAGCAAATATAATTCTACACGTCTGGTGGTGGAGGGGCTGCATAGCAACACAATACTCATCCTAATAACAGCTGCACCATGTCTCACCTAAGCTTTCATAGAATCATAGAATGGCTTGGGGTGGAAGGGACCTCAGAGATCATCTAGTTCCAACCCCCCTGCCGTGGACAGGGCTGCCAGCCACTAGCTCACTAGATCAAACTGCCCAGGAACCCATCCAGCCTGGCCTTGAACACAGCCAGGGATGGGGCAGCCACAGCTTCTCTGGGCAGCCTGTGCCAGCGCCTCACCACTCTCTCAGGGAAGAATTTCTTCCTGATGTTCAACCTAAACCTCCCCTCTTTCAGTTTTAGCCCATTCTCCCTTGTCCTACCATTATCCACCTGTGTAAAAATTCAGTCCCCCTCCTGCCTGTAAGCTCCTTTCAAGTATTGGAAGGCCGCAGTGAGGTCTCCCCGGAGCCTTCTCCTTTCCAAGCTAAACAACCCCAACTCCCTCAACCTTTCCTCATAGGAGAGGTGCTCCAGCCCTCTCATCATTTTGGTGGCCCTCCTCTGGACCCGCTCCAACAGCTCCACATCCCCTCTGTACTGGGGGCCCCAGGCCTGGACACAGCACTCCAGGTGAGGCCTTACAAGGGCAGAGTAGAGGGGGACGATCACCTCCCTCTCCCTGCTGGCCACCCCTCTCTTGATGCAGCCCAGGATGCCATTGGCCTTCCTGGCTGCGAGAGCGCACTGCTGGCTCATGGCCAGCTTTTCGTCAATCACAACGCCCAAGTCCTTCTCCACAGGGCTGCTCTCAAGGAGTTCTTCTCCCAGTCTGTACACACACCTGGGATTGCCCCGACGCAAGTGCAACACCTTGCACTTGGCCTTGTTGAACCTCATCAGGTTCTCGTGGGCCCACTTTTCCAGCCTGTCCAGGTCCCTCTGGATGGCATCCCTTCCTTCAGGGGTATCAACTGCACCACTCAGCTTGGTGTCATCAGCAAACTTGCTGAGGGTGCACTCGACCCCACAGTCTAAGTCATCAATAACGCTGTTGAAGAGCACCAGTCCCAAGACGGACCCCTGGGGGACACCGCTCATGACTGGCCTCCACCTGGACGTAGAGCCATTGACTACAACCCTTTGGCTGCGACCCTCCAGCCAGTTCTTTATCCAGCAAACAGTCCACCCATCAAATCCACATCTCTCCAGTTTAGAGATAAGGATATGGTGTGGGACCGTGTCAAAGGCCTTGCACAAGTCCAGGTAGACGACATCTGCCGCCCTCCCTTGGTCCACTGATGCCGTCACTCCATCACAGAAGGCCACCAGATTGGTCAGGCACGACCTGCCCTTGGTGAAGCCGTGCTGGCTGTCTCAGATCACCTCCCCATCTTGCATGTGACTTAGCATCTCCTCCGGGAGGATCCTCTCCATGATCTTCCCAGGCACGGATGTGAGGCTCACCGGCCTGTAGTTCCCCGGGTCTTCCTTTCTCCCTTTCTTAAAAATGGGCGTGATATTTCCCTTTTTCCAGTCACTGGGGACCTCGCCTGACAGTCATGACTTTTCAAATACGATGGAGAGAAGCTCGGCAAGCTTTGCAAGAGGCACATGGAGAAGAGAATATATTCACTGTCTAGGCAGACTCTTCAAACAAAAACATAATTTTGGTCCTTTTCTGAAGAAATGTAACTGAAGTAAACAGGCATTATGCATTCTTTATCAAAGCTGCTGTTACCTGAATGTGGGAAAACCCTATTTCTCAGAAAGTAGTATATTTTTTGTTTCAGAAGAGTATAGTGGAGGGAGAGGAAGGCTGTATCTGCATTAGGATACAGTGTAGACTAGAAGGAGTGAATCTATGGAGTGAAACAACTTTTGATGAGGATCCACTACCAACAGTATATGTGTTTTGGGATCAGAGAGATTACGTCAAACTCTCACTTGTCTGGTAATCCTTCCTTCCTTCCTTCCTTCCTTCCTTCCTTCCTTCCTTCCTTCCTTCCTTCCTTCCTTCCTTTCTTTTTTCTTTCTTTTCTTAGTTTTTCTTTCTTTTCTTAGTTTTTCTTTCTTTCTTTCTTTCTTTTTCTTTCTTTCTTTCTTTCTTTCTTTCTTTCTTTCTTTCTTTCTTTCTTTCCTTCCTTCCTTCCTTCCTTCCTTCCTTCTTTCTTTCTTTGTTTTTTTTTTTTTTTTTTTTTAAACTCAGTAACTGCCATAATATTCTGTTTCATTTTTATTTTTCTGAAAGATTTCCTAAAAAATTTTTGTCTTACTGCTTTCATGCCTATTCATGTTTCCAATTGAACACATAGTGTCCTAAATTTTAAATTCACTTTCCTCAGGTACAACTGAGAATATATTCTTTTTATTTGCATTTTTTTAAATCCTTTTAGCTGAGCGCTTTCTTGCAGAGCAATCCTAGAGGAATTCCCTTGCTCTTCTGCTTACATATTTTGCAATATTGCAAGCAAAATTCATCTTTGGAAACTTATTCACTCATGTGGGAACATACTAGAGCAAGTAAACATCTCAGTGAGATATTACTTCTATCAACACACGTTTTAGGATCTTTCTTAACAGTTAGACTCTGAGGTCACTACTTTGATCTGCTTTGTAAAATAATAATAACTTCCATGAAGTGTACAAGTGTTTGGGTTAATTGGGGCAAAGGAGATTGTGAAGAACAGGAAAAGCAGAAGAAGATGTATATGAGTAAGAATAATTCAAAAAAACATTTTCATTTTGTTTTTCAAAGTGGTCTTTTTTTAGGCAGAACTGCCTGGAATATGACCATCACAAATCCATTTGATCGTATGTCTATTAGTTTCTTGCCATTGACATCTGTGGAATTATTCTACGAGTCATACGGCATGCAGCAGAACATACCATATTTGAAAAACCCTAGGATGGATAGATATGTCAGGAGATCCAAAGCTAGTCTACAGTTAACATAAGGGGTATATTTGTTATCAATGAACTAAAGATTAATGAAACACTCCGCTTTTACTTGTTCTTCCTACATAAGGTAGCAAAAGAAGAACGCTTATTGGGCGTCCAAATAAATATACACAGAGTTGTCTTTGCGCTACGAAGGATTATGTGTGATGATGTACCATATGGTTCATTAGCTAACAATGTTTATGTACTTAATTTAGGACATGGCTACGCAGTTAATCATTTGGATACAGAAATATTCATGTTAAAAAAAAAAAAAAGTGGGATACCTGCAATTTCTAATTATAATGGCTGTTTTCCTAAGTATGCAAAGACAATTTCCATAGACAAATGAATGCCTCTGATTCCATGTTTCTAAATCAGAATGACTCTTATTACTGTTTGAAGACGAACGACCCTTGCCAGTAATTCTTGAGTAACATGCTGTCAATATCTTCCTTCATGCATATGGGCAGCCTGAAATAAACTGCTAGCTCTTGGATGTATACATTTTTGACAATCTGTGAATGAATCACAGTCCTCTTGAGAACTGCATCAATGGTTCCACATATGGTATGCCATATAACCTGCATACAAAGGAAGTGGAGTAAGTTGTGACTCATCATGAGGTCTAGCAGAATGACTCAAAGTCACAGAGCAAGGCAAGGAAATGCAGAGATTCCTAGGGACTACTCTTCAAATCGCTATACCAGAGAGATCAGGCAAAGGGTTTCCTTCTTCTGCGTATTCAGCTATTCAGGGCTAGGAAGCAGTAGAGCAATTGGGTCTAAGACATTTTTCTTTCACTGTGAGAAATGTCTGAGGATGTTTGCTGTGAGATCCACTGTGTCACATGTCTGAAATACATATGATAATTCCCCAGATGAACAGCCAATGATGCATACTGTAGACATTAGTTAAGGAAGAAGGAACTGTACGGGTATAATTCGGTTTATACATGTGCTTGTATGTGTTTCTAGGAATTCCAGGAACATAGGCAGAATTTGGAGATACATAAGATGGTAGTCTTCAGATGGTACCTCATCTATCTTCTGTGAATGCTAAAATTAATCTCCTAGGAGCACTTTTTAGTCCAGAACAACATAATACTTTAATTTTGTGACTGAAAAAATTGAAAAAGCCTGAATGAGTTTTAATGGATAACTGTCAGTGCCACATATTGTTTCATCTCCCTCCAGAGGTGAGAAGAACGGGTGTAACCTTCATTTTTCAGTGTAATGAATTCTGGAGAATGAAAGTGAACTCTGCTATCTGCATGCCCTTGAGAAGATCCATTGATCACTTTTACTTCTGTTTTAACTAGATGTAACTCAATTATCTCTACATCCCTCGAATATTTTACAGGTTCCAAATACTGACAGAGGAATCCATACTTTTCTTTCTACCTGTATTTCAGGGGATGGTTTAACCCCTGAGATTCCCCTTCCCCCCTTTTCTTTTTCCTTCCCCCATTTCTTGCACACGACTCTAGAAAAGGGGCAGCATTAATTCCTAATAGTTCACAGAGTGTTTGGCAAATATCTGTTGATCCTTCTAGCACTGCTCCTCATATTTGTACATTAACTGCCTTCTTTAAATGCCTTGAGTGATACAAATTCGTCAAGAAACATTATGTATTAACACTATCATATTTGAAGTGTCAGCTACAGAAACATAACTTCTGCTCCTTCTCTTCCCTCTGGCAGCTCTTCACCAGGGTTCTTCCCCCTCATCATCCCTCAGTTTACAGTAACATTAAGGGAATCTATCTGAGAAATCTTTTCTTTAAAGAAACAATTACGAAAACTTCCAAACACAATCTAGGAACCCCGAAATGAGGCACCAAATTAAGCCAGCCTGGTTGCAAGCCCCAGTGTTTCAAGGCTGGATGGAGTTCAGAGTTCACTTACAGATCTCTAGTTTGAATTCAGTAGGTCTTATACTTGCATATGTCAGAGGAGAATAGGTCCTCAGGATACTGTCAAGGCAATAGTTGCAGCAAATGCAACATGTCTACTAAAATAATTTCCTGTTCATTCATTTTTTAACAGGACATATCATGTAGAAATTGCAAGATAAGGCATATGCCACTCTTAAGATTAACTCTGTGGTTTTATCTTTTAAAACACTCTTCTCTTCCTTCATTAAGTAGTTTTGGAGTCACAGCTGGCTAGAGGCTGGCATTAATCCAACACACGCACTCTCAGTTAATAGCAGTTCATTTAGCAGCTATGGATATTGGGGTTACTACATTCAAATACATGTTGTGGTACTTATTTGGTGAAGAAGGATGTTTAATAGCCTGTGTCTTGGTGGAGCAATAACCTACAAACCTTTAGACTGGGAGAAGTTAATGTAGCATTTCTCTGGTTGTAAAGAAACCACATGATGCTTCGGTTACCTTGACAGTGAAGCTTTCATCTCTGCAGTGAAGAGGTCAAAGAAAATGGCAAGAAATAAAATGTGCAGTGGATAATAATCAAAATTAGTAAAGGAGTTGGACAAATTATAGGTTACTTGCCAATGTTGATTGTAGGTTTTGAGCCTTTTGTTTTAATTCCAGATATCTACGAAAGAAGAACCATTAATTAACCTCCTTCAGTACCAACCCATGAACATGTATATTATACATTGTTGATAACAGGCCAGGCTGTGCTAAGAAAGGAACATGTTCCAGTAGCATGTCACTGAAAGAAAGAAGGGGTGGATACTTAAAGCCTGGCATTCTTGTATAAGATGGCCCTTTTCTTCTTGCACTGAACTGCTGCCTTGTTTTGTCAAAAGCATGAATATACTTTTCGTATTTGGGCTATAGTCCAGTTACTATCTTGATCTTTGAAAGCACATTCTCTGGCTCAGTTGTAGGATTTGAAATTCATTATAATGTTTAAAATGTTTATTTCAGCCTTTTAAAACTGTCTCTGCTCTAGTCACATAATCTTACAGTTTTTCAGCTCTCAGAGAAGAAATAGCATTGGAGCCCTGTCCTTACACTGAAACCAGTTGCCCTCATAACTGATGGGTGAAGGACCTGCACCAGCTGTAGTCCAGTACTGTAACTGTATCCAGCTCTTCTAATATTCATCTTATACTGGTAGGTAGGGGTGATCATCACAAAGCAGCAGATTTCTGTGTACTGGTAGGAAAGCAAGGTATGTAAAGGTGAAGTACCCCCGACTGCATTAAAAACAGAGGCAAGTGTCCCTGAGTCATCATGTGGTCTCCCAAATGAACTGCGCAGAATCCCCCAGTGCATTTCACTTGTTTATTTCATATTTCTAAGTGATAAAAGAAGTATGTGCAGACTCATATGCATTACAGCCTTACATGTGTTTACAAAATCTTTGACTGTATTACTATGAATATTAAACAGCCTTGTAGATGTTCATGAAAATGTAAGATTACATGATCAATATTTTTAAGATTTTATTACTATTATCTCAAGATTAAATATTCTTGGGTAAATTAGTACCTACTGTGAATAATATATTTCCATTTTAAAATTAATTTACAGTAAAACTTTGCTATTTCTCTTCCTTTTTTTCCTATCATGCAGAAATTCTCATCTTTCTTGTGGCATGTATAGGCAATAACTGAAAATAACATAATTTGCCTGCATAGTCGACAAAGACATTTTGGATTCTGATTCCTGTTACAATGCCTCACTCTTCACTATTTGTCGTAGGAGCTTTGCAATTTTGTGGGAAATCTTGTGCCTAAACGTCTATGTGGACATGGCCTTTTTAATGTGTCTACCTGAATGCCACCAGTTTCTCTAGGACCGTTTTCTGTAGGCACCTGCAAAAGACCAACCTGTCCCCCCAATATTCACCAGGAATGAACTGGAGACTCAGCTGTATGCTTTTCAAACAACTAAGAAACCATGACTTCAAACAAAAAATAATGCTGCAGAGAGCAAACCATGGGGAAAGATCAACAGCTGAAGTATCAGGCTACATTGTGGCTAACCTGACCAAGCATGATTTTTTGGAGGTGAGTTACTCAAGGACAGAAAATTCATATCACTTTGTCAGTATAGACCTATTTTGATCCTGATATACTTTGTCTTCAAATTAGCCCTTTTGTTTATGTATAAACATAAAGTCGGAAGACAGTAACAAGGAGTGAGCTAAAGCTCCTGTAATCAATGGGAAACTGTAAGTGATCTACATCAGGAAAGAAAAGATGGTGAACGGATTACTTTTTGAGGGACCTGGCAAATGGAATGGCTGGTGTACTCTGTCTTGTTATGTGCAAGGCTACAGCGGTGGGCTTTGAGGGAACAAGAGAGGGAATAACAGAATCCTATATCCAGTAAACACTAGTATTGGTGTTGTGAAATGCTTTAACCCATACAGAGTTAACAATCTTACATTTGTAAGCCTACAGTGTCCCACTTGTAACACCACTGTCTGCATTACACTCTGAACGAAACCTGCTGCATGCACAACCCCAGGCTGCTGTGATATTGTCTTTGACTTTATCCCAAAGGTCTTATATCCTCATAGCTTCACATTGGCAGACTCAGGAAATAATATCTGTACATCTGTAAAGCTGGGTTTGTAGGAAGTCATTGCTATTGATATGTGAATTGTCCCTTTCCAGCCCTTAATTCATAGTTTTCAGTTTATAATTTTATGCTAGGGAACAAGTAAAGCTTAATAGATAACCCTAGTAGATAATAGCAATTTAGGTGGCCAATAAGCATTTACTGATAATGCACATGCAGAAAGCTTAACAGCCAATTAATGTGCACAACATCTGTGCCTGATAAAAGTGTTCTCTTGTAAGGACAGTTATCGTAATGAACGAGAGCCACCAAAATCAAAATGAAACAGTCCTGATTAAACCATACTGTAACTGCAGAAGAAAAAATATCCAGGGTAACACCTTCTGCACTGGA